>OY728128.1:522500217-523100217 GCA_963277665.1 Viscum album | reverse complement strand
ATTGTATATAAACTCCACTAATGGTAATTTATATTCCCATATGCCTCCAAAATCCATCCCACAATCCATAAGAATGTATTATAATGTTTGGATTATCCTCTCATATTATTCATCTATTTGGGGATGATAAGTTTTTCTCATAGTTAACTGTTTTCCACAAGATTTCCACAAGGGTTTCCAAAAATGAGTTATGAACCTTGGGTCCTAGTCAGACACAATTGACACTGGTATTATATGCACATTTATAACTTCTTGGATATAGTGTTTGGACAATTCTTCCACCATAATGAATTCATGAATTGGGATAAATTGGTATGATTCATGATCTGATCCACAATCACCCATATGGTTGTAGACGCCGGAAAAGTCCGTTGTTCCCAAACAAAGCTCCGGATGCGGAAAGCGAGGTCATATTTGGAGTCGGAAGCATGTTTCGGAGGGCCCAGAGGTCTTGCGCGGAATTTTGGAGGTCCGCGTGCAAAGTTGATGAGCCGCGCGCAAACCTCCCGGGATGCGCGCAATGCGCTGGACCGGCGCGCAATTTTGCGCGCCCGTGGCCCACGCGACTCCCTTGCGCGTCGGGCCCGATTCCGCGCCCGCGAAGAGAATTTCGCGCCCGCGGACCGGATTCCGTGCCAGGGGTTGCCTATAAATATAAGGCGACCCCCGAAGTTTTGAAGGTTGCCAGAATTCGAAAGGGCTCTCGTGCGCGCAATCCAACCCCTTCCGCGCGCAATGCCGATCTTCAGGTAACCTCTTTTCTTTCGCGCAAGAAAGCCTCGGGGTTCGCCTTCGCGCGCAATCCCTTTGGCTCCTTTACTTTGAATAACCCTTCACTCAAAGGCATTTGCGCGCAAAAGAAGCCTCTTGCGCGCAATTGCCCCCGGGTGCGCGCAATCCAACCCGATTGCGCGCACCCCCCATTTTCAAAGTGGCCATTCATTAATGAATGAGCCGTTGCCCCCATGCGCTATCTGAAGCCCGGTGCGCGCAATCTCTATCATTCGCACGCAAAGTGCTGGCCCAATTGCGCGCCAACCCGTCCATTTGCGCGCCGACCCGCGGTATTGCGCGCAAAGCTCCTCTTTTGCGCGCAAACCGCCAGGGTCGCCCCCTTTGAACCCCTGAGGGTACCCGCCTGTGTGGCGCCCGATGACCTTCATCCCGGGTGCCCACAACGTGCGTTGTCTTCCCGTGCGGCCCTCCAGGCCTGCGCGAAGTGACACGGACCCATTAGGCGGCAGCATACGTCCAACATGACGTTAAACTGTGCCACGTCCGCGCTGCAAGACGTTAAACTGCCAGGCGTTTACGTCCCACACGACGTTAAACTGCACCATCGTCCGCGCTGCAAGACGTTAAACTGCCAAGCATCTTCGTCCTCAATACACGACGTTAAACTGTACTTCGTCCGGCGAGACGTTAAACCGTCCGCTTCGTCCTCAACACACGACGTTAAACTGTACTTCGTCCGGCAAGATGTTAAGCCATCCACTTCACCCGATCCCGTGCCTCGCACGCAGGGTCCTCCCGGTTTGGATGTGGCCCCCACCCGCTCGTTTCTGCAGGGATGTCGGGATTGGAGTGGCCTTCGTCCACGGGGGTAGAGTGTTGCAAACAGAACGAACTACGTGGACTTTGATCCCTGTCTTCTAAACAGGGTACGTAGGAAGCCTCTCCGAGGTTCAAGCCCACCACCTGGTCGTCCCGGTCGTATTTACGTCGGTTCGTCCATCAGTGGACCCCTCCCGGGTTCACACTTGCGTTGATTCACCTATGAATCCGCCTCTGTGGGGGACTGCACGTGTGTATCTCCATTGTGCTTCCCCACGGCCTCGATCTCTTCGTGAGTCGGCTTGCCAACGTCCAGCATGACGTAAAACTGTGATCCACCCGGCCGTTCCATCCCCCTCTGTGCGAGGTGGTTCGGTTCAATCCTTCTCCAGGCAGCCTCGATCTCTTCATGAGTCGGCTTGCCAACGTCCAGCATGACGTAAAACTGTGATCCACCCGGTCGTTCCATCCCCCTCTGTGCGAGGTGGTTCGGTTCAATCCTCCGCCCGGCAGCCTTGATCTCTTTGTGAGTCGGCTTGCCGACATCCAGCATGACGTTAAACTGTATATCCGAACTATGCTGACTTTGATCCGCGCTAACGCACGGTACGTAGGTAGCCCCTACGGGGTCCAAGCTCTTCACTCCATCATCCACCCTGATCCTTACCCGGGCCGCCACATCCCGGTGGGGTCATGCCATTTCATTCCACTCCACTTCACTCGGGAAGCCGCCCATGTGCTGGCCCCAGCGTCGGAGGTTCCCCACAAGGGGTTCTGACATCTGATCCACTCCTCGTGTTGATCAGTCCGATGCCGTCCCCACTGGACGTTAAACTCGCGGCATACCCCGTGTTAAACATGGGAAGCTGAGGAAAACCTCAGGTAACACAGTTCCCCGCACCCAGTGCGGGATGCCTCAGGCCATCACGCCTTCGAGGAGCCCTATTAGGGACGGAAGGCAGACATGCAGAGGCGCAGTGTTAAGACACGCCCCCGACACCCAGAGCCACCCGGTCTCCTCACCGCAGGTTGCTGCCCCGACCAGACTCCTTGGAGCGTCCGGGCGGAAGCAGCGTAATTAACCGGTGTCCATGGAGACATGGCGTCGGGAACGAGATTCACGAACATTCTTAAATCTATGAGGGAGACCCGGATTAGGCGACGAGTTCCGAGGAGACGTCCACGGAAGGAGGAGCCGACATCCCATCATCCCGGTTTCGATCAAGGAGCAGACGCCCCTGAATAAGGGACGAATGCCGCCCGCCCTTGGAAAGCGGGACTGCGGGACCACAAGCCGCGCGCCCATCCCCTCGGGTTGACGGGTGCACGCGCGAACGCGTCCTGGCGGAACAGCGTAACCCGACGCACATCCGCACCGAAACAGAAAAATGGTGAACCCGACGTGAATCTCTTCTCCTCAATACGAAGACCGATGGCTTTCAGAGGTGTTGGAAGACCAGAATGCTGCTCGACCGAGCATTCAGTTTTACCCGCCAGGGGCTGAGGAAGGGAACTCGGGCACTCCGTCTCGCGACGTCGAGGGCCTGGGTCCCCCCCACGGAAGGCGTCGTGGCACTAATGGTTGGTTGTCGATTCCTTTTCCTGTCAGTGTTAATGGGTTCTTCTCCCTGCTTTCAGAAATCAGGTCGCCCAATCCAGTGTCCGATCACCACCCGCCCACTGGCGCAGGGGTAGGGGAAACACCGACGCGGCTACTCCGCGCGGTCCCGCCCGTTCCACAGCCGTGCCAGCAGCCGCAGCTGCGGGGCAACCACGCCCTCTCTCCCCCTCGGAGGTCATCCAAAGAAGGGTGATCAACAACTTGGTGTGGAGATATGAGGAAGAGGGAGTCATCCCCACCCGGGACATGGCTCGCCTAGACCTCAAGGAAGCTGCACCTCGCCACCACCGCCGCCCCCGAGGGCCGCGCAGGGAGGCACCGCTGCCTACCTCGACGTCCAACCGCTTCGGGAGTTTATCCCCGGAGCGCTCCGACAACTCCTTCCCCTATGCGGATGAGGTGGAAGATGCCCAGGACCACCCTATCCGGGATTCGCCCCAGGGATCCGCGATGAGGGCTCCTGTCAGGCCACGACGACATCGCCTCCAGGCCTCTCAAGTCGAAGAACGGGCCCTCCACCTACCCGCGCCGCTCATCCCGACTCGTATGTCCCGACGCCAATGTCGGGCGCGAGCGGAAGAGGATGCCCACCTTGGGGCCCTAGCAACAGCGGCCGCGTTGGCTCAAGCCACTGCTGGCTCCAGTCGCCAGGCCCCTGCGCATCCTGAGCAGGGGCACTTCTATGCCCGACCCGGATCGAGGCCCCGACCGCCCCAAAGGCAGGTTGGGTTGACTATCCTGGTTGCTGGTACAGACAATAGCCACCGCGGACCACCTCGCGGTAGCGCTATTCACCAACAGGGTCTACTCCGTGTGGCCGATCCAAGAGGCATGGGTCACCCCGCCTTCCGATCCCGGCCCGGAGGCCTGCCCGGAATCATCTCTCCCCACGTCCCCTTTGATATCTGTCCCGGTGCCCCTCGCACCTTGGTTTCCAGTCCTCTTGGCCCCAGCACCAGTGCGGCCGGAGGACGCCAGGATAGAGATCATCCATGCCTCGAAGAACCACCCAGGGGCAGGAGGGCGAGGCGTCGACGCCGAGGGAAGAATGTTACGGAATTCCGGACAGAGATCCGACCGGTTTGTTTCTCTGATACAGAGGCGGAGTATGATTCGGCGACAGAGCCCTCCCCCCAATCCCACCTGTCAGGGGCAGGGGTAGGAGTGCGGCACGTCAGCCTCGTACTTCCCGAGAGCGAGATCGATATGATCCCCGCTTCTCTCCGAAGGTATATCTGGAGTAGCGAGGGCCTGGTAGACCCCCAAGGATCAAGCTTGCGGTTGGTACCGGCCCCTCTGGAAGCGCCTTCTGCCTCGATCGGAGAAGCCGGAGACCTTTTCTGGGGACCGACGGTTGAACCACGATCTAGTGCACCCTCGGCGAGCACCGACGCTACGGCAGGATGTTCGCTCGTCGGCCCGTCCTATCGTGATGTGGTAGCCAGGGCACCGCCACCCTCAGAGGGCGGCCCGGGATATGGAGGCCAATCGGCCTGCTCGCCGTATTCACCGCTGGCCAGCCCGTCGGCCCGGCGGCCCGCCTCGGCACCACTGCCGGTTCCCCGTCCATTCCCAGTCGTTGAAGAGGACCAAGGAGACCTGGGTCCCGAGTTTGAGTCGTGGAGCTTCTGGACCGTCCTTGCAGAGGGCCACTTCCCTGAGAAGTTTTGGCCAGTCGTAGGACCGGACTTTGATGCACCCGAATCGCTCACCCTAGATGAGTTCGAATGCTTCCGCCGAACTCTCCGGGAGACTCACTCCCGTCTTCACCGCTTACAAATGCCATATCCCGGGAGTCAAGTGCACCTGGAGGATATTGGTGAGCAGTGCCGTCAAATTGACCTGGCCACGCTCCCCGCGGTTCGGCACCCCGGGTCATTTGGGCACCACGAGGCCCTCCAACAACGATGCGTTGAGTGTTTTCAAGTACTCCGCAAGGTTATCGAGGAAGCCACTCCCCACGTGTATATCCGTGGATGGGGGCAGTACGCTGCCCTACGCTTCAGTGCGATTCGCCGACAGCCCGATTCACTGGGTGGCCCTGAGGGTACATCCCCAGGGACGGAAACAGTCAATATGGCTGACCTGTCGGGGGAGGGGAACGGTTTGGAACTTCTCGACGGGGGCTCTCCCCCCGAAGACAATCCGTTGTTGGATCCATCGGCGAGAGTTACTCGTCACCAGAGGAGCCTCCTGGGTCTCCCCGCACCCACTGAAGCACTGACGTTGAGCCGAAACGTCAGTAAAGGTAAAGAGCACGACGAGGCTATAAAGCCCACCGACCCATCTGCCTCCACGCAGAGGGCGGACGAGGATCCCGAGAAGGCTATGCTACGCCAACAGCTCGCCGAGCAGAAGAAGCTAGTTGACCAGCTCCTCGCCGAGCGCGCTGCAGAGCAGCGGCCTGACTACGGTGATCCTAGGCCATGACAGCAGGGACAGGAACAACCCCCCCTCGATGAGGCTCTCCCGGGCAACCGTGATTATGCCGTGTTCGCCGACAGGAGAGAGGCCATCGCCTATGGCAAGAGGGCGCGGTATGTTTCACCACACCCTCCCGAGCGGCGTGACTACCTGAGAGACCCCGCTCGGATTCCTCCCGCTGCCCCAAGGGCCGCTCCGCCCGCCATCCCACGAGCTGCCGAGTTCGACGACCCGGTCGACGAACCGATTGAAGGGCCATGCAATGCGCTCGTGGTTAGAGATCCTCGCCAGGACTGGAACCCATGTCCGGATGATCCGATGGCGGCACTCATCGCCCGCTTGGAAGCCTTGGAGACTCGGCAAGTGGCAATCCCACCGGACGGCAAGCCATACCCAGCATGGGTGGATGACATGCCGGCGCCTCCGGGATTCGGGAATCCCACTTTTGCCCACTTCAACGGGACTGGAGATCCGCCACAGCATTTGGCCCATTTCAACTCGAGGTGCGGGCCTATGTTGGGGACTCCGGCGCAGCAAGAGGCCGCTAAGCTTCGCTGCTTTGTCCAGACGCTGGAAGGGCCAGCATTTGTCTGGTACAGCCAGCTCCCCGTCAGGTCGATAACTAGCTGGGAGGACCTTCGTAGACAGTTTCTCTACCAGTTCAGTTCCACGACCCGGAAGACGAGTATCGCAGACCTCTTCAAGTGCAAGCAGAGGCCTGATGAGCGAGTCGCGGACTTCGTCGCCCGATGGAAGGGTCTCACGTATTCCCTTGACATGCCATTGACTCAGGAGCAGTTGCTGACAATGTGCGTCGGGAACGTCAAGACCGAGCTGGTCCCTTCCTTGATCACTCAGAATTACCCCGGAGGGTTCAGGGACTTCTCAGACAAAGCTCAACGTCTTGAGGAAGCCCTGCAACAGGCTAGCCAGGCACACCCGCTGCCTCCTATGATTCCTGCAAGGAGAGCCAGCAGGGCTGAGCCCGCTGCTGTCGCCCAGATAGAGGCTCCCAGGCCGTTGGAGCTGCTGCCGGTGAGACCAGCTCCACAGCCTCACAGGAATCCGCCTCCACGGGCTCAGTTCCCGGCCCAGCAGCGGCAGCCTCAGAACCGGCCGGCCCCTCCGCGTAATGTACCGCCACAACCCAGGTGAGATAATCAGGGTCCACCTCCTCGGCAGGCCCCTCCAGCCCCTCGTCAAGACCACGCTCCCAGGGGCCCGCGATACCTGACCTACTCATTTCACGAGGATCAGGTCCTCGATTATTTCTGGAGCGCCCTGGAGCAGAGGATTGTGCGACTGCCTGAGTGTTGGAGGCCGGAGAAGGCACATCTCACGGATAACCCCCGCTACTGCCCCTACCATCGGGCCCTAGGGAACACCATCCAGCGGTGCTATGTGTTTAAGGATTGGCTCCAAGACCAGATTAACAACAATGTAATCAGGTTGGGCCCAGCTCCGGCACAAGTGGCGGGCGTGTTCGTGGGATCAGATGACGATAGCGGCAATGAGGACGAATGGCAGCTGGTCTCCGACCGCGGATCCCAGAAGTATAAAAACTGGATGGCCCGCAAGACGATCATTCGCGCCCATGGAATCATCCGTGCGCGCTTGAATCAGCCTGAGCCCCCAGAATCTGCGGGTGCTGCTTCGGCATCGTCGTCCCAGCCTGCCTCTTCCAAGAAGAGCAAACGGCGGCGGCGCAAGAAGGAAGAGCGCGCCCCGCCAGTTCCGCCACTATCCCGCACTCTCGGCGATTTCATGCCCCCGGAGATGGGGATCCCTCCTCGGATCCGCCCAGTGGTGAATGATTCGTCCGATGACAGTACTGGGTACGCTTCAGTTAATACCGTCGAGCTGGTAAATCCCTTTTCGGTTCCCGACGTTGAAGAACACCAGGTGGACCTCCCTAGTGTCCCCGGTCGTCGCCACCGTCGGAGGAGCCGCAACAACAGGAGTTGCCGGGGCACAGCAGTTGGTACCTCCAGCCAGGCCGTGCACGCCACTGAGACCAGGCAGCAGGCTCAAAACCGAGCTCTGCATGCGCAGCCCCCCCATCCGGGGATGACGGATTCGCCTCCGCCACTGTTTGTGGTATGGGATCAGGCAGAACCGCCTCAGCCGCATCGCGATCAGCTCCGCCCTGCCACGAGTCCATCCCGGCCTCCTGACCCCAGTACGGTGACCATTTCCCGGGCTTCAACCAATGAACAGAGAGATGCGCCAAGCACCAGTCGGCCGCCGGCCCAACCGGCAAGGCCCGTCATGCTTCCAACCGCAGAGCAACCTCCTGCAACCAGGGGCTCGTGCTTGGCCAAAAAGTATGATGTCCTGAAGCACTTGGCCGACATACCAGTGAGACTCTCCATCCTTGAGGCTCTGCGCATGTCATCTGAGATGCGCGAGGCACTCGCTGAAGCCCTGAAGAGCCCCCTCCAGTTTGAGACAGAGGTTGTGGCTGCAGAGGCCTTTCACGCCGAAACGATTGAGGACGCCGAATGCCAGGCAGTTATCTCGTTTTCTGGTAAGGATGAAGACCCTCCTATACAGGGGCACATTCGTCCGTTGTATGTTACCGGCCAGTTCAATGGCCTTGAAGTCCGGCGTTGTCTTGTCGACACGGAGTCCGGGATTAACCTGATTCCCACTCGGACGCTCCGGAGATTGGGGTTGTCTGAGGATGACTTGATTCCCTCCGACCTCAGGATCCAGGGGTACGACCGCACCGAGCAAACCCCGGTCGGCAAGATACGTTTGAAGACCCAGTTCGGTGATTTGGTTGCCAACACCGAATTCATGGTAGTCTCTCAAGACACTGCGTACAACGCATTGATGGGCAGGCCCTGGCTCCACCTTCATGCGGCGGTTCCCTCGTCATACCACCAATGCCTCAAATACTCCCTTAATGGTCGAGTAGGCGTGCTTCAGGGAGATGCCTCTCCTTTTGCCTCATGTGAAGCCCGCTATCTGGACGCGGACTATTACAAGAGCAAGGATAAGCAGATCCTGGCAGGTGAGGTCGAGCATGTCGCTGTTGCAAGTGATCCCTGGGAAAGTTTGGATGACGCTTATGTCCTCCCGATTCAACGGTTGGACGTAGCCATGGTCTCGACGGCTTGTGAGTCTCCTGATGAGATGACCGCGACCGCCCATGCCAGAACCAGCGGCCCAGTAGGATCTGGTAGCCCCAATGCAGTTGTCAACGCAGCCTCTCCCGTGGACGATCCCTCCCCGAGTGGAGAGGACGTGGGAGATGCACCCCCAGCCTTTGAGGAGGGCGTCTCCGCCACGGTCGATGAGTTAGTACAAGTGAACCTTGGAACCGAAGCAGATCCGAGACCCACATTGGTCAGTGCCTCCATGCCCTCTGAGGAGCGGTAGCAGTACGTGGACTTTCTCAGGCAGCACCCCGATGTGTTCGCTTGGGGCTATGACGAGATGCCGGGGCTAGATCCTCAGGTAGCCGTCCACCGCCTTGGTCTCCCGACGAACCATCGCGGGTTCAAGCAACCTCCCAGGAAGATGCACCCATTCCACGGTGCCATGGTTGAGGCCGAAGTTGACAAGCTTATCAAAGCCAACTTCGTGAGGGAAGTCCAGTACCCCAAATGGCTGGCCAACATTGTGTCGGTCAGGAAGAAGAACGGGAAGATCAGAGTCTGCATCGACTTCCGCGATCTCAACCGCCACTGTCCGAAGGATGATTTTCCCCTTCCAGTGACAGAGCTGTTGATTGACGCCACGGCAGGGTTCCAAGACCTCTCCTTCATGGATGGATACTCCGGATATAACCAAATTCGGATGGCCCCTGAGGATGAGGAGTTCACTGCCTTCAGGGCCCCCCAAGGTACCTTTTGTTACCGGGTCATGCCTTTCGGCCTGAAGAATGCAGGTGACACCTATCAACGGGCGATGCACCGCATATTCAAGCCAATCCTCGGCACACTGGTGGAATGCTACGTCGACGACTTGGTAGTCAAATCGCGCCAGCGTCAGGACCATCTCAAAGATCTTGAGAAAGTGTTCGGCTTCCTCCGGTCTCGCTGCCTGAAGATGAACCCGTTGAAGTGTGCCTTCGGGGTCACCTCTGGAAAGTTCCTTGGATTTTTGGTAAGATACCGGGGTATTGAGATCGACCCAGAGAAGATCAGGGCGATTAGCCAGATGCCTCCCCCAGGTAACATCCGGGAACTACAGGGGTTCCAAGGCCACTTAGCCTATATACGCCGATTCATCGCGAATCTGGACGGCAAGTGTAAGCCCTTTTCTAGGCTCATGAAGAAAGGTGCCACCTATGTATGGGATAAAGAGTGTCAGACCGCTTTCGAGGAAATCAAGCAGTACCTGCTGCAACCTCCAGTTCTGATGCCGCCTGTATCCGGGAAGCCGCTGGTCCTCTATGTGACCGCCCTGGAACGGTCCCTGGGTGCCCTTCTCGCCCAGAAGAACAACGAGGGAACAGAGAATAGCCTCTATTACCTCAGTCACATGCTCCTCGATGCGGAAGTTAGGTATTCCCCCATCGAGAAGAGCTGCCTGGCGCTCGTATTTGCCGTATAGAAATTACGGCACTACTTGCAGCACCATGAGGTACAGTTGGTTTCTCGGGTAGACCCGTTGAAATATATCCTGAGCCGGCCCATGTTGACTGGCCGTCTAGCGCGGTGGGCTGTGATTCTCCAGCAGTTCGACATCAGGTATGTGTCTCAGAAGGCCATCAAAGGGAAAGCATTGGCAGACTTTCTGGCTGCTCACCCAACCTCCGCGGATCAGCCGCTGGATCTAGGCTTTCCTGATGAGGCCATTCTCTCGGTCGATCATGCCGGTCCATGCTGGCAGATGCACTTTGACGGTGCCTCCCGGAGCCCCACCGGTAGAAGACTTGATAATCCTAATCTCAACAGAGTGGGTTTGGGTATCGTCTTCATTACCCCGGAGCAAGCCGTGCTGCCATACTCTTTCCTGTTGTCAGAGGGCTGTACCAACAATGAGGCGGAATACCATGCCCTCATCACCGGCCTCGAGTTAGCTCTCGAGATCGACGTGCCCCATCTGTGTGTGAAAGGGGACTCCGAGTTGGTTGTTAAGCAGATCAATGACGACTATGTTGTCAGGAAGCCGGAACTTGTGCCATTGCTGGAGTGCACCCTCCTTCTGATGGCCCGGTTCCCTTCTCGGCCAGAGATTGTCCATATTCCCCGGTCGCAGAATGGTCGAGCAGATGCTTTGGCCAGCCTTGCTGCGTCACTTGCAGAGCCTGAACAGGATAACCTGACCATCCGCGTGACGCACCGCAGGCTCATCGCTCCCGTTATCCCGGAGGGAGATCGCGGCCCGTCGGTAAGTAATCTCACCGCGGTTGCCCCTACGCCCGGAGCCCCGAGTACCCCAGATATGGCAGTCGAACCGGTCCCTGATTGGAGGACGCCCTTGGTTGAGTACCTCCAACATGGCATTCTCCCGTCAGATCGGGCTGAGCGCGAGTGAGTTCGACGCCGCGCATCGCAGTTTGTCCTCTAGAGTAGTCCCGGCCTGGAGCAGATCCTCTATAGACGCGGATTCGATGGTGTTCTCCTCCGTTGCCTTCAGGGAGTTGAGATCCCACGAGTCATGCAAGAGGTTCATGCTGGTTCATGCGGTGCCCATCAGACCGGGCCGAAGCTGTCCCACCAGATTCGGAGGTTGGGATACTTCTGGCCCTCCATGATCCATGACTGCATCGAGTATGCCAGGAGGTGCCATGCGTGCCAGGTTCATGCAAACTTTGTGCATCGGCCGCCGGAGCCTCTCCATACCACCAGGTATTCTTGGCCCTTTGCAGTCTGGGGGATGGACGTTGTGGGACCCTACCCGCCGGCGACGGCTCGCCAGTGCCGGTTCATTCTGACCGCCACGGACTTCTTCTCCAAATGGGCAGAGGCGATTCCGCTCAGAGAGGTCAAATCCTATTCGATCGCTGACTTCGTGACCTCCAACATCATTCATCGATTTGGAGTGCCTCACGCTATCCTCACGGATAACGGAGCCAATTTCCGAGCATCCGAGTTGAAGAAGTTGTACGCCAAATACAACATTCGCTCGAACCATACATCTCCCTATCATGCGCAGGCAAATGGGCAGATCGAGGCGTTTAACAAAACCCTCTCTAACATTCTGCAAAAGATGGTTGGTCAGAACAAGAAGAGTTGGCCGGACAAGCTCCCCAACGCCCTCTGGGCTTATCGGACGACAACTCGCAATTCCACCCAGATGACCCCTTATTCCCTGGTGTATGGAGCTGAGGCCGTCCTGCCCATCGAGATCTAGTTACCGTCCTTGCGCACTGCGGTCTACGACCAGCAAGCGCCGAACAGAGCTGCTGAAGCCCGTCTAGTCAAGTTAGAAGCACTGGATGAGAATAGACTTCGCGCCTTGCACAACTTGGAGAGGCATCAAAGCAGAATGGCTCGAGCTTTCAATAAGAAGGTTCGCCTCCGCTCCTTCCTGCAGGGTGACCTAGTGCTAGCCCTAAGAGCGCCAATGATCCCCGGCAGGAAGCCACCCAAGTTGGAGCCCAAGTGGGAGGGACCTCTTGTCGTCCACAAAGTTTATCCCAATGGCGCGTACTCCCTAGAGACTATGGATGGTGAGCGTGTCACTCCTCCCACCAACACTAGGTTCCTCAAGCAGTACTTCGTCTGAGTGTACTACGTCCTGCACGACGTTAAACTGCATACTTCCAAGCTGCACGACGTTAAACTGCCTAGCATATCGTCCGCGCTGCAAGACGTTAAACTGCCAAGTGTTTCGTCCAACATGACGTTAAACTGTACCTCGTCCAAGCTACAAGACGTTAAACTGTTTAGCATTCGTCCAACACGACGTTAAACTGTACTTCGTCCGAGCTACAAGACGTTAAACTGTTCAGCATTCGTCCTGCATGACGTTAAACTGCCTCTCAAGAACTACGTGCGGCTTGATTCCCATCCTTATGGGATACGTAGGACCGCCTGAACATTCATGTTTCAGGCCCAGCCCCATCCTTCAGGAATTTCCATCCCATCTCGGGCCCTTGGCCCAGTTGCCCCCGGGTGTGCGGCGTATGGTGTGAGCGCGAGGCTATGCCCTCATTCACGTCGGTTTGCTCGTCACGCTGTACGCCACCCCCCCCCCCCCCACGTTTGGGGATGCCTTCTGCTCCCCCCTTTTTTCTCTTTTCGTCCTGCATGACGTTAAACTGCCCCTCAAGAACTACGTGCGGCTTGATTCCCATCCTTATGGGATACGTAGGACCGCCTGGACGCTTGTGTCTCAGGTCCAGCCCCGTCTCCTAGTTGATCACGGGGATCTACCGTCTTTTGGTTGCTCTCAGGGTGAGTCCTCCGACCCTTTCCGGTGATCTGTTAACATGTTTTGGGTACTTTGGTCTATGACCCGTAGTGTCGGATGCAATCCCGGCAAGTCCCGTGTTGCTTGTCGGGCCGCGCGCTTCCTCTTGTTCGAGCCTTCACTCAAAGGGATCCTCGTTAGCGGTTTGGGTACGATGCCTTAGTGCTCTCCTACCGCTCCGGGTCGATTTACCGGCGGGTCCTGGGCCGCAAATCGATATGAATCCTGCGATTGAGCGGTTGATGCTCGTTTGCTTTCCCAATTCTAGGCTGACGCGATCGGATGTTGTGTTGCGAATATGGTCAGCGACATCCTTGATTGCCATGTCGGCTCTTTTAGGCTCCGAACATTGGTTGCACGGTCCTCATCACACTCCGCCTTTGTGTGTTGTAGTGGAATCTCGACACTCTCTTCATACTGACCTTCAGTACACCTTTACACATTAGGCAGGCCAACCAGGATAATGGTGTCTGTCGAGGCTCCCACGATCTGAGCACCAAGGATATATGCTGATGTCCTCCCTAAGGGCCGTGTATAGCTGGACCCTCGTCCCCATAAGGAGGAAGGAGTCACCCGAACAATCGCGTTTTGGGCCCAGTATATCTGGAGGCTAGCATCTCTGCCCCTCGGCTGATGGACATACGCAGGCCCCTATCCCAGGATCCTTCTCCTGGAATCGTGCGTGACCGCAGGGCTGGGTATGTTCCCACCTCCGCTGAGTCCGCCGTATCGCGATAAGTGGATTCCTCCATGGTCCGAACCACACGACCTTAAACTGTGTTGTCTGGTCCTACCACACGACCGTAAACTGTGATCGTCTTGGCCGCCCGACGAGAAACGGCACTGCATCGTGATGTTCTCCTCAGGGGACACTCACGTTGGGCGCTGGTTAATAACCACGCCATTCATCAATGCCTTTCATGGCTTGATTATTGTGGAAATGCTAGGGATTCCTTAATCACAGGCATGTCGCTGCACGAAAAACCATCCATCTTTAAGGACAAACAAGAAATATCAAATGCCGCTTCTTCTGTGTGCGAGGGTCAGACCCGCACCCTTCCCCGCGCTGGTGCCCGATTGTGTTGCGCCGCGCTTCAAGAACTACGTGTGGCTTGATTCCCATCCTTATGGGATACGTAGGAACGCCCGGATGTTTGAAACTTCGGGTCCAGCCCCCACCTCTTAGAGATTCCCCCTTCTCTGGGGAATCTGCCGCCTTCAGGCCACCCTCAAGGCGTGTCCCTCGACCCCTTACAGTGGTCCACTGGTGTCAAGAGTACTCTGGTTTATTTCCAGGAGGGTCAGGTTTAGCTTGGTCAGGTTCCTTCCATTTTCAGGCTTCGTGCTCCCTTTCATTCGGACCCATCGCCTACGCCCTGGGTGGAGCCCCCGTGAACGGTTTGGTCACAATGCCTCAGTGCTCTCCCACCGACTCGGGCTGGTGCCCCCAATGGCCTCGGGCAGCAAATTGATATGAATCCTGCGATTGAGCGGTCGATGCTCGTTTGCTGCCTCATTCCATCAACGGTTAGTGCGATATTGATGCTGCTTTTCCGCCACGGTCGGCAGTACTCCCATATCGTCACACCGGTGCCCCCAGTCCTTGAGTGAATGGCCGCATGATTCACGTTACGTTTTCCACCTCCCATTCTGACCAGGCAAAATCTTGACACTCTTGACACTATCCCTCAGTGCATCTTCGCATATCCAGGGGATAGGGCCACGATGCGGCGTACTTTGAGGTTCTTATGGTCCGAGCTCTAAGACCTTAAACTAAGATCTACCCCTATGGTCCGAGCTCTAAGACCTTAAACTAAGATCTACTCTTATGGTCCGAGCTCTAAGACCTTAAACTAAGATCTACCCCTATGGTCCGAGCTCTAAGACCTTAAACTAAGATCTACCCCTATGGTCTGAGCTCTAAGACCTTAAACTAAGATCTACCCCTATGGTCCGAGCTCTAAGACCTTAAACTAAGATCTACTCTTATGGTCCGAGCTCTAAGACCTTAAACTAAGATCTACCCCTATGGTCCGAGCTCTAAGACCTTAAACTAAGATCTACCCCTATGGTCCGAGCTCTAAGACCTTAAACTAAGATCTACCCCTATGGTCCGAGCTCTAAGACCTTAAACTAAGATCTACCCCTATGGTCCGAGCTCTACGACCCTAAACTAAGATCTCCCCAAACGGGGTTCTGCGTCCTGCATGACGGTAAACTGCACTCGCAGAACTACGTATGGCTTGATCTCCATCCTGATGGAGTACGTAGGAACGCCCGGGCATTTCGACTCGGGTCCAGCCTCAGGGATCGCCAAGTCCCGCCCCTCCTCGTCGCCGGCCGTCTGGCCTGACTTCGGGTAAAGTGGCACAGTTGTGATATTCTCCCAGATTCATCTCGGGATGCCCCATCGCAATGATGGGAAGCGACGGTTTCCTCGTCAAAGAGGTTCTGTATGAGAATTGGGGTGGTTCACGGCCAGATTAGTGCATCCGCCTAATATGCTTTCCCCACGGTGGCGCAATTTTGAGAGCGTTGGATTCTATCCGAACAAATCGTCACTTCGCCCCACGCTTCGCATGCCCTGTTGATCTGGATTTCCACCCTTGTGCCTGAAGGAACCCCCAAAGCGGCATTGATGATGACATGTGATCCGCCTCCTGCAATATGGATGATGACCTTCGGTCCGTCTATCGCAGTAGTATGGTTGATTGATCCATTGTCCGCTTTCCGTCTTGGGCATTTCCTGGAAGGCCAACCGTTGTGGATTTCTGAATTCGGGACGCGCGATTCACCCTTTCTCATTTCCCTATGTTCGGATAAAATCTCAACGCCCCTAGCATTGTCCCGCTCGTGTGTCGGAACAAGTTGGGGGGATGATACATTGATTAGGCTTGAGGTCTCCTTTCCTAGGAATGACCTCCCTCTTTTCTCTAGAAATCCAGGCCCAATTGTGGACGCCTGAAGCTTGGTTAACGCTCCCGCAAGGAAATGAATTGTGGTCGAGCATGTTAAACCAAAAGATGCAGATAAATATGGTGATTCATACAAATGGATCAAAATATTAAGTAGCGGAAGCAAATGTTCTGGGAGTGGCAAAAACAAATCCCCTAGGGATTAGCGTGCTGAATAAGTCTTTCTAACGCCGCTACCCTTTGGCTGGCGGCCTCCAGAGATGCTTCTCGCTCTCTGCGTGCCCTCTCCTCGTCGGCGGTCGTAGCACGCAGTTCGTCGATTCTGGCCTGTGCACGCTCCCGCTCGACTTGAATTGTGACAATCTGTTGGCCCGCCTCCGTCAGCTGCACCTGGGCGTCAACCAGCTGGGCTGCTAGTTGCTCCACAAGCTCGGTACACGCTGCGACGAAGGCCTCCTTCTCTGCCGCCTGCCCTTCGAGACGCCGGACTTCCTGCTCCGCCACGAGGAGCACCCGCGTGCTCTCCGACATGTCCTGACATTGTGCGACGTCGGCACGCCGGCGGCTCTCGCGCATCTTTTCGGCCATGAAATCACGGACCGTCAGATGGAGGCGTTGAGCATCAGCTCCCCCGGCACACAGGAAGCGCAGCCAGGTTTGGAGTGATCCCATGCGCCCCAGCCACTCCGATGGGTCTCGCTTGAGGAAGCGCTGGATGCACTTCCACCCCCTTCGGTGCGCTATCCGGCTCTCCTCGACCGCCTCCGCGTCCGAGTCGTCCATCTCCTCGGGGTCGGCAGGCCAGTAGGCAGGGAAGGCAGCCAGTAGGTCTGCTGCAGGGTCCGCCCCTGGGATGTCCTCATGGGGGATAGGTTCCCCAATATCTGGGCGACCTTCTTCTCTCTCCCCAGCGGCGTTGACACCCTCGTCAGCCCCCGACCTCTCTCCGATGTCAGCACCGCCGACGTTCGTAGCCCCTTGATCAGCAGTTGGTGGGGCCGGCTCGGTGTGGGAAGTCTGTTCCGGAGCAGGTGGCATGTCTGCCACTGGTCCACTCGTGGATGGCCCGGGTTCGGCAACCCGACGAGCCTCCAGCGTTGAGATCACTACGCAGGGCATGCCGTGGTTAGTCACGGATCGTCAACGGCAAGCACCAGCAGTAAAGTAAGGAGACTTACGGGAGTTCAGAGCGTCATCTTCCGCTATCCCGGCCGCCGTAGGAGCAATTGCAGCAGGGGACCCCTTAGCGCTTGTCAGTTTAATGATGGGTGTCTGGCCCCCGCCTTGTCCTGCTGGCGCCTCTCCTACTCCCGCTGAGGACTCCTGACCAACATCCGTGTGCTCCTGAGAAAGATGGAGAAATGGGTTAGAAGCCGCATAAGAGAATGGATGAAGCAGGTTGAGTAGGGATAGAAGCGGACCTCGAGGAGCTCAGTGACATCAACATTGTCAGAGCCGGCCACCTCGCCGCTCTCCCGCGGGCTCCCCTGATGGGATGTTCCCTCGGAGCCTTCATCCTCCCCCATCTCCTCCTCTTCCTCGGAGTCGTTGCTGCTGTCATGTTCCGCCGGCGACATCTGTTCTGGAGCGGGTTCTAGACCGAGCATCACCTTCACCAGAAGGGATGGCTCCGCACGCTGACCACGTTGGCGCGCGTACTCGTCCATGGCCGTCAGATACGCATACTGCCGGTTGAAGTCCACCCTGTCGGCGATATGGAGGCGCCCGACCTCTGGCAGATGGATTCCTTCTCTAAGTATCTTTCTCCAGATGGCGTCGGTCCCCAGTGACTGCCGCAGGGTCATCCAGGCCGACCACAACGCCGGGAAGACTGCATCGTGGGAGGGTTCGAGCAGACGCCTTACCTGCTTCCCGGGCCGCTCCCCGACCGCCGCATGTGCCCCCTCTCTGGGCGCTGAAGTCGTGGCGGCATCTTGCGATGTGCCCGCCACCGAAGTCTCTGCCCGCGCCGGCTCCGCTGCTTGGCGCGCCTCCGTTCTCCCCCGTGTGGCGGTGCCTCGCCTCCTTCCTTGATGCCCGGTCTCCGCGCGGGTGACTTCGAGCCGCCGAACTGGCTTCCGTAAAAGCCCCTCGGGGTACGCGATGGCCCAGTGTTCGGCGTACTTGGTTGCCAAGCCTGCGTCGACCCCGGTAGGAGGGAGAGTGATGACGTCGCCAGAGCCAAAGGCGACAAACATCAGCCACATCTGGCGAAGGACGCCAGGGTTCGTCTCCTCCCGGACAGCAGTGAATACCCTCTTCGGCATCCGTTGAAGGCGCCCGAACTGCCTGGTGAACCGGGTTGGCACGTAGGGCTCGCAGATCACCTTTTCGTCGATCCGAGCCACGAGCACCCCGCCCCGCATGTTCAGGAAGTACTCGTGCTGCTCCGGCGGACCCTGCCCGTTGTCGATCATTTGGACAACGGGAGTGGGGAACGGGCTGAAGTTTAAATTGGCATGATTTCCAATCCGAATCCTCACGCCCTCTTCACTTAGGGTCATCGGAGCAACCCCCGCAATGTTCAGCAGGGAGGGTCGCAGGCCGTTGCCCGGAGGAATGATGGCGTTCGGAAACGTGTACCCACCAAGGTGAGCAGCCACCCAGCCGTGGAAGAATTGAAAGGGCCCACAGATCCTTCGTGGCGACCCCCCTCGTGAGATGCGTCCCAGGATGGCGTACAGCTTAGCCAACACTGGGACCCCGAGGTTATATCTTTTGTTGGCGGCCATAGCGCCCGCCATCGCCAGTGTCGCCGGGCGAACGCCCATTCTCGCATCCCGCACTGGCAGGAGCCACCCACTCAGAAAGGCGGCCAGGAACACCGCGTACCGGACATTTGGGTCCCGAGCCTCGATGACGCGGTACCCCCATGAGCGGTAGTCGCCCGTCTCCAGGACCCGCCAGTACGACCCGTTCCGGCTCCTCTGAGCCGCGGTCGGGCACCGCTTCCCCCTGCCTGGCATCTTGACCGCCGGGTCATGCTCCAAGAACTGGCCGAACCACTCCTTGTAGGCTATGTGCTTCTGGAAGTCCTTGATCCCGAGCCGCTGCGTAGCCAGGTCAAGCAGATGCCAGGTCAGAATGGGAGTCCGTGACCTGTCTTCCCAGGTGTTCTTCGGAGGCAGGAACTCATCGTACTGGTAACCCTCCAGCGGGATACCTCCGATGCAGTGGATGTCCCAGAGACCGATGCCGACCTCCCCATGGTGAAGATGGAAGGTGTTGGTATCCGGGGACCAGCGGGTGAACAGCTCCGGCCCGAGCTCGGACTGCTGGTAGAAGTGGAACTGCGACGTCCACACCGCCTCAAACAGGCCGATGTACCGCAACTCCTCTGCGAAGTGATCGCAAGTGTGGCGTACCCAGAACGCCCAGGCCCACTCACTGGTGAAATTGCCCCCAGATCGCAAGTCCCAGTCCTTCATCCAGCCCTTGGTGTCGTCGGTGACACTCTGGCGATATATGCTCGAGTAGAGGGCTGGAGAGTTCTCCGCAGTAGGCTCACTTCCGACGATGGTTCGCGTCCTCGGGTTCAGGACATAGACATCTAAGTGTCTGGTCTCCCTAGCAGGATGCCCATTATTGGTGATGTTATAGCGGGGAATATCGTCCTCCCGAGTCACCCAGGTCCGTGGCGCATCAACCTCGAACCCTGGCACCGGAACCTCATCTAGGATGCCGAAGTTCCAGAGCGGCAGGTTGTCTGACAGTGGATATGTCTTCTGGGCCGGCGTCAGCAAGTCGAACAAGGATTGATTGTTGGAAACAATCTCCTTGGCTCCGTAGACCTCCTCGTTCGTCGCCATCTCAGCTCTGCGAGTGGAGGCATCCCCCTCATTTCCTTGATTCGCGGCCATCTCAGAAGCTTCGGGAGTCGTGCAGGTAAAGGGATGAAGCGTGCGGGAGAGGACGAGGCTGGTAGAGAAGTTTGAGAGTTGGCGCGCAATCCTAGTGGATGGCGCGCAATCGGGAAGTCCGTCGCGTAAAACCCCGGGTGTTCGCGCAAAAGCAGGCCGAATTCCGGACAGGTTTGCGCGACGAGCGGGCGAATTCCGCGCCGGAAAAGGCTATTTCGCGCATGAGAGCTTAGAGGCTTATCGCGTGGAAGGCCAGTGTACGGTGCGGGGGACCCAGGGCCCCTATTTATAGGCGAGGCCCGGGTCCGCGCTGCGCGGAAAGCGCTTTGCGCGACCGCGACAGCAAATTTCGCGCCCGACGCCCTTTTTTGCGCGCCACCGTCCCGCGCCACCCAGGACTTCGGCATTCCGGCGTCTCCCTCAGAACCCGATCGTTGCGACCTCTCGCCGATCAGATTCCGAGGGGGGGATTTTGTAGATGCCGGAAAAGTCCGTTGTTCCCAAACAAAGCTCCGGATGCGGAAAGCGAGGTCATATTTGGAGTCGGAAGCATGTTTCGGAGGGCCCGGAGGTCTTGCGCGGAATTTTGGAGGCCCGCGCGCAAAGTTGATGAGCCGCGCGCAAACCTCCCGGGATGCGCGCAATGCGCTGGACCGGCGCGCAATTTTGCGCGCCCGTGGCCCGCGCGACTCCCTTGCGCGCCGGGCCCGATTCCGCGCCCGCGAAGAGAATTTCGCGCCCGCGGACCAGATTCCGCGCCAGGGGTTGCCTATAAATATAAGGCGACCCCCGACGTTTTGAAGGTTGCCAGAATTCGAAAGGGCTCTCGTACGCGCAATCCAACCCCTTCCGCGCGCAATGCCGATCTTCAGGTAACCTCTTTTCTTTCGCGCAAGAAAGCCTCGGGGTTCGCCTTCGCGCGCAATCCCTTTGGCTCCTTTACTTTGAATAACCCTTCACTCAAAGGCATTTGCGCGCAAAAGAAGCCTCTTGCGCGCAATTGCCCCCGAGTGCGTGCAATCCAACCCGATTGCGCGCACCCCCCATTTTCAAAGTGTCCATTCATTAAAGAATGAGCCGTTGCCCCCGTGCGCTATCCGAAGCCCGGTGCGCGCAATCTCTATCATTCGCGCGCAAAGTGCTGGCCCAATTGTGCACCAGCCCGTCCATTTGCGCGCCGACCCGCGGTATTGCGCGCAAAGCTCCTCTTTTGCGCGCAAACCGCCAGGGTCGCCCCCTTTGACCCCCTGAGGGTACCCGCCTGCATGGCGCCCGATGACCTTCATCCCGGGTGCCCGCAACGTGCGTTGTCTTCCCGTGCGGCCCTCCAGGCCTGCGCGAAGTGACACTGACCCATTAGGCGGCAGCATACGTCCAACATGACGTTAAACTGTGCCACGTCCGCGCTGCAAGATGTTAAACTGCCAGGCGTTTACGTCCCGCACGACGTTAAACTGCACCATCGTCCGCGCTGCAAGACGTTAAACTGCCAAGCATCTTCGTCCTCAACACACGACGTTAAACTGTACTTCGTCCGGCGAGACGTTAAACCGTCCGCTTCGTCCTCAACACACGACGTTAAACTGTACTTCTTCCGGCAAGACGTTAAGCCGTCCGCTTCACCCGATCCCGTGCCTCGCAGGCAGGGTCCTCCCGGTTTGGATGTGGACCCCACCCGCTCGTTTCTGCAGGGATGTCGGGATTGGAGTGGCCTTCGTCCACGGGGGTAGAGTGTTGCAAACAGAACGAACTACGTGGACTTTGATCCCTGTCTTCTAAACAGGGTACGTAGGAAGCCTCTCCGAGGTTCAAGCCCACCACCTGGTCGTCCCGATCATATTTACGTCGGTTAGTCCATCAGTGGACCCCTCCCGGGTTCACACTTGCGTTGATTCACCTATGAATCCGCCTCTGTGGGGGACTGCACATGTGTATCTCCATTGTGCTTCCCCACGGCCTCGATCTCTTCGTGAGTCGGCTTGCCAACGTCCAGCATGACGTAAAATTGTGATCCACCCGGCCGTTCCATCCCCCTCTGTGCGAGGTGGTTCGGTTCAATCCTTCTCCAGGCAGCCTCGATCTCTTCATGAGTCGGCTTGCCAACGTCCAGCATGACGTAAAACTGTGATCCACCCGGCCGTTCCATCCCCCTCTGTGCGAGGTGGTTCGGTTCAATCCTCCGCCCGGCGGCCTCGATCTCTTTGTGAGTCGGCTTGCCGATGTCCAACATGACGTTAAACTGTATATCCCAACTACGCTGACTTTGATCCGCGCTAACGCACGGTACGTAGGTAGCCCCTACGGGGTCCAAGCTCTTCACTCCATCATCCACCCTGATCCTTACCCGGGCCGCCACATCCCGGTGGGGTCATGCCATTTCATTCCACTCCACTTAACTCGGGAAGCCGCCCATGTGCTGGCCCCAGCGTCAGAGGTTCCCCGCAAGGGGTTCTGACATCTGATCCACTCCTCGTGTTGATCAGTCCGATGCCGTCCCCGCTGGACGTTAAACTCGCGGCATACCCCGTGTTAAACATGGGAAACTGAGGAAAACCTCAGGTAACACAGTTCCCCGCACCCAGTGCGGGATGCCTCAGGCCATCACGCCTTCGAGGAGCCCTATTAGGGACGGAAGGCAGACATGCAGAGGCGCAGTGTTAAGACACGCCCCCGACACCCATAGCCACCCGGTCTCCTCACCGCAGGTTGCTGCCCCGACCAGACTCCTTGGAGCGTCCGGGCGGAAGCAGCGTAATTAACCGGTGTCCATGGAGACATGGAACCGGGAACGAGATTCACGAACATTCTTAAATCTATGAGGGAGACCCGGATTAGGCGACGAGTTCCGAGGAGACGTCCACGGAAGGAGGAGCCGACATCCCATCATCCCGGTTTCGATCAAGGAGCAGACGCCCCTGAATAAGGGACGAATGCCGCCCACCCTTGGAAAGCGGGACTGCGGGACCACAAGCCGCGCGCCCATCCCCTCGGGTTGACGGGTGCACGCGCGAACGAGTCCTGGCGGAACAGCGTAACCCGACGCACATCCGCACCGAAACAATGGTATCATGTTTACTAACCTTTTTTGGTAGAACCATCATAAAACCCATAGTTATTTACTTCTATTTAGACATGGGAATCGGTAAATAATGAAATATACTAGCTATACATTAGGGCTATACCTTGACCTACTGACAGGTGAGTCATCTCAAAACAAACTCTACTACTTTAATCATTATGATAACCCAACAAAAATATGTTCTTGATACCTTATACATTTTCTAGATACCTTGATGAACATTCCATTTCTGATTGTGGTATACATTTTGAAGTTATTCCAGATAAATTTGAGGAGGTAAAATTTAATCTCTAAACCATGACATTGATATCCCATCTAGAATCCATTCCTCAATGGTCTCTTGAACATTATGTTTTTACCTCATGTAAAAACATTCTGGATCAAATTTTTGAACATCTAATACCTGCATAACCAAATAAGGAACACAAGAGGTTGGAAATAAAACTACAACATTACCTCCCTTTATAAAATCTTGATGAATATCATCTATAATCGATATTAAATTCCATTTATTTGAAGCCTATTTATCTAACTAGTTATAATACTTCTTGATAAATTCATTTTATATGGAATTACCCTTACCTTGTGTATACATCAAGTCAAAGTAAAACATTTGAAGATATTTCATCCATATTAATTTCCTTAAGTTCATGTATCTGTGTGAGAAAACATGTTTTAATCTATTATATTCTATAGACACTATAAATTTATCACCAAAGAGATAATGATGATAATTATTCAAAGAATATACAATAAAAGATAGTTAAAAATCATGTGTTGGGTAATTTTTCTCATGTACCGATATCTTTCATGAGACATAAGATACAATGTGATCTACCTATATGAGAACACATCCTGACCTAGATCCTGATACATCACAATAAACCACATAACTTTGTCCTAATTAGAAAACATAAGGATAGGTTCTGAAGTAAATTGAACCTTATATTCTTGGAAAATATTCTTATATTAAACATTCCATTGAAAAGGGATGCCTTTTCCCATCAAGGTATTCATCAGTAATACAGGATGTTAAAAATCATGAACAAAGTGTATGCATTTTCTTGTTAAGGTAAGGAAATTATGTATCTCAAAAACAATATTTTGGGATTTCAATGAAATAAAACCCTTTATATTTTCAGGATCTATAGAAAATCCTTTCTTATAAATTTCATGACCATGGAAACATACCTCTGATATCCATAAATGAAATTTGGAAAACTTATCATAAAGGTGATGCTCCCGTAAGATGCCCAACACTATAACAAATTGTTCCTTATGATCCAATTTAGTTATAGAATAGACTAGGATATCATCCATTAACACCACTATAAAGGAATCAAGATACCTTTGAAAGATCTGATTCATACATTCTATAAATACTACCAATTCATTCTTAATACCAAAGGGCGCAATGATATACTCAAAATGGGTATAATAATTCTAGAAAGTTGCATTTTGAATATCCTCTTTCTGAAATCACAGTTGGTGAAACCCTGAATGTAATTAAATTTTAGAGAACCATTGAAATCCCCTCAATTAATCAAATAGGTTTTCAATTCTAGGAATATGATATCAATTCTTATCATATATTGGTTAAGTTTATAATAATCCACACAAATACTATGAGTTATATATTCCCTTTTCACAAAAAGAACTGGTGATACCCATGGAGATGTGCTAGGTCAAATGAACCCTTTTCATTCAAAATCTTTTTTTGGGTTTTCAGTTATCTCATATCTTTAGGTGCTATCCTATAATACAGAAGGGAAATAAGTCTGTTCCATGATAAGAGATCAATCGTAAACTTCCGTTCTCTTTTAGGTGGAAACCTCAAGAAATTTTCAGGAAAACATTAGGAAACTAGTCAACTATAGTAAAAAATTATCTATTTCTAATTACATATAACGTTACTACTTATAACTAATATGAGATAGTTTCATCCACAAGTACCAAAGTTCCTTCTATTCTTGAATCCACTGCCTAATATCCATTAAAGATATGTTTAACACCATCTGAAGATATGAAACTCACTTTTCATGCATAAAAATCAATATGGTATTTAGTTGTCATCAACCAATATATACCCAAAGTCAAGTCATAGATGTCCATATCAAGGATAGAGAAGTCCCATACCAATTATTCCTCATCGATAGTCATCGTACACACTACACACTAAAAAGATCGACATTATCATTATCCAAGAATAATTTAAAATTTTAAAATAGAAGGCATCATCTCAACATAAAACCCCATAAGATCAAAAAAATGAGGAGTGATACAATAGTGTAATGAAAGAATATCAAACAAGTCCAAAATAAGGAGATAATTCACAAGAACTATACCTTGAAGCGTCAAAAGACCAGATTTATTATTAGTGATCACCTGCTCTACCCTATAAAATTTCTTACTTTTTTCCCCTAATCTTTGTTTCTATGTTGAGATTACCTTTTTTGATGATTCATGGTTTTCCTAGGATCACCATGAATCACTTGTTTCTTAGGATTGGGGTTATTCTAATGAGATTTTCCTATTGAAGCATAGGACATAAGAGACATTTAATATGCATTTCGAGCATCGTAACCTAGAGTATTATGATAATAGTAATAAATATGTCCCATATTATTAAATTTGTGACATGATCTAGGTGGTTTCATGAAATCTTAAAGGATATACTCAAAGGAGACACATTGAAAATATCCCTTCTTACTTTGGGGTCAACGAGGGAAATTACTGATTTTGTGGTCCAATTATATGATGCTCCACCACTTGGTAAATAGTTGTCCCTCTTTCTCTTATTCCCAAAGTTGGAGTTCCCACATATTCCTATGGAGATAAAAACACTTCCTACCATTGTATTCCCATAAATATCCCTTTCTTCCACTATTTCACTATTTTCCATCTTTTTATAGTTCATAATAAAAAGGATATAAATATTTTATTGAATTTTAAATCATATCATTGACTAAAAAATGAATTCTTTCAATGATGATCTTATAGTAACTTCTGAATAAAAGAGGACTAAATTCATAAATTTAGTAGAATAATATGTTATCAAGAGATCCTATTACTTTGGGATAAATAAATCTATTGTTTTTGAAATTATAAACATGTTAGGATTGAATTTTTTATTGAAAAATTATTCAAAATCCTCCCATATAATTCCTTGATCATCTTTAGCTTGAACTGTTAAATCTGACCATTGGCATACCAGATCCTCAAGAATATGAGTTGCTAACTTAACATTCAACTTGGGTGGTGTTCCCAAGAATTCAAAGATTATTTTCATCAAATTCATCCACACATCTTCTTTATCACTTTCAAAGTACCCTCAAAAGACGGGTGTATTCTACTTTTGAAACTGAACTGAGTGGTCCACTTGTCGAGGATCACCATTCTGATTTCCCCTATCCATATCTTGAAAACCCTAAATGATTATATGGACTAACTCTTGGTTCACATGTGGCTCAGGTGAAAATAAAAAATTTTCTACCTATTCTGGTTGATTCCTATGAGGTCTAATTAGTGAAATTATCTATAACCAAAATAAAAAATCATTAATTCTTAATTACTAGAAATTGAATTCTTAGAAATTAAAATTTACCATATAAATATTCACCACAACCATTATTTTCAAAATAAAATCATTTTAAACATTTTAAACATTTTTTACAAATAATAAAAACATATATGATCAATGTTGTCCTAATCGGAAGGATTACTACCAATTCTTTAAATGAAATAATCATCAGATAAACCTATGATGATGAGGTGAAAACATAACTAGAAGTATATTAAAGCACTTCTATACCCAAACCACTATGGTATATTTAATTTCAATATAAAGAGGTTGACTGTATCTTTTTATGCTATACATTTCATGTTTTGACCTTTCTATCTCAATGCTACCAATACAACTCAAGGACTGAACATGACTAATACCATTTCCAATTCAAGGAACAAAACAAATTGATACTATTTCCAATGTAAGTACCAGATAAAAATGATACCATTTGTAACACCATGCCCCTCTTCATTTCCTTGAGAAGTGGTAGGGTGTTATTAGCCTTATGTTATGTCCCCAAGACACAAAAGGTTGAAAATAAATGTTAATAGATTCAATAATATTAGGATTTTATTTGAACTTTAAAGATAAAACAATATGTTAACATGAAACCACAACATCCAAGGCAATCCATATGTTTCAAGAACAAAACTATGCAATCTCAAATAAAAACCAACCAACCAACATTATCAGAGTGAAAAAAATATCTAATAGTGTTGGGACCACTTTGTGTATAAGTTGTATTTTTTGTCAACAATTTTCAATAATGGTCAAAATGAACACAGAAATACAAAGTGAATAGAGATTGGTTTATGTGATGATTACTAGAGAATTATTATGGAGTCCTATCATTGGATTCCACGCTTGGGAAATTTCCCATGTTGTTTAATTTAGATGATTGATGCACTGAACCTAAGTTCAAAGAACTTGTGTCAAAGGTGACACAATGTTTACAACAATGAATTATTATCCATTTATTATGATTTAAGTGTTCCAATTTTGTTCATTGGAATTAATAATACAAAAAATAAAATAAGGATGATAGTTGAAGAAGATTCTTGGTAATTGTGGTAGCCATGAATGGGGTTTATGATTTAAGGTGGCCATGTAATTTTACACTTAAGATGAATCTTTTATGGTATTCACTTAAAAAATTGAGCCATCCCACAGCTATCCGTCAACCTTAACCTGAAGCTCATATTGGATAGAGTCGATCGTGCCCACGAGGAAGCTAGCCAGGCCAGCCTACAAGCGGTAGGACAAGGCCATGTATAGGCCCACAATAGAACATGGGGAAAAGCCCGTGCAGAGTTTTGGGACAAATCCCACATAGGGTGGGAACAAGGCGTGCCCACATAGAACACAGTATGGGGTAGTACCATGGAGGGAGAGGGAGTAATCTGGGATGTAGGTGAAGCCGCTTGATTGATATACCGTGCTCCACCTGTGTCTCTAGTTCGACATGGGATAAGTGATACGAGTTACTTTTCATCATTTAAAAATGTGAAAGTGGTCCTAGACACACATCACATCCGTGCCCGTGATATAATCTCAGTCGTCCATCACTCTGCACCACCCATAGTTAAATAAGGTACATCTAATTGCCCCAACATTTTTTGAAACCCCAGCACCATTGTCTTCAACATTTAGTGCTCGACACCACCACTGCATCCACCAGAGCTGATGAAGAACCACATCCCGACCACCATGTAAGATCATTTTGACATCGTGAAGATCGTAGGATCATATTGAGACCATGCATTCAACTTACATTGTTCATGCATGCAATATCTCGTTGAAGAAGGCTCATTCAAGGCAAACAGAGTTTCCACGACCATGTGGATAATTCAAGTGTGGATTTAAATTGATATTTCATGTGATATCAATCACATGCATGAGATCTACTCATTATAAATGAGGCACCTATGTTGAAAATGAAACAACTGAGATATGCACATATCTTCATCCGTATTTTGAATAATTTTAAAAAAGTAAAGATCTATTCCATTCAAAGATGATATATTTAGGGTATATATCATGGGATTTGAATGTAGAAAAGGGGGAGACCCTCGCCTATAAAAGGGGAGGTCCCATGCTAAAAAGAAGATGTTGCTCCCTTGTTCCCAAGAGCCCTAATTTTAAAAAATATAGCACTCCTTGAGCTTCCATTTTGAAAATGGAAAGCAAGGATCTGAGATCCTTTTGGACCCAGGAAGAGAGGATCTTGTAGGCCTTCAACAAGTGGTATTCACTCTTGAAGAGTCTCATGAAGAAGGAGAACTTCACCCTCTGTGTGAAGGAAAAACGCAAACACGTGATAGGTTTACCAAAACCCTCACTGTGTTTCGTGAAGGAGATCTCATGGGTACACAATCAATGCATGCTCACACTTCTGGTACTTTGTGAAGAAACCCAAAATATGAACCACTTTGGTTGCATGAAGAAGAAACAAAGACCCATGGATCTCTCTTCTCACTTGAAGAAGAATACCCATGAGTTCTTTGGGTTCACAAGGAAAAGGTAAGTACCCTCCTATTTTCACGTAAATACTATACTATTTTTAGTTATTTTAAGAAGAAGGATTCCGCATGAGGGAAGGGGTAGTGCATGCTTACACCCATTCAGGTTTGAAGAAGAACAAACATGAAATGCATGAACTCATGTGTATGATGAAAGGATACCTGAATCAAGTGAAAATCAAGGAAGAGAAAGGGAAGAAGAGGCCCAAGGTAGTTTGTGACTAAAGGGAAGTGCATAAATGCATAAACCCATGTGTGTTATTTAAAGTCCTTATGTGTGTGCACTTGTGAAGAAGAATAAGGGGAAGTTAAGAGTTCAACCAAATTTCTATAAGCATGATCACATGCATATATGAAAAAAGAAAGGAGAATTTATTTTGATAATTCTGAGTAAGCTGATCTTCAGTGTTTGAATAATCACAAAGGTGTTTGTGATTATTTCCAAGAAAAGGAATAAGTGCTAGTGAATTTGGTTATTACACTAAATAAGAAGAAATAATAATAAGAAGTGTACATTTGGTCTTGCATTGAAGAAGAGAGAAGAAGAGGTTAGTTACTTGCATACTGCTAAGTAAGTAACAAGGATAAGAAGAACAGGATGAACAAAGCAGTAGAGTGACATCCAACAAGGCTCAAAATATTTAAGACTCTATTGGTGTTGCAAACCATTTTGAAGAAGGAAGAAGAATATCTCCATAGGTAGTATAAATAACCAGTAGGGAAGATGCAAGTTGGACTAGGCCATCACGAGTTCAGGAAGGTAGGATTGTTTCCCTTCCCTATCCAAAGTGTAGGGACTCACACTGGCCGAAGGATTGTTTCCCTAGACAGTCCACTGTAATATTTATCACATTATAGTGGATAATCAATACACTAGTCATTCCCATACATGCCAAGGATGTAGCTTCTCTTATTGAGTAGTGAACCTTATAAAAATATCTTGTGCATATTTTTAATACTTTATATTATTTCATGTGACATGGAAAAGAGAATAAGGGAATAAATATCCTAATAGGTTAGGAGGTGCATGGATAAAAAGTTGGATCTAGTTTTAAAAGTCCCCAACCCTCATTCACCCCCTCTCAGTGTTATACATATCCCAAACTGATCCTCTTAATTGGTATCATATGGTCATTTTCACCTCTATTGGATTCTCTATAGTGAAGTTATTCTCTTTTAAAGAGTTGATTTTCTTTCTTGATTAATCAATGAAGTGAATTTTTAGTGAATATTTAGTTGTATCAAAGCAGAAGAACATATCTACCAAGACCATGATGAACATGAAAAAGAAGGAGAATAGAAAGTTGAAGAAGAAGTCCCTCTTATCTAAAGAAGAGGAAGTGTTTAGTTCTCCATACCTTGATAATAGTAAAGACACATCAGGCTTGGAAAGTAATGAGAAGGTGGCTCAATTTGACACCAAGAAGATGGATAACCTTCTGACCTCTAGTGATCAGGAGGTATGTGTCAGTACATTTGGAAACTATTCTCATAATGAAAATGCTAGCACAAGTGGTGATGATCAATCTACAAATTCTCAAGACTTATCTATTGCTAGAATAAGAATGATTATGCATAGTATTCCTGAAGAAAGTGTCTCCCTTGTCTGTGGAGAATATTAATGTATACAATAAGATATCACCCAGTTGGAAGAAGAAAATGATGTTTTGGAGAAGGGATTTCAATAAAAAAATTGTTGAATGTCTAAAGATCTCCAGACAATTTGGATCCTTTGAAGACACAAAGAGGGAACTTGAAATGAGTTCCTCAAAATGGATCAAAGATGTTGAATAGAAAGATAGAGTCAATGAGACTCTAAAATATAATATCCATGCACTAGAATATGAGTTGAATAAGAGCACTAAAGTCAAGAGTTTATATTTGTAAGAGAATTACAAGAAGATCAAAGAACTTGACTCTTTATTACAAAACAAACTGAAGCTGCATAAAGATGAAGTTTAAGGAATAAAAAAGGAATGTGAAGAGAAGATGATTATGTTTGAAGATAAAAAAGTCATATTCAATATTAAATGTCTAGAATTAGAAGCTCAGTTGACCAATATTGATGAGACATATATTGATACATCCCAAAAGAAGGAAAAAATTCTTCTGGTACTCAATGTTCATTGGAGGATTATACTATCAAAATAACTCCAACATGTGATAAGAAGATCATGAATTCACTCAATGATCTATCACAAGTAGCTAAGAATGAATAGTTACCATCCATATTATCTTGTACTAATATTTCTAAATTTTTTTATACTAAAAGTACAAGGTGTATGAAAAAATCTAAACAAGTATGGATGAGAAAATTTGATGATATACCAACCACCATGGATAAGGTGGATATGAGGAGAAATTTGGAAGATTATTCCCCACATAGAGCACAAAAAATCAAGAAGAAGGATCAACAAGATTATACATAATATATCAAGATGATAAGGTTTGTTGGTCAATGTTGGTTCTATAATAGATTTGGTAATTGTCCATTGGATTGTTAGTAAAATCCCTTAAATGAAAAAACACAAATAAAGACTATATCAAGGGAGAGAAAGATAGAGAGAAAGAAGTAACATCCATAGATTCATAATCATCTGTATACTATAAACAAATTTGGAATTCTTGACAATATATTTGATGTATGTAATGGAAGTGGTCATAAGGTTGGTACATGTTCATCTCAACTTGTATCTAAAGCTAATAATAAAATAAGATCACAAAAGTTGGTTAAGAAAGAATAATAATCCTTGGGAATAAATATGAAGAAAGTTGAAAAATAAAATCCTCCCAAGAATATTTCAAGAAGGAAAAGAGAGAAGACCTTGGATTTTAAATACAATAAGGTGAAGGGTGGTGAATCTAAAATAATTCCTAAGAAGGATGTCACTCAGAAGAATCCATGCGAAAGATCCAATCTTGATGCCTTAGTTCATAATGACATATTGATTTTCTAGAAGGAATACTTGGAAAGAATGAGGAAAATGGAATATTCAAAAGCTAAGGCTAGTGAAAAAATAAAAAAGAATATTTCACATGAAGATAAAGAAGCCCTATGTGTGAGGTGCAACAAGGCTGGCCACACTGTTAAAAATTACATTACATTTATTCCAGACCAAGAAGAATTCCTCAAGAAGATTGCATCAAGAGATTCTAGTTCTTTGAAAGATATTAAAAAATAGAGGCTTACACACAATGAAATATAATAAAGGATATGAACCACACAACCACGATCATAATCAAAGATCAAATGTGAAAGTGTGAAGAATGGAGCATCTGGGTTGAGAAAATCATCTCAACCTTGTTTTTCACATTGATGATGCAAGGAGGATCCACATTATTCCATTAAAAATATTTGTGTATTTTATTTTTTCTGATAATATAGGTAATTGAAGGTGAAGCAGTCACTCAGGGGGAGAACCTGAGATTCAGTGATTAGGAGTGTTCCTTTGTGGGGGAGACAGATGAAGAATCTACTAGAGTTATTATTTAAATTATTATAAAAATCAATTGGTATCAAATTTAATTACTCTATAAAGTTATTGAATAACATGTCATTGGAAAAGGTATGTAATTTATCAATATTCCATCCTTGTTTACTAAAAATAAAGATCATTTTACAAAGGGGGAGTAACTGAATTAATCATTGACATAAGAATAATCAAAGTTCCCTAAGGTCCCTTATCCTGCCTATTTCACTTGAATGTTTTTTATCCATTTTTTGAAGTGAGTACGAGATTTTTAGGCTAATTTTTCATAAAATGATTTCATATCACAACCTAAAATGAAAGTGGGAATCCCTTGAAGAGAAGTATATGAGTTCTCATCTCTTGAGGTATCATGATTAGTTGATAATAGACCACCTTGTTGTCTAAATCAAATCCACTTGTTTTCTACATCAGGAATTGATCAAGTAGACTTAGAGTGAAATGATTTATGGAACATTTCTTAAGTATGGATTGATACCCTTTTCCCATGAACTTTTTATTTATTTTTAATAAGGAGGAGAGATATTTAAATGAAATTTCAAAAAGTGAAAGGTAGAGTGAGAGGAAGAAGTAAATGGGAGAGAGAAGATTCACATTTTGATATTGATACATTCATTTTAGGGAAATTTGAAGCATTTTTAAAAAATAAAATGTGAGAGATTGTTGGGACCACTTTGTGTATAAGTCGTATTTTTTTTCAATAGTTGTCAATAATGGTCAAAATGAAGAAGGAAATCCAAAGTGAATAGTGATTTTTTGAAGTAATGATGCTTGGAGAATTATTATGGATTCATATCATTGGATTCCATTCTTGGGAAATTCTCTATGTTGTTCAATTCAGATGATTTATGCACTGATCCTAAGTTCAAATAACATGTGTCAAAGGAGACACAATGTTTACAAAAATTAAGTATCATACATTGAGGATGATTGAAGTGTTCCAATTGTGTTCTTTTTAATTAATAATCTCAAAAAAGAATGATAATGGTTGAAGAATAGGATTTGTATTTTTGGAAGCCATGCATGAAGGTTTATGATTTAAGGTGGCCATGAAATTTTACACTGAAGAGGTATTTTTTATGCGATTAAATTAAAAAATTGGGCCAACCCCAAGCTATCCGGAAGCCTCAATCCAAGGCTCATGTGGGACAGAGTCGACCATGCCCATGGAGAAGCTAGCCAAGCCACCCTGCAAGTGGTCGGGTAGGGACATGTATACACTTTTAGAAGCACATGGGGCAAAGACCATGTAGAGTTTTGGGCTGAAGCCCATAGAGGATGGGCGCAGAGCGTGCCCACAGAGAACACGATATGAGGTGGTACCATGGAGGGAGAGGGAGTAATTTGGGATGTAGGTGAAGAGACATGATTGATATACCACGATCCACCTGTGTCTCCAGTTCGATTTGGGAAAAGTGATATGGGTTATTGTTCATCATTTAAAAACATGGAAGTGATCTTGACCACACATCTCATCTACTCCTATGATCTAATTCGATCCATCAACCCCTCCGCACCATGCATGTTCAAATAAGGGCCGTCTGATTCCCCCCATGGTTTTTGAAACCCTAACGTCGTAATCTTCAACCTCCCATGCCCGATGCCACTACCTCATCCACCTAATATGATGAAGAACCACATCCTAACCACCCTGGAAGATCATTTTTACATTATAAAGATAATAATAGCATACCAAGACCATTCATGAAACTTACATTGTTCATGCATGCGATATCTTGATGAAGAAGGCTCAAATGAGGAAAATGGAGTTGCTGAGGCCATTTGGATAATTTGAGTGTGGATTTAAATGGTGATTGCATGCAATCTAAATCACATGCCCAAGATTTCCTCACTCTAAATGAGGAACCCACGTTGAAAAGGAAACAATCATGATATACACATACCTTCATTGGCAGTTTGAATTATTTTAAAACACAAAATATATTATCCATTAAAAGATTAAATATTTATGAAATATCTCATGGGATTTGAACACAGAAAATGGAGAGACCCTTTCCAAAAAAAGGAGTGGTCCCGATACTAAAATAAGATGTTTCTCCCTTGCTCCTGAGAGCTCTTGTTTTTAAAAAACAGAGCATATCCTCGAGCTTCTGTTTCATAAAGGGAAAGAAAAGATCCACATGCCTTCTATATCTATGAAGAGAGGATCCTGCAGGTATTCAAAAATTTCTAGTAACTCTTTAAGAGTATCATAAAGAAGGAGAACCACACCCTCAATGTGAAGGAAAAACACAAACATGTGACAGGTTTACCAAAACCCTCACTGTGTTTCGTAAAGGAGATCCTGTAGGTACACAATCAGTGCATGATCACCCTTGTGATACTTTGCGAAGACACTCGAACCGTGAACCACTCTAGTTGCATGAAGAATAAACAAATTCCCATAGATCTCTCTACTCGCACAAAGAAGATGACATGTGAGTCCTTCAAGGTCACAAAGATAAGGGAAACACCCTTCTGTTTGCATATAAATACTATACTATTTTTAGGGGCTTTAAAGAAGAAAGAGACTACTTGAGGGAAGGGGTAGTGCATGATTACACCCATTTGGGTTTGAATATGAACACACAAGAAACACATGAACTCATGTGTATGATGTAAAGATACCTTTACCAAGTGCAATGTAAGGAAGAGAAAGGTAAGAAGAGCCCTGAGGCCATTTGTGACCAAAAGACAGTGCATACATGCATACACCCATGTGCATTTTTTAAAGGCAGTATGTGCGTAAACTTGTGAAGAAGAAGAAGGGGAAGAGAAGAGTTCAACCAAATTTCTACATGCATGAACTCATGCATATATGAAAAGAATAAATGAATATTGTTTCTGATGATGCCAAGTAAGCTGATCTTCAATGTTTGAATAATCACAAAGGTGTTTGTGATTATTTCCAAGAAAAGGAATAAGTGATAGTGAATTTGGTTGTTGCACTAAAGAATAAAAAAGAAGAATAAGAAGTGTGAATTTGGTATTTCACTGAAGAAGATAGGAGAAGAGGTTGGTTACTTTCATGCTTCTAAGAAAGTTACAAGGAGAAGAAGAAGAGGAAGAACAAAGCAATAGTGTGACATCCAACAGGGCTCAAAATATTGAAGACTATATTGGTGTTTAAAACCCTTTTGAATATAGAAGAATGCTGTCTCCACAGGTAGTATAAGGAATAATCAAGGAAGCTGCAAATTGGACTAGGTCATCACCAGTTCAGAAAGGCATGATTGTTTACCTTCCCCCTCTAAAGTGTAGGGACTCACACTAGCTAGATGATTGTTTCCCTTGTCAATACACTGTAACAGTTATCACAATATAGTAGAGAATCCATGCCCTAGTCATTCCCAGACATGGAAAGGATGTGATGCTCTTATTGAGTAGTGAACCTTGTAAAAATATCATGTGCATATTTTTACTACTTTCTATTATTTCATGCGACCTGGAAATGAGAATAAGATAATAAAGATCCTAACAGGTCATGAGGTATATGGATAAAAAGTTATAACTAGTTTAAAGAGTCCCGAAAACTGATTCACACCCCCTCCCAGTGTTATACATATCCCAAACTGGTCCTCTCAACTAGAAAATACCAAAATAAAACTGAACCCAAATACACCAAAATGGCATTAATACAATCTACTTCTAACCAAATCTAAGCTCTAACTCCACATGACTCACCATAGTATCAAGAAGATTGACTAAATAAATGAGACACATTTTCATTACCTTTTTATTAATACATGATATATGAGAACACACTAAATTTACCAAGTAGGTGATGAGTATGAATTTAGTAGTATTTCTCCAAATACTTCCCAACTCATGACACTAATACAGGAATCTGTTATCACATTAATATAAAACAATTTAAATAAAACATTTTAATAAGATTATATAAAAACCAAAGAAGTTATAAGGACAAAATAAAAAATCCTTTAAATCATTTCTCATAATTTGGCATACCCAATTCCCATGTTTCTACACATACACACACACATGAATTGCAAGTGATAGTTATATACCCATGATTGGTATCTACTTAATCAACTAAGTCATCACTAGGTATATAATATCTTTATTCCCCAATGGAACATGCCCCATATTCAGGGTCACATCCCTATACCCAAATGGTACATGCCCCTTCCATAGGGTCACATTAAAAGATATAAACTCATGCCAAACATGTATACCAAATTATATACCAAACCATTTCACAATAAAATATTCTTTATTGAAAACATTTTATCAAACAACTTGTCTTCATCAAACCATTCCATAATTTTCAAACCATTAATTTATCATTATAAAGAAAGGGTTTTTTAGAGATCCATAAAAATAACAAAAAATTATTAAGTTATAACCAAAATGATTTTCCATCATGAATAACACAATTATTTCATCAATATTTCAGTAAAATAATTTAATCAAAACTAAGAATTCAATTTTTTGTTAATTTGAGATGAGAGAGAAGCCACTTACCTCTTAATGATTGGTGAAAATGAATAAATTTACTAAGATGTTTTAGATCTAACCTTATATCTTCTTTACTTCAATAGATTCTATCATATATAATCAATATTCTCATCATAGAACATAGATATATCCATAACAGACTAGATATATGGTTCCAAGAGATAAGAGAAGAGTAGATCTAAGAATAATGGGATATAACAATGAATTATTGATTAATCTATATCTCTAACATGATTTGATTCAACCAAATTTATATTCGGATCAAAAGGGATTGCCAAAAGATACTTGGGAGGAAAAATAATTAAAGATCTAGAAATATTAGGTGACTAATGAGGGCTTCAAGACTTAATTCATATTAAAACAAAATATTTTTAGGAACTTACTACTTATTTCATGTTTAGGTTACATGATTTTTCAAACTATGTGCCAACCATGCACTTGATACTAGAAAATCCAAGTAGCATCATGATTTGGGATGCATGTTTTTGAAAATAGCGCACCAAACATATTGTTCTACTATCTCAAACCATATTCTTTCATATTTGTATCACACTGTATAAAAACCATACATCGACCATGATTGTACCTCTATTTAACTTTTCACAGTTTCCCCTAGGAACTTAAACGGTGTGGCCAGACCATGCGCCAAGTGTACACCTACACAGTGAATCCCAAAAATTGTTTCATGGTTTCTTGGAGGTGGTTCGTGGTTTCTAATAACCACACAACTCTAGAAACACCTCCAAAACAATTCAAAAATTTCCCAAACTTCCCAAACCTAAACCCAAAAATTATACTGGATTTAAAATATAAAAACTAAGGGTAAAATACATGAAACTGGGGGTTCTAAAAGGGAAATATAAGAAAAATCATAGTGACTAATATCTTATTTATATCCTTGAAAATTTCCTCACATTCCATAGTCTAGAGGAACTTTACTCCCTTCCAGTTCAACTTTTTTAGTGTATTGGATAGTCTTGAGAATTTTCTCATAATACACTATTAGTATCAAGATAATCCAATAAAACTTCGGATCTCAGTCACATAGTTTTGTCTTGGAAATTTTCCAATTAATTATGTCTTTGATGTGTGTATAGATATACCCTTTCTAGTGATAACATCACCCAAGTAGGATAAACTTTGAAAAAAATTCACACTTTCAAAACATGGAATATAATTTCTACTTTAGTAAGGTCTTTAGCATAATTCCCAAAAGATCTTCATGTTCTTCCTTTCTCATAGAATATATGATAATTTCATTAATAAATACTACCCCATATTTTTAAGGTAATATCTGAAGACTATATTCATCAAATTCAAAAATATATAAAGATAATTTATAAGTCCAAATGATATTACTATAAAGTCATAGTGTCTACACCATGTAAGTAAAGTTTTCTTGGATATATATTCTCTTCTTACCCTTAGATGAAGATATCCATATCTAAGGTAAATATTTGAGAAATATTTAGCTCCTCATTATTGATTGAATAAATCATCAATATGGGCTGTATGATATTTTTTTCTTGATTGTGATCTTGTTAAGTTCATGATAGTAAATATTGAGGCACATTTATCCATAATAATTCTTAATGAAAAGCTCTGATGCACCCCATGTAAAATTTATTGGGTGTTCAAATCCCTTATCCAGATTATTTTTTAGTTTATTATTTAATTCTTCCAACTTAGTGGAGGCCATTTTATAAGGAATTTTTGAGATATGTATAGACCGAGGTATGAGATCAATTTAAAAATCAACCTTACACTCTGAGGGAAGGCCATGAAATTCATCAATAAATACATCACTATACTCTCATACAATATGAATGCCACTAATATTTACTTCATCCTGGACCACTTGATGCAAGATTACCTCATTTATGGGTATAATAACCAATATGATATAATTTTATTTTAAAGGGGGATCATAATCATCCTTGCATAAATATTTGATCATCAGATGGTTGGGGATATTAAATGAGTCTTCTTATCCGTACAATTGATATGTGCTCTATGCAGGGATATCTAATCCATACCCAAAATGAAATCAAATTCAACCAAAGGAATAATTAATGGATCTATAGGGTGTATCTTTATACAAAATTATATGAGAGAAGAGTTATATATCTTAGATGATATCATAATTCTACCAAGGGTTTTTATAGGTTATTCATTATCCATGGTTTGAAGTTTTAAATAAACATTATTAGAAAAATTATGTGACAAATAACTAGTAGATGATATACATACCATAACTTATAAAACCCTAGGCTTAAATATATGTTATCCAAATTAATTTACTTTTTAGGTTCTCTAACCAAAACATATTCAAATCCCTAATTATAATTCATTAAGATAAAGTAAATTTACCAAATCATATCCCCCGAGAGTGTCTATATGGGCATGCAGTATTAGGACCACTCATCATGAAATAAGGTGATGATCGAGCCAATACCCAATCAACCCTTTTTAGGATGATTAACCCTAGGTGTATTTGTGACATAGTTACATCCACTTTATAGTATCCAAATAGGGATATATTTCTAGAAAAACCACATAATATCTACTTTACCAAAACAACAATAAGTCATCCAATACTTAGAATCATTCCTAGATATCTCACTAAAGTTATATAAAGTCATCCTAAAAATAACTAGACCTTACCTTTGATATCAAATAGGGAGATCCAGGATAAAGAAACATAAATACTATATTGATTTCATGGTTTAATTACTACATTCCAAATGTATCGACACAGTCCAAATATAGAATGTTTTAGTTTCTTGGAAACTAGTTACATAAAAATCTTATTTTACAACACATATGAAAATTTATCTACAACCATTCTCCTCTATGAACTCTTATAGATATTTTATATGATATAATCATATTCATAACCAGGGGAAAAGAAATATAAGAAGGGGCAAGCTCAGATGCTCAATAAGGGAAACATATCAACTATCCATATCAATTAGATCTTAAATATGAGATAAAATATGAGTGAAGAAGAAATATTAGATAAAAAGATAATGAGATCATAAACAACAATCATGAAACTTGATTTAGCATTAAGGATCATTTCATTGGAACATAAGACAAAATAAAGGTCATCAAAACATGGATTAGAAACATATAACAAGATGAAAATGAATAGATAATAAAGTGTAATATCTTTAGAACATGGAATATCATAAACATATAGAATAGTTTAAAAATAAGTAAAATTTTAGAAAAATGGTAGAAAAAACATAAGTATAGGAAAACATTATAAAAAAATCAAATTATGTAAACCCTTTAATTTTTTGAAGAAATAAAAGTATTCCCACCCTTTAGTTTTGGGAAAAAATCCAAGTATGTTCATGAATCATTATCTCATGAGATATAAAAGTGTAAAAAAATCATTGAAGGGTGATATAAGACCACACCTATCATCATCCATACGTATTAGTTCCACTTAAAATCAATTCATTAATCTTATCATAAATAAACGATGAGAATAAAAATGGATTTCATAAATTTTTGAAATGGTATCACATACAAAAATATGATCATTTTATACAAAAAATAGGATCAAACCAAAAAGATAATATATCAGGCGATTTATGAACCCTTAATTTATTGTAGAAGAATCCTTTTAGAATGAAAGAGAAATCACAAAAAATTATTTTCCTTAAAAAAATTCTTAATATCATTGTCAAAAAATTATTATTTTAATGCTCAAAAATCATGCTGATTATGTCTTTAAGTAATTTTATGTTTTATTATAGAATTTTATAGTAAAAAGAAATCTGATGTAAAATTGGCAGAGTGTTGAGATGATTCATCATTAGTTTGGACTTGAGACACCATCGAAAAAGAATCACCACCATACTTTACCTACCACCAAAAAATAATCATTCCCAGAAAAGAATCACCACCAGAAAAGACTCACCATCAGTAAAGGCTCACTTCCAGAGATGAGTCACCTCTAGAAAAGATTTTCCGCCAGACTTGACCTACTGTTAGATGACATACCACCAGAACTAAGTCACCACCATAGATGACCTATCATCAGACGACCAACCTTAAGATGAGTCACTTTATAATATGATACACCACTGAATATGAGTCCCCATCGGATATGAGTCACCACAGAATATAATTCATCGCTAGATGACCTACTGCTAGAGATTGGCCACTTTTAGGGATGACATACCATCAGATGAGTCACCATTAAATTCAAGTCACTGCTGAATATGATTCATCACTAAATATGAGTCACTATTGAACATGAGTCACTTCTAGATGACCTACCACTAGATGACCTACCGCCAGCCTGACTCACTATTGGAATGACTCACCACTAGATATGAGTTACCTTCAATATGATCCCTAATCACTATTCTATACATTTGAATTAAATTCTTCCAAAAAATATATATTATTTAAGATAATGACAAGGATTATTTAATGATTATTCTTTTAGTATTTCATGGACGCATTGAAGATTATGCCAGATTCCATTATGATATTTTAGAAAATATTTATGATTATCCTTCAATGAATGTCCATTACTTATATCATATATATTTCAAAAGGTCTATCTCTATCTATAGAGAATAAAGTGTGGCATGTGATCATGTATGCTACTTATTGTATATTCTACAGATCATCATTCAAGAGCTTACATACAATAATCTTACAGAGCATCAACTATAAAAGAGTAAATCATCTTAAAGATCATAATGATACTATGTTTTACTATGATTTTCAAAGAAATGCCTCAATCTCCTCTAGAAGACACATCCAAGGAGACTAAAGCATCTAGATCACTTCAAACCGAGTAGCACTACCTTTTCTTTATCATATTTCTTTTATTTTATATTTTTTTTACATTTGAGGAGTCTATTGTTTGTTCTATTTATCAAAAGACACTCTATCCTATGCTATAACCGGATAATAATATATATTCTATTCACGTTTTTTTTATCTTTATACCCACAATATTTTTAGAAGAGGTCTTTTGTGGTTTGTGATTGTTTTTCTTCCCACAATATTTTTGGAAGAGGTCCCTACGTGGTATGGAAATCTTGTACATTATTGTGTATATATATGATCCATGTTGTGTATTAGATTATATTTATATAATTTGATTAGTAGCAGGTGATTACTAAGTGGATAGGATTAAGTCTCAGCTTGAGGCTAAACCCCTTATTTTATTTTGTTGTGTGATTTTTTATTTAATTCATTACAAATATTCAAATTTTATTTCTTTTTAAGATACAAATAGAAATGGAACTTTTATAGTTAATCTTAACTAGTTTTTATTAAGTATTTTATTAAGTAAATTGATTTAAAAAGTTAAATTTATCTTCATATTGTTTTAACTGAGCACTAATCAAGATTTTAGGAATATTTTAAAAGATAAAAATTATATTAAACTACTATTTCGATTAACTAGGATAATATGTTTTTAAATTAGGGGATTTTATATTAACATTTTTAATAGAAATGTTTATTTTTAACTCAATTCACCCCCTCATGAGTTACTCGCTCTGACCAATATTTAGTATTAGAGGTTTAAAAAAAATCAACTGTGATTTTAGTTGTGTTTTAAAAGATACTAAATTTCTATTGGTTCTAAATTTAGTTCTTTAATAGACAATAGAAAAGAAGGATATTATACCAACACAAAACCCTCATTTAATTGAAATAATTATTCTTAGTGTAAAATAAAGATGAAAATTCCCATTTAAAGCATGTGTTTTGAAATTTGGACTGCTAATGAAAATCAATATGAAATAACTAAAACTACTAGAAATATATGGGATGTTTCTACTAAGGCAGATTATAACAATAAATGTAAATATATGACAGCTATATATTATAATTTAGGAGATAAATAATTCAATAGGATATATTCATGTAAAACTACATTTTTAATTTGGGACACCTTAGCTGTTTCTCATGAAGGAACAACTAATGTGAAAGAAATGTTAATAAATAATTATACAGTTAAATATGATACATTTAAGATGAAACCTAATGATATTATTTCTTATATGTGTCTCAGGTTCAATGAGATAGTCAATACAAAGCATTCTTTAGGGAATCATGTTTCTGAAAAATACCAAATCATGTGGCTATTGTGGTTTCTTCCTAAAAGATGGAGAGGAACCTCAGTCTTAATAAGAGAATAATGTGATATTAGTAAACTAATTATCAATGAGTTTATTGGGAAGTTAATAATTTATGAGGAATAACTTAAAGATTAAAAATAAGTATATAAATATGAAATAAAGAGAAAACTAGTTTCCTTCAAGTATACTACCTCAAAAAAAAATGAAAAAATTAAAACTAATAGTTCTAGTGATGAAGAGTCACTGGATGACACCGATGAGGAGATGAACCATCTAGCCAGAAGGTTTAAAATATTTTACAAGAAAAATAAATTCTTTAGGAAACCAAGCTAAAAATAAAAATATGATAATAGATGAAACTGGAAGAAATATTATAAGTGATATGACACTTAAAATGAGATCATATGCTATGAGTGTAAGAGGAAAGGTCATGTCAAAGATGACTATCCCAAGATGAAATATAAAATAAAATATAATGATAATTATAGGAAATACTAGAAATAAATGAAAGAAACATAGAGTGTTTTTAAATAAATATACAATGACTCATACTTGACCCATAAGGAAAAACATAACAGTTAAAACATGTGTTTCATGACAAATACATCTAAGGTATCAAATATTTTTCCTGCTTCTCCTACAAATATTTCTAATCATTCTAGAGAGGAAAATAATGATGAAAATATGTGAAATAAGGAGATTTTTGAATATTTTAATATGATATAAGATTATTTAAATGAGTTTAAATATAAGTATTACATTCTAAAGAAACATCATGCTTTAACTATTAATATTAAATCTGTTATTGCTGTAGAAAAATAGAAAAATGTACAGATTTTGAAAGAAAATACTGAATTGAAATTATATAATAAAAAATTAAAAAATGAATTAGATAGATTCACTAGTGGATGAAATACTATCACAAAAATATTGGGAGAAATAGCACTTAAGTATATCATTGGTTTAGGTTATCAACCTGGACAAAGAAGAATCATCAAAAATAGTTTTATTCCTAAATCCAATTCTAGAAATTATACTACAAGTTTTTATTCAACCATACCTAACAATGTTTTTATTTTAAAAATTTAAAATATACTTATAGGAAACCCATTTAAAAAATATGGTTTCCTAAAGACTTAATTACTAACATTTCTAAACCCAAGAAGATTTGGGTACCAAAGTTATTTTGGGAATAAAACTTGTTTTATAGGGAACCTTATTGAAGATCCCCAGTAAAATTATATGGTACCTTGATATCCGCTATTCTAGACACCTTAATATAGATTACTCAAGATTTTATAATTTGATAAAGGTTGACGGTGGACATGTCACCTTTTGTGACAAAGCTAAAGGGAAATTCATTGGACTTGGCTAAATTAGTAATTCTAACTCAGTTTTAATTTCTAAAGTATTATTTTTTGATGGTTTAAAATAAAATCTTCTTAGAATATTACATCTATGTGATGATGGTTTTCATGTGAAATTTGAAAACAATTCTTGTAATTTTTTTAATTTTAAAAAATCTTTAGTATTTACTGCTTTAAGAATTGAAAATGTTTATGCTATTTATTTGGATTCTTTGTTTTTTTAAAACATTTATTGTCTAAGATAATTTCATAAGGAATATTTTCTTTGACATAGGAGAATATTCCATTTTAATATTCACTCACTTATAAAGCTAACTTGGAAAGGATTATTTAAATATCTAACAAAAATTGAATTTCCAAATGATAAAGTATGTAACCCATATCAAATAGGGAAACATGAAGAAATATATTTCAAATCATTGAAAGAAGCTTCAAATTATAAACCCCTAGAGTTGGTTCACATGGATTTATTTGGACCATCTAGAGTTTCTATTTTAAATGGGAATCACTATGTCAATGTACTTGTAGATGTATTTTCTAGGTATACTTGGGTACTTTTTAGCTCCCAAAAGTGAATCCTACTCTTATTTTACCTAGCATGACAGATCAATAGAAAATATTAGTGGAAGTAGGATTGATACCTTCAGAAGTTATCAAGAATGTGAGTTTGAAAATCATGACTTTGAATCCTTTTGATCAAAAAATGTCTATACTCATAACTTTTATTCTCCTAGGACTCCACATCAAAATGGTGTTGTAGAAATAAGAAATAGGACACTTCAATTTTTTTCCCAACAAGGATTAATGAATATGACCTTCATATTTACTTTTATAAATAGAGTGTGAATATATAATGTTATATACTAAATAGTGTTTTAATTAGAATACTCTTGAAGAAAACCCATTATGAACTATGAAATAATATAAATCCTAAGGTTAATTACTTTAGAGTTTTTGGTTACAAAGTCTTTATCCTTAACACCAAGGATAATATTGAAATTTCTTATTCTAATAGTGATAAATGAACTTTACTTGGTTAATCAATATCTATTAAATCATATAGAGTGTTTAATAAAAGAACCAAAACTATAGAAGAGTCTGTTCATGTCATGTTTGATGTGACAGACCCACATGAGCCTAAAAATCCTTTAGAAAATCTTGAGGATGATTTATCATATTTAGACATTAATGCCAAGCCTTATGACACTTATATGAAACAAGTTGAAAAATAATCTAGTTTTGAGGAAATTTCACAACTCAAATCAGAACCTATAGATGACCATGAAATGACCAGACCCTCTTTTCAAAGATATATTAAGACTCATAGGTATAATCCTATATAATATGTAGTTGGATACCAAGATAGAGGTACACATACTATATATTCTATTAGGTATCAAGTTGAACAAAAATAATTCTTATCATATCTTGAACTTAAGAACATTACTGATGCTATTAGTGATGAATTTTGGGTAATAGATATTCAAGAAGAACTTAACTAATTTGAAAGAAATAATTTTTGGAAACTAGTTGACAGACTTAAAGATACCTTTACTATTGGAACTAAATGGGTTTTTAGAAACAAGGTTGATGATTCTGGAACTATAGTAAAGAATAAGGATAGATTTTTTTCACAAGTATATAATCAATAAGAAGGTATACTCTATGAGAAAAACTTTGTAACTATAGATAGAATTGAGTCTATTAGAATACTACATGCATATGAAGAATTTTTTTTATTTCAAAATATATCAAATAGATGTCAAAAGTGATTTATTAAATGTTTATATAGTTGAGAATTTTTTTGTGGAACACCCCCCCCCAATTTTCAAAATAATCATTTTCTAAATGTTGTCTTCAAACTAATAAAATATTTATATGGTCTAAAATATGATCCTAAATCTTGGTATGATATACTCAACTCTTTTCAAATTTAATTTTTTTTTAAAAAGGTATAGTTGATCCAAGACTTTTTATATAAATAATTTCAATAGATGTTTTAGTTTTTCAAATCTATATAGATGATATTATCTTGTGATCTTCTAAAAATTATTTGTTTACTTATTTTAAAAAAATGACACCAAATGAGTTTGAAATGAGTTTAATAGGTAAAATGGAATATTTTCTTGGTTTTCATATATTTTTAAATTAAATAAAGAATTATCTTAAATCAAAGTATGTATAACAAATATCTTCTAAAACGTTTTGGTTTGGATAGTATTAAAAGTAGCGACACTCCTAGGAGTACCCCATATAAGTTGGACTTTGATGAAGCTAGGAATTCAGGGGATCAAACTAGTTATAGAGGTATGATTAGAAGTATTCTCTACTTAATTTCTATCCGACCTGATATTAGGTTTATTTTGTTTATGAGTGATCATTTTCAAGCAAACCCTAAAGAGTCACTTTTACTTACTATTAAAACAATTTTCAAATACCACAAATATACAACCAATTTATGATTATTCTACCCTAGTGGACATGAATTTGACTTATTTATTAAGATTATTATTTTGGAGGATTTAAGTTGGATAAAAAATCATATATGAAGCATTTCATCTTTCGGGAAAGTATATAGTATCTTGGTGTAGTAAGAAGAAAAATTTTATTACACTGTATACTGCTGAATCTGAATACATAATTGTAGGTAGTTTATGTGCTCAAATTTGGTGGATGAAACACACTCTAATAGATTATGGATATAAATTTAGACATTTAACTATAAATTGTGACAACATAAGTGTGATAATCATTTGTAAAAATCCTATATATCACTCTAGAATAAATCAATTTGATATAAGACATCACTTTTTGAGATATCATTTTCAAAAAGGTGATATAACTCTTGAATTCATTAGATCTAAACATCAGCTTGCTGATATTTTCAATAAGAAATTGAATCTTGAATGAAAAAACTACATCAAACATGAATTAGGAATGATAAATTTTGGTTAAACATTAATTTTAAAAATTACCCATAATGGGAAATTAATCACTATAAAAATTACCCACTGTTGGAAATTACCCACCTTTGGAAATTAACCACCATTGCAAATTAACCAGAATGGGAAATTACCCACAATTAGAAATTAACCATCATTTGAAATTACCAACTATTAGAAATTACCCACCATTTTAATTTACCCATTGTTGGAAATTACCACCATTGGAAATTACCCACCATTGGAATATAGCCACAGTTGGATTTAATCCAACATTTATAATTTAATTTCTCTAGGTTTATTTTTTTTTCAATTTAAATGTTTATATTTTATTATGTTTTTTTATTTCAAATACCTAAATGATATAAATTTGGTCTTAAGTCTAATTTGACACAATCTCTTCCTCACACCTTTTTCCCTTCAAACCTTTCTACTACCCCTTTCTCTCCCAACATTTTTCCTTCATTCATCCTTAGATAAACCTTCCCTTTGTTGAAATGGTTATAGTGAATAAGCCTCCTGAATTGACTCCCAAGGATTTGGGACCTTCTAAGAGGTCTATAGGAGATTCAAGAAGACCTGTAGTAAAGCCACGAAACCCAAAAATTGTAAATCATATAGCAGTTACTGAGAAATAAGTAAATACCAAATGGTTGTTGTCCATAAAATTGATGGTACTCAAGGTGATCCAAGACCAAGGATGGATGTATTGGTTCTCAAATAATGAGAGAATTTTTTTCCTAGGTTAGTACACCAGTTTTATCAATATTTTGAGTTTACTTTGGTGGAAAACAAAGATTGGATTCAAATAATTATAGATGTATAGAAGGTAAACTTTTCTTAAAAGTAACAGGATATGTGTATTAAAGTTACTCATGAAGGATTTTCGAATGAATATAAAGGGTCCATTACCTATGATATCTATTCATTTGTATATGAGAATTACTTAGAAGAGATGAAAAGAGATTGAAATTTGAGAAGATCTGCTGCAACCAAATTAGATGGTGAGTGTTGTTTGCTATTTAAGTTTATAAAACACAAGTTATGCCCAAGAAAAGGAGACTTCAACATGATGAGACACCAGGATGTATATATTCTATTAATTATGAAAAGTGGATACAAAATCATTTTTTGTAGGTATTTTATGGTTAATATGATGAAGATGTGCCATGAATATTCCAGGTCAAATTCACTTGTCTACCCTTAGTTTATTTTATCGATACCTGAGGCCAAAGGATTAGTTGATGATGATGATGAATCATAAGTGAAGTGTGGCAGTTTTTTCCTCACCAAAGTCATTTTTATGTGAATGAAAATAAATTTGAACCCATGGATGAGGAAATGGGTTGATGATATTGATAATCTATATGAGGATTTTAATCCTATTGATAATCTTACTATATCGAATAATCTTGTCGATCCTGGATTGGAGGTAGATGAGGAAGTTGATTACTTCGATAATGTGTAGGAAGAAGTGGATTCTGATGCATTTGGTGAAGAGGATGAGTTTTTAGTTGTGTAGGGTAGTAACCATAACACTCCTAAGATCCTATTGGTTTCTTCTGGTCTAGCTAGTCTTATAAGATATCTACATGATAAAGATATTATTCTAAGCGAAGGGCATGAAGATTAGGAAAAAAAGATTCAGATGAAGAACCATTTAAGACTTCTTCATCCAAATCTTATAAGGAAGTTCTAGATTTATATGATTATAAAAATGAAGATGATGTAAGTGAGGAAGATTATAAAGATGAAGCAAATAATGATGAATATAATAGTGATGGTGGATCTAACCATGGTGGTTTAGATAGTCATGAGATGACTCAAAAACATCTTTATTCTCAAGATTTTTCTATTTCTTCTATGTTTGAGGAGATACCAAGATTTTTTTAAGATGTAGATGAGGTTGTTTTGGTAATAGATGACATGAGGGAATCTATTTAGTGGAAGGACCCCCCAGTTTTGTTAGCCACTAAGTTGAACCTCATTATGGTGATCATGTTTAGCCTATTTTCGTGTCTTATGATAGGATAAATGTCATTTATCTTAACGAGTGAGATAGATTTCTAGTATTTGTGAGACTTGATAGGAGTATTCAGATTCATATGATGATGAGATAATTCCACCAAAGAATGTTTGATCTACTATCCTAATTAGAGATGAGATAGATCCTAAGGGATCCATGGTTGGGTAGATTGATGTTGTTTGAGATATTCAAATATTTTCTTCATATATTCCTACCAGACCTAAGCCAACATAGGTTTTTATGTCACATTATGATAGAGTTTATAAACCCTTGCCTGCTATTTCTCTTTATGTTCTAATAAATGATATTTCTAGAGCTTATTTTGATTCTTTCATAGAGAGAATTATTTCTGAATTTGGTATGATTTTGAGGATTCAAGAATTTACATTAAACCATATCATTCATACTGATGCTTGAAACCTTTTTTAGCTTCTGGTGTCCCATATTCAGTCGAATATGTTTCATCATTTTCAGGAGGTTGAGATAGAGAACAGACAGATAACTAGTGAGATTGAGACCTTGAGGTCTATTATAGAGAAGATGAGTACTTATTTGGAAAAAAATTATCAGCTTTGTTGGATTAGTTGGAGACTTTATCTTCAGTGGATTCTACTTCCAATGCTCCACCTCCCATAGTGTCAGTTGACATAGAGTTGATTCAGTCAGTTATCAAGATGGAAGTTCATGCTTCTATGAGAACGATTCCTGCTACTCCTTTAGAGGATTTGAGGAAAATGGGATAGCTTAGTGATCATGTTTATAATATGGTAAGGGAATGTTTGAATGAAGCTAGAGGTGATTGGGGAATAATTATTAAGGCTGTCAAGTATTACCTTTCCAGAATCTACACCAATCACGAGTCAAACTCCAACTTCAAGTTTCTAGCTGAGAACCTTTGGATTCCACCAGTTACCAAAACATTTAAGTAACATGTCACTCAATTGAAGAAGATGACATATGTGCTTAATATTTTTATGGAAGAAAAGAAATACTTTTGTAGTGCCATAAAGAATTGTGGAAAAATTATTATGTACTTTATCAATATTATGATTCCTTTCTTTCATGTGTTGAGTATAACAAGTATATATCATAAAACCATTCCGGGGACTTCTCATATCACTGCCCTATCCACATCACCTGAGTATTTAAAACTAGTTGTTGTCCCAAATCCAAATGCTCCTATACCTTCTCAGTTTCATCCTCTCATTTTTCTCCCAGTGAAGCAGTTCAACATCTTCAGCTAGTGATTATCCAGGAGATACCCTCTTACACCTCTGTCCATTTATCCACTACATCCATTACCTAAGACTCTATCTATATGCCCCTATCTATATGACCCTATCTCTAACACAAGAAAATAACCTACTATTACTAGTACCCAAGCTAATAGAATTTGAGATTAAGCCTTGTTTTTTATAGGAACTATCTTGTATTTTTTATTTTTTGGATGCATTATACTCACTTTTGTACTTAATGGAATCTCGTATTCATATTTTTCTTCTTTTTCTTTACTATTCCCTATTCCCACTTGTTGATAAACCCAAAAGGGGGAGAATAAATATGGCATTTATTTATGAGGAGAAATTATCGGTAATTATGGGAATTTTCATTTATATTTACATTTATGATTATATTTTTGTGTATGTTATCCTTTTATAACTATATCCTTATTACTAAAAATTTTCTCCGTTGCCATATTTATTTATCTTTTATTTTAAATTTCAAATTAATGCTCAAAGTCTCACATTAACTTTTTTTAAGTGTTAAGTGGATATCATGACTTTTTCAAATATATCTATTTTATTGTATTAATGGTTTATAAAATTCCATGATTTGTGATCATAAAAAAGGGGGATATTATTGGAACCTCCTTGTTTTGATGCTCAAAAATCATGTTGATTATGTCTCTAACGAATTTTATGTTTTATGATAACATTTTTTAATATAAGTCAATCTTATGTAAACTTAGAAAAGTGTTAATATGAATAACTTTTAGTTTAGACTTGAGTCATCGTTGAAAAAAACTCATCACCCAATTTTTCATATTTCCAGAAAAGAGTCACTGCCATAAAAGAGTTGTTCCCAAAAAAGATTCACAATCAGAAAAGTCTCACCACCAGAAAAGAATCACCACTAAAAAAGTCTCACCATTATAAAAGGATCACCACCAGAGATGAGTCACCATCAGAGAAGAGTCACCTCTAGACTTGAACTATTGTTGTATGACCTACCACCAGAATTGAGTCACCTATGGGGATGACCTACTATTAGATGCACTATCATCAGATGAGTCACCCATGAATATGATTCACCACTGAATATGACTCATTTCTAAATATGACTAACTGATAAATAAAATTCACCATAGGATGACCTGCCGCCAGAGATGAGTCACTGCTAGGGACGACCTACCATCAGATGATTCACTACTGAATATGAGTCACATTTGAAAATGAGTCTCTTCTAAACATGGGTTATCACCAGATAACCTACCACCAACCTGAATCAACGTTGGACTGACTCACCACTGTATATGCATCACCATCAGTATGAACCACCATCATTATTCTGGGACATTTGAATTAAATTATTCCAATGGATATATTATTGAAGTTACCTCCAAGGATTATTTAATGATTACTCTTTAAGTATTACATAGATGCATTAAAGACTATTTCAGATTCTAGTATGAAGTTTTAGGAAATATTTATGATTATTCTTCAATGGTTTTCCATTCCCTCTCTCATATTATTTTAGATTGACTCTCTCTCTCTATAGAGAGTACAACATGATGCATGATCAAGATTTCCACTTAATTTATATTCTATGGAACATAATTCAGGGACTTACATACTGAAATATTATATAACTTAAATTATGAAAGATTAAAGCATTCTAAAAATCATTACAATATGCTATTTTACTGCTATTTTTAGAGAAATGGTTTGATCTCCTCTCCAAGACACATATTAGGAGACTCAAGCATCTATATCACTTCAAAATAAGCATAAATAACTTTTCTATATTATTTTGATTTATTTTTATATTTTTTTTCTTTTAAATTTGAGTATTGTGTTGTTTTTTTATTTATCAACACACACTATCTCCTGTTTTATAACTACAGAATACTAGATATTCCATTATACCCACAATATTTGTAGAAGAGGTCTCATGTGGCTTGTGATTTTTTTATTCCCATGGTATTTGTGGAAGAGGTTCTTATGTGGTCTGGAAAGCTTGTATTTTATTGTGTACATACCCGATTCAGGTTGTGGATCATATTTTATTTGTATAATCTCTTTGTCAGTGGGTGACTTCCAAGTGGAGGGGATTAGGTCTTTTCTTGATACTGAACCCCTTGTTTTATTCCATTGAGTGATTTTGTTTTGTTTCATTATTTACAAAGCTTTAAGCTATATTTGGTTTGAATCCATAAACAAAACTTTTACTTTGATAGTTAATCTTAACTAGTGTTTATATAAGTATTTTATTATGTAAATTAATTTCAAAATTTAAATTAATTTTCATATTGTTTTAAATGAGCACTAATAAAGTTCTAATGAATCTTTTAAAATATCAAAATTATATTAAAAATAATCTTTTGATTAACAAGGGTATTTTTTAAAAAATTGGGTGATTTTATTTTAACTTATTTTTAATCGAATATTTTTGGGAACCCAATTCACTACCTATTTAGTTACTCACTCTGACCAACAACTATCATAAAAAGACATGATATTTAAACCATATTCCAAAAACCATTTTTTTGAGAATTAATAAAAAATATATTAAAATTTTTATTTAAAAACAAATTCCAATAAAGATACCTTGAAATAAATAAATCATTTGAAAAAATTTGATAGAGAAGGTAAGACTATATGATTATTGAAAAGAAAAGATTTTGAAATATTTAAAAATTCCTTTATTAAAAACCCACATTGTTAAAAGGAAATAAAAAAATTGGTTTTAAAATAAATAGAAATACAAATATAATTAGATATAAATAAATTTTAGTTTTCAATAGGGAAAGGAGAATATTAGTGGGAAGTAAAAATGTGCATGTGGAGGGAAGAATCATTTAAAATTGATGAGAATTATTCTAAAAATCATTTCCACAAAATAATAGATTAGTAAAGGAAGAATAATTCAGTGTGAAACATGATTTCCCTAAAAAATAATTTGGAAAAAAATATAAAATTATCATAGGATATATATGATTTACATGAAAAGGTTTTAGACAAAGAGAAGTGATTATGACCCAAGGGAAGGATTTGTGTCATGAAAACTCGTTACCTTCACTCCCACTTAATAAAGCTAACTCTAACCTCCTGTATCAAAAGAATAAATATCTTTATAAACTATTTAATATTATTATTCATTTATATAAAAATTTATAAAATTCTTTTATAAACACCCAATACATGTTTATTAGTTAATTATTATCTATTTTCAAAATAAGGTGTCAAAAACATGATCATTTTAAAATAGTTTTGTAATGGTGGTGTTGTTCTTAATTATTATCCAAAATTTCATCATTCATAGTTAATAATTGGAACTATAAATTATTTTTAAAAATAATTTACAATTTTATAATTTTATTTCATAACTTTTTTGGTAACATTTTCCAGTGATTAAATCAAAGGCGAGCTAGTTTTAATGAGTTTTACGAAGAAAATATGATATGTCAACAACATCATTAGATATTAATATTATAAATTCATAATAATTTGGAAATATTTAATAAATATTTATTACATATTTTTAATAGAATATAATATTCATTAATCATCCACGACAAAAACATTACAACATCACTCCAGTAGGTGGTAAAAATGACCCAAACAAGAATATGTTACAATGATTGAGAAAGTAAGTGAATGTTATTATATAATTTTAATATAAATATTAAATAATATTAAAAATTTCACAAGTATCATATATATTCATTAATCTAATCCTTAGAACCATCAAAGATGGGTGGTCATGACAAATGAAATTCATTATTTGTGGAGGCGGTAGGCTGCACATACACACAATTAACGATCTCATTTCTCAATGAATGGGAGGAATGGTGGTATATGAAAAATAATCATTTAGTAATTTTATTTATGACTTATTAAACCTATTTATTCATAAAATCCATCATTATTACCAGAATTTATAGTTGGTAATGGAAAACAAACTACATCACGTCATGGAGGTGGTTGTCCACATGTTCGCAAGATCGATGTTATTTTGTTTTATTAGTGGATGTAAAGGATTGAATATTTTTTGGATAATTAATATAATGAAATTTTAGTATAATTATTATACTGATTTTATTATATTAACAAGTTTATAAATTATTTTATGAAGGAGTATAGTAAAATAATAGACTAAGAGAAGACAACACTCGCGTTAGAAGCTTGAGTTTTCTCTTTGGTAACTACTTAGATGTGAAGGCCTTAAGTAAAATTAAGGTGAAGATAAGATCATATAGGTTAGATAGGGCTCTAGGAGGAGAAAAAATGTATATTTTCAAGTATTAATTATAATTTTAAGTGTAACAAGAAATAGTAGAAGTGGTGTCCTTTTATAAGAGAAGAAAAGTCACTTTTGGAAACACACATGATTTTTTAGTAATGTCATAACCCTATTTTAGATTAAATCGATCAAAATTGAGAAAAGTGGGGGTTTGGGTACAATATAACGTCATATTTACTCAGATAAATTCTTTTTAGACAAGTTAATGTGATTTAATGCTTTTTTAGTTTTAACCATATACAAATATTAACTTTTACCATGGTTTTTAACCTTATTAATTAACATTAATGAAAAAAATTAAGACTGGATCCTTTTACCTTATTTTAACAATATAATTTAAAATTTTAAAATTATTTTAACACATAAAATTTATAAATGTTTTAAAATTTAATTTTTAAATAAACATAACCGCATAAAAACAGTTTTTAGAAAAATAAGGTTTTAAAAATTCAAAATTTTTTATAAGATATAATAATCTTGGATGTTAATTTCAATTGAATAAATTAAATAATTATAAAAAAAATTAAATGTATAAGGCTTTGAAGGTCATTCAAATATTAATTTCACTATCTAAATAACTAATTATAGGAAAATACAAAAAATAATTATTTTTATTAAAGTTGTATTTTGATTTATTTTAAAAAATATTTAAAATAGGATTATAAGTTCATAAAATATTTTAAAATTCATAATTTTATTCCTTAAATACATATTTTAGTACTTAAATAGGTTTTTAATCGTCTAGTATAATCTTAAATATTGGTAAAATCTTAAAATGTATAATTTGCACAAAAAATGTAATTTTTGAATGAAATTTATCCTTTTTAAGAAAATATTGAAAATTCATAATAAGTAAATTTTAATTAAAGGAATTAAAAAATGAATTTTATTTTATAAAATTTAAATTATAAAATATTTAAATTTTCTATAAAAAATTCATAATATAAATAAAATGGAATTTATTAAAAATAACATTTTTAATTATTAACTATTATAAATTATTTACTTTCTAAATATTTAATGGTTTACCATCTTAGTATTTATTATAGATTTATTAATAATTTAATCTAAATATTTTGTCTTTTTTTCATTATATGTTGCATGTAATTAATGTTATCAAACATAACATCAATTTTACAAAGTCTATAATTCTGGGTTATTTCAATGTGGATAGGTCCCGACCTTGTCTAAGAAATGATGGATAAGTTTTAAACTATTTAGAAGCATATTAATGTAGAAAAAATTTGACTGAAGAGTTATGTAGATAATCATTTATGAGATTTAGAGTTTTATGTTGTTGATATGGTGTTTCTCTTAATATCTCTATGGCAACGAGTTATGAGATTTGGTAAGAAAGGGAAGTTGAGCCCTTGGTACATCATCCCCATTGAGATTATTGATCACATTGAGGCAGTATATTATCATAAAAAACTCCCGAAGAACTTATACCAAGTATATTATTTGTTCTATGTATCTATTTTGAGTAATTACAAACTAGACCCTTCATATACATTCAACTCAGAATCCATGCAATTGGAACATGATCTCTCACGCGATGAACTATTAGCGGTAATATTTGATTTAAGAGGTAAATTGTTATAAAACATTACCACTTATATGGTCATTGTTATATGGAGTAATCATAAGTTTTTGGAGGTTACATGGGAACCTGAGGATGTAATGAAACAAAATTACCCTCTCTTGTTTCTATTCTAGTAATAAAAATTTAGAGGGAAATTTTTTTAAGGGGGTTAGAATGTAACAACCAAAAGTTTTAGTAAATAATTTTCCTTAATTATGTACCATGTGGGTAGCTTGTCATGTAAGAAAACAATATACTAAAATAGAAACCATGATACATTAATAAAATAAAATTATTAAATATATCCATAATATTATGGCCATTCAATTGGTGGGTATCAATGGGAGTAACCACTCAATAAAACTATGTAAAAAAAAAATATTAATATAAAATTCATTTCTTCAAAATTATTTTGTTTTCCACTAATGATTTTTTTATTAAAATTAATTTATATCACATTTATAACTTGAGTTTTATAAAATTAGCTTAATTTTTTATTCCATATATCAAAATTATCCTAATATGGTTTTTAGGGATTTTTCTATAATAATTGATTTTTTGATAAATAGTGAAAACATGAAGTTTTTTCCAAAACAATGGATTTTATTAAATTATCAGTATATAAGAAAGAACCAATTTTTTCTAATTGATGAAATATGTATTTAAGTAATAAATTTATGCATTATATATATATATATATATATATTTTTTAAATTTATAAAACTCATGTTTAACCTTGTAAAACCAAAAGTAATTTTTAAATTCTAATAAAAAATGTTTTTGATATTTTCTTTTAATTAAGTATTTTAAAGGTAAAATTTTGTTTTATATTTTATTAAAATCTAGATAATTTTTTTTATTAAAAAAATTTATTTTATGAAAACTAACAATGTTGATAACTATGGCTTACACATTAGTTTTAATCTTGAAAATACACTTTTCCTAAAAACTGTTTTTATGCGTTATGTGTGTTTATTTTAAAATTAAAGTTTTATACCTTTATAAGTTTTATTTTATAAAATTATTTTGAAATTTTAAATCATAATATTCAAATTAGTTAAAAATTACAATTTTAGTTTCATTCATTAAAATTAATTATGAAGGTTGGAAATTTATTACCCCGTTTAAAGTAAAAATGATAAAAATTGATTTACTAAGTGGAAATGACCATAAAAATATTTCAAAATGGATATATGACGCGTGGTTCTACCAAAATCCACCTCATATATTTTTTTACTTTTTTTATCCTTTTACCCTTGAATAGTATCATTACATTATTGTAAATTTAAGGGGTCCATCCTCTGCACTTATAAAAAGGGATCACTTCCACCACTTCAAGCTAAACATTTCATTTAGAATTTCCACCTAAAAATATGATTTTTTTGTTCCTTATAGAACCATATCCAACATAATTAAGTATTTAGTCACTATTATTTAGCTTAAGGCTTCCATTTACAAGGATATTTCAAAGAGAGAACTCAATCTCCTGACGTAAGTATTACATCATCCTTAATCCTTTTTTCTTTACCTTCCTCTTCCAAATATTTTTAATCACCTTAATAAAATGACATAAATATAATCAACATAAAAATATGTTATTATATTAATTAAACAATCCTTATTTATTCCTTCCCATTCACAAATAAAAACAAAATAACATCGATCATGAGTTGTTCGGACTACCACCTCCACAAAGCGACGTCTTCCCTTTTTCATCACCATATCTCAAGGATGGTTTGAATAAAGAGAATGATTAAAAAATATTATATATATAATTTAGTTATTATTGTAAAAATTAAATTTATTATGTAACTTTATCCTCCCTCATTTATCAATAAATGATAGCGTTAACCATGTGTACGTGTGGACTATCGCCTCCACAAAGTAATATTTTTTATTTTTTTCATCTTGTGTTTTTATTCATTATCAAAATATTTTAAAATATGATTTAACACCTTAATTAAATATAAATAATATAACTATACTTATTTAATAATGATATTATTACCAAATTACACTATAATCAGACATATCTATTAAATTAAGAAATGTTCTTACTTGGTTGGCTTAACCACTTACTTGAACAATGATATAAAATTATATCATGGATTAAAATGAGAACATAGATATTAATAATATAGGATATAAATAATTAAATAATAATTTAATTATGGTTATTTATGGAAAACATGAAAATTAACAATCTTTATAAGGAAATCCATCGATATCGATAAATAACCCAAAACTAGTTTAGCACCGAATTCATCTTCAAGAAATGCAATAAAACTCTCATGTAATAGAATTATAAAATTATAGGTCATAATAAAACATAAATTCCAGTAAATTAAAATGGTTTTTTAAGATTATATTTTTAAGATGAAGTTATATTGGCATTGAAATTATAATACTGGTACAATGATCAAATTATAAACACCTAATGTTGAAAATAAGTAAAAATGAACTAATATACGTGAGGATAATTACTATAAATTGAAATTATAAATGGAAATGTATATGAATAATGTTTTTAAATAGGTGATGAAGTTTTTTTTCTTCATGACATAGAATTTTAAATCACTTTTTTGGAAATCAAGAGTAAAGTAAGGATTTTATTAACGCAAACTTATTTCTTTGAGTTATATGATTTCTTATTTATCCTATGTTCACTAAATTCATTTATTTTCCATTTTAAATTGTTTTATATCTTATATATATAGGTAAAAAAGTTTTTAACTCAAATAAAATTCCTTTAAAAGTTTTATTTTAAATTTAAAAAAAAATAATAGGAGACTTTTTGAAAAAAGACTTGAGACTATGATTTTTTACAACGATGATTAAAAAACATTTTTCAAGAAATATCATTTTGTGATTTGGTCATCATTTTCCTCTATAATCAAAATAAATATATCCAATGTAATTATATTTAATTTTTTAACCTCCATTATTCTTTTATTATGTGTTTATTTATCTTGGTTCACTATATTGTTTATATATAGTAGTCCTCTAGACTTAAAACCAAAACTATAAACTGGACATGCCTAGCTAGTGTGAGTGTTACAAAAATAAATGTCTCCTAATCCTAGGAAATCACTAATTTTATACATTAAGATATCACAAATTTTGATCATTTAAGCTATCAATGAATCATATGTATCTATACCATTGTTCCATAACACTTATAATTATTCTTTAAGAGGATAAAGGAATACATCGGTGTCATTTCCATGCATTTTATTTCCTAGAATGATCATAAAAATAGTGGAAAAAGTTTTTTTATAGACATCCATATAGGTGTAATTAATGGGATTAAAATAACTATCCATATGTTATACATTATACATAGAGTCTCGAATAGATTAAATCCAGTAGTATGAAATCCCAAATACATATTTTTAGATATTAATAGAAATTTAGATAGAAATAATCCAATGGTTTTTGTGATTCTGAATCTCTTGTATGTAAAATAAACCCATCATTATTATTTTCCATAACATTCCACTTCATTTTCTCTACCATTTTAGAAGACCTGAAAAGTCTTTGAAATCAGGATTATAATTGAATGTAACATAAAACTATCACAATAGTTTTATTTCTATTATTATTCATAGTATATTCATTCATACGTTCATCATGATTCACTACTTTACATCTAGACGTATAATATATTTTATAATATTTTCTATCCAAATATTATCCCTAATATAACATGAAGTCATTAGTACATGCATTTATCTTTGTATAAATGAGACCAACATTGTAAATAAATTTCTATAATGTCCAATTCCCCATTCCAAGTCTATATTAAATATCCAATAGGAAACTATTGTAATATAAAATTATCATAAAATTCATTTCTTTTCAACCATCTTAAAAAATTATAATCAAGACATGAACAATTTATTCTCCAACATATGGATTTATTTTCAATTTCAGAATCTAAAAATGCCTCCAAACCCATAACATATTATAGTGAATTCCTGGGTAAGTAATCAAACTTTTCTCCATTTGTATCTTATTGAAAAATAACTATATAAAAACCATAACACACATTAATTAAATAAAATCATGATAAAAAATATATAATCCCTAATGAATTTAAAAATATTAATAACCGAAAAATATAATCATTTATAAAATTTAACCAAGAAAAAAATCATAAAATACAATGTAATTATAATCAATTAATATTATGGTTTTATATTTTATTATATAAATATATCGTATAATATATTGAAAAAATAATGAATTATATAACCTGAAATAACATATATTTTGTTTAAATCATATCTTATTTTTTAGGTGAATCATAAATGAACATCTATTCTTGTTTTTTCCTTTTCCCTTTATACTTTAATTATATGACTTGAAACTATTTCAATTTTAATATTGGTTATATCCATGAATATTGAATATTAAAAAAAAATCATAAAATGTGTGATAAATAAAAATATTAAATTAAAAACACAATAATATTAAATGAATAATAAATTATTGATAAAAAATTCATAAGTTCTATTCAATAATCACATAATAAATAAATAATATCTGAATAAAAAAACAAAAAAACATTTCTTATCTATATAATACCTAACTAAAAAACATAACTATGATAATTATGATAAAAAAATATATCAAATATTAAAAGATTTATTACTCTAAAATATATTAATTAATAAAATATTTAAAAAATTAAAATAAAATTTATAAATACATAAAAACTGTTAAAAAAAGAAAACTAACCTTAAAAATTTTACCCTACTAATAAACTAAAAATTAACTACATATTATATAATCATTATAATTAATAAAAAATTAAAAATATAAAAACATTAATGGATCACTATAGTAAAATTTTATGGATCACAAGATTTGGAATTACAGGGGGTGAAGAGGTAATGGGAGAGTGAATGTTTAACTCTAGGTCATTGAAAATTTCTTAATAAGGAAGTTGTAGTACCCCCAGTTTCGGGTACATAACCCTTTCCTCACGTTTTTTTAAATGGTGTGTCTTTGATTGGGTTTCCATAAAATAGAGAGTTTTTTTAAATTTGGGTGCTTCCATAAAGTTGGTTGTTTCCATAAAGTGGTTGTTTCCATAAAGTGGGGTGTTTTCATAAAGTGGGGTGTTTCCATAAAGTGGGATATTTCCATAAAGTGGAGTGTTTCCATAGAGGAGAATGTTTCCATAAAAAAATGTGATTCCATAAAAAGGGTAAAGGTGAATTATGGGAGAGTTTAGTGGTTTTATAAGAATTTTTGGTACCAAAAGGAAGGATGCACGATCCATACACGGTTGGCTCAAACCGTGTGGTAAAACCGTGCACAGAGGTCAAATCTAGGTCTTATTCTCTAGGAGCTTACTCATTTTTGTTCAATACATTTATTTTTGGATTACAAATGACCATATTTCTAGATTTATCTCCCTATAAGGCTGGATAAACCTCCCCACATGAATTGGAGCCAACCTAGAGCCTTCCCTTGGCGATTTCAAGCCCGATTCTGGGGTTAAGTGTCGATCTTCTTGGATCTTTTCTATTTTCTACAAAATCCTCCTTATCTCCTTCTTTTTTTATATCTACACCTCCTATGGGTAGACATAAGTTTTTTAACTTCAATAAAGGATAAATATGGATTTTTTTCATGATAGATGAAGAGATCTAAGCTACTTTCTTGGAATCTTGATCTGATTCTTGAGGTATGTCACCATTTTTTCTTGATTTGTCAAATATTCTTTGATCTTATTAGATCTACTTATCCAATATACATTATTTATCATATATTCACCTATAGTTGGTATATCTGCATTTTTAGATTCCAAATAATTCAATTTTGAGTTGTGATCTTTCTAGGATAAGAGAACTAAGGTCGTTCTTGGATAATCGACCCGCCTTCTTGTGCATTCTTCATCTATTGTCGAGTTTCATCAAAACCTTCATGGTAAGAGGCTTATATCTCAACTCCTCTTGCTATAATTGATTGGATTAGTTTCAAATTGGTTTATTTGAATGGTATTGATTGTGAAAATCAAGGAATAAACCTTCTCCAGTGATGATTTATGGTTTTAGTGAAATTGTAAAATCTTGGTAAATTGTTGTGCAAAGTGATTTTGGCTCTTGAATTTAAAATGATGATTTTAAATTATTGATTTGTTGGAATGGTTAAATGGTTTGATGAAATTTTTTTTTAATAAAAAGGGTGTTTTATTGAAATAGTTTTGTATTTAAATGACCTTGATGGAATTGGAGATCAATAAAAAGGGTGTTTTTATTGGAAAGGTGTTTTGGCATGATCCTTGGGAAAATTGGTGTGTGAGTTCATCTTGTATTTCTGGGGATTGGTTGAAAAATGAACTTGTGCTCAGTGATAAAGGTTAAATGGAACAAGGGATATAAAGTTCATATTGCATATATGGGTTTTGGTTGAAATATGACCTTGTTCCCAGTGCCAAAGGGTTAATGGAACCTATGAAACAATTACCTTGAGATGAATTGGTAGATCATTGAGAAACCACTCATGAGCATGGAACTGTCATAATGTAGCATGCATGGTTTGTTTTATGGGTTTGTAGAAGTGTTGGGTATTCAAAAAATTGATATTTTTAAATGGTTTTAATGATTGTTTAGTTATTTTTTTGAAAAAATATCTTGCTGGGAAAATTGGTTTCAATTTCAGTTGTATGCATTTGGGAATGAATGGTTTTGGAAACTTGTTTATATTTTGTTATAAACTATTTTTGAGAAATTTTTCAATATAAACTGTTTTATATAATTATTTCTAACTCTTCTATCCTAGTGGTGTGAGAAGAGAAGTCATTGGGGAAAACTTATTGATTTTTATATTCACCCTTAATTTGACACTTTGGTGATTTTACAGATGTAATCTTCTGGGACAGAGGGAAAATGTAGCGTTTCCCTCATTTTTAGAACTAACTTGTGATGTTTGGGATGTTTGGAGATTTTGGATCTTAGAGCTTGTAGGGCATGGAGTGTTGTGGTATTTTGAGAGTCTTGTATCATTTATCCACTATGTAATTATATACTTGGTTATTATTCCACTGTTATATACTTTAATGTAGTTTTAAGATACATGAAGTTGTTGAGTTGTCTTTCATTTCTTCATGCATCATATAGTGAATGTTTGGTTATGGTTGGTTGGTTTATTGGTTTATTTAATAAATTTTAAATCATCCTCCACTTGTATTTGTAACCCTTCAGTATTTATTTCCAACCTTTGGCATCTTGGGGATGTCTATTAAGGCCTAGTATTGACTTGTTGTACTCTCAAGCCAATGAGAATTGGCGGGTCATTACAAATGGTATCAGCTTGTTCGACCCTTTCCTAACAAGTAGTCATTGATGTTCCTAGTTTTGGATATGAAATCCCTTCTTATCTATTCCTTAGGTGGGAATCTTAGAAAGGAGTTGGAATGTTGAAACATGAAATGTATATCATAAAAGGACATAACTAAGCCTTTTATTTTGAACTTCAAGTTACCAGGGAGTTGGGTAAATAAGTGTTTGGAGACACTTTTAGGATTTTTAAATCTCATTTTCCTGGGTTTAACCAATGAGACGAGCATGACATGAATTTTAGAGGAATGAATTCCCATTAGGAGTGCGTATATCATTTCGAGGAATGATTCCTGTTGTAAAAAAAGTTTTAATTTTTGTAAAAATTATGGAATTGGTTTTCAAATGAAAGATTTTAAAAGAGAGAATTCTTATCGTATTTTGAAAATGGTTTAATTTTCAAAAGCATGTGAAGTTTTTTCAAAAAATGGATGAACATGGGAAAATGGTTGTTTTGGAAAACAATGTTATGATAGTTGATGTGATAGAATTTGATATGTTAAGCCAATAGTTGCTAGAGAGTGAGGTTGTTGGACTTTTTTGTTAGTTTAGAAAATGGCACCTGGTAGGCATCTTTGAAACCAACCATAAGAAGCTACTGATAATGTGGTTTCACCTGAACCACGTGTGAACCAAGAGCTTGTTTAGAGTATTGTCCAAGAATTTCAAGATGTGGACATAGGGAACCAGAGGAATGAGCCACAACATGTAGATCATACCATCCAATTCATAAAGCAGAATCCACAAAACTTCTGGGGTGATTCTGAACCCGAGAAAGTGGATGTGTAGCTATTTAGGATGAATTGTATCTTCAACTACATCGACACACTGATAGAGATAAATGTAATACTGGTGACGTATATGCTCGAGGATCTTGCACGTCAGTGGTGGGATTTAGCGGTGCATGCTAAATTGGATGAAGGCCTTACATGAGAGGATTTTGAGGAATTGTTCAACATAAAATCCAATCCTCACACGTTCAATATCTAGAAAATGATGGACTTCTTCAGCTTGAAACAAGATATTCTCTCTACCACAAAGTATGCGTCTAAGTTCATTAACTTAGTGCGCTTTTCACCAAAAGTTATGGAAAGTGCCTATTTAAAGGCACACATATTTGAATCTGGGCTACAATAGGAGATTCGATCGAAGATTGCATTACTTTGTATTACAGATTATACAGAGATGGTGAACAGAGCAACTGTGGCTGAATGTGATATATCAGGATCTATGGGATGAGGCATGATGATACCTATAGTAAATTGTGAGAACTCAACCGTTGGGAACAAATAGAAAAGGGACACCTATTTCCAAGGTGCAAGTGGAAATCAAAACTAGATGGATGGATCAATAAACCTTCCTCCATGACCCCAGAACAAAGCAGGTCGTTTTCAATGTAGTTCGCTTAACCACATAAAGTGAGATTGTACGACACAAACTAGAGCATGTCATAATTGCAACAAAATGGGACATATTCATCTCTATTGTTGCAACGATCCAAGGTTATGTTCTTGAGACACATCTCAAGAATCTCAAGCATTGTATGCTTCAATAGGGCGAGGAAAGCTGAATTCATCTCGTCAGTAGAGTAGAGCTAGCCATGGTGATACTAGAAATACCATGTCTCCTCAACCAGGGCAACCACAATAAGGAAACAAGGAAAATAGTGCAGCGAAGAAGAAATTATATGATGTTGAGAAAATGTTTATTGATGATCAGTCTGAACTATCTATAGTGAGAGGTATGATTCTTTTGAATTCTACCTTTGATCAAGTGTTGTTTGATACTAGTGCATCACATTCCTTCATTGCTTCTCGTATTATTGACTTTCTATGTTTAAAACTAGAAATGATTCCTTCTGTTTTGGAACTGCAAACTCCTCTTAGTGAAAGAGAATGTCAAGAATTTATGTGTAGAGAATGTGTTATAACTTTTGATGGAGTTGATCTGAAATGGGAATTCTCAATGTTGGAGATGGATTTCTATGTTGTAATCCCAAGTATGGATTGGCTAACTACTTTCAAGGCTCAAATCAACTATAATAGAAGAACAGTTAGTTTCATGACTATGGATGGCATCGAGAATCTCTTCAGAGGAGAGAGGATTGTAAAGAAATGTGAAAAGAGCATGTTGGCACCAATGGTGGTAATGATCTCTTATTAGTTAGAAGCATTGAATTTGGAATAAATGGAAGAGATTGATAAAAATAGTTTCCCAACTGTTGTGGATCAATTTCTATATGTCTTACCCAAGAAATTCTCAAGGTTACCACCTCTAAGGGAAGTGGAGTTTATGATTGATCTCCTTCCAAAGACTAGTAATATTTACCTTCCATCTTATAGGATGACACCAACAGAGTTACGATAATTGAAATTAAAGTTAGAGGAGATGGAAAATAAGGGTTTCATTGAACCAAGTATGTCTCTATGGGCAGCACTAGTTTTGTTCATGAAGAAGGCAGATGAAACTCTTTGACTGTGTGTTGATTATCATAAACTTAACCATGTTAAGATAAAGAACAGATATCCACTTCCACCCATTGATGATTCGTTCAATCAATTAAGGGGATATCAGTGGTTCTCCAAGATTTACTTGCAATCAGGATATCACCAATTGTAATTTTGGAAATAGGATATTCTAAAGACAACTTTCATAAGTAGATATGGTCACTATGAATATGTATTCATGCCTTTCGGTAGAACGAATGCACCATCGGTTTTCATGGAATCGATAAATCAAATATTTCAACAATATTCAGATTTTTTTGTGGTGTTTGTGAATGAAATTTTGGTCTATTAAAATATAGGGGATGACCATGAGGAGTACTTGGAAATAGTGTTACAAATCTTGAGAGATCACTGTTTGTATGCCAAATTATCAATGTGTGATTTTTGGATACAGGAAGTACATTTTCTTAGCCATGTAATTTCAAAAAAGGAATTTATATGGATCCTGAAAAGATAGAAGTTGTTATCTCATGGAAACCACTAAAGATTGTCTTCTAGATACATAGTTTTCTTGGTCTAGCTGGTTATTATCGATGCTTTGTGCGTGATTTCTCATGACTAGCTTCTCCAATGATAGATCTGAAAAAGAAGAATGCACTATTCCAATGGAGGAAGGAATTTCAGAATTCTTTCTAGGAACTGAAAGTTTGTCTTACATCAGCACCTATCTTGATCTTTCTAGAATCAGGACGGGATTATGTGGTGTATTGTGTTGCTTCGGGATCAGGGTTGGGTTGTGTTCTCATGCAAAGAGATCATGTGGTTTCTTATGGTTCAAGTCAGTTGAGGATGCATGAGAAGAATTACCCAACACATGATTTGGATTCATCAATAGTCATCCATGATTTGAAAACATAGAGACAATATCTCTTTGATGAGAAATTTACTATGTTTATAGATAAAAAAATATTGAAACACATTTTCTCACAGAAAGATTTGACTCTGAGGAAAAGGAGATGGATGGAGTATATCCAAATGTTTGAATTTGTATTTATGTACACAACAGGGAAAGGAAATTCAGTGGTGGATGCATTGAGTATAAATTCATATGCTCAGTTGGAGAAAGAAGCTTCAGATAAATGGCAGTTGATATCGATCTTAGCCGACATGCATTAGAATGTGAAGACCAAGGTGATGTTGCATTTTTCTTTTCAGTTATGCTTGTTCCTAATTTGGTAAAAATGATCAAAGAGGCACAAGCATCCGATTCAGAATGTATGGTTGTGAATTTAAAACTTAATGGTGGGGAGACCATTGAGGGATGGAAACTTTATGGGGGTTCTGTTTTGTGTTTTGGAGATAGGATAGTTGTACCTATGGCTTATTAGGAACAAATTCTTCATGATTACCACCATTCGAGATGGGATGTACATGCAGGTACACATAATATGTATAAGGTATTGAAGGTGAAGTTTTGGTGGAGTTACATGAAAAGGAAGGTGGCTGATTTCATCTCATGGTGATTAAATTGTCAGCAGGTTAAAAAAGAGAATCAGAGACCAGCTGGTATATTACAATCATTTCCCATACTAGTGTGGAAATGGGATCAGATAGCAATGGATTTTGTTATAGGTCTTCCAAGAACAATATGGAAACATGATTCCAATTGGGTGATAGTGAATTGTCTAACCAATTCAACCCATTTCATCCCTATAAATGAAACTCACGTGGTGGAGGATCTTTCAAAAATCTATATCTGAGAAGTGGTAAAGAGGCATGGAGTACCAGTCTCAATAGTCTCAAATAGATATCTGAGGTTCACGTATCATTTCTATAAATCCCTACAACAATCCCTTAGGACTCAGTTTACTATGAGCATGACGTATCATCCTCATATGGATGGGAATTTTAGCGGACGATACAAACATTGGAAGAAATGTTTTGGGATTGTGTAATGGATTTTGGTGGCTCATGGGAAGATCATATACCCTTAGTGAAGTTATCATACAATAACAGCTATCAGGACTTGATACACATGGCTCTATTTGAAGCATTGTATAGGCATCCTTGTCATTCTCCACTATTCTGGGTGTAAATGGGAAACAATTCACTAGTCGGGCCGAGCGTTGTCCAAGAAACAACACAGAAGAACCAGTTGATTAGAAAGAGGATGGAGACAACTCAGAGTCATCATAAATCTTATGCAGATCACCATCGAAGACCATTTTCATTCATTGTGGGTGATCATGTCTTCTTGAGGATCTCACCCAGGCTTGGACATCATCATTTCGGGAAGCAAGGAAAGTTATCTCCTAGATATATTAGCCCTTTCGAGATACTGAAATGGGTTGGAGGGGTGGAATATCATTTGGCATTACCAATATGGATTATCTAGGTGCATAATGTGTTCCATGTATCCTATTTGAAAAAGTATTACCCTGATCCTGACCATGTGATCATATGGGATCACATTGACCTAGAACCAGATGCATCATTGGTACATATTTCAGTGCAGATCATTGATAGAAAAGAAAAAGGCTTGTGTGGTAAAAGCATCATCCTAGTGTGGGTTTTATGGAAACATGATCAGATTCAGGAAGAGACTTGGGAATTTGAGAAGGAAATGAAAGAGTAGTGGCTAGAACACTTTTTGGCTTATGGGGGTTTTCTACTTTCCAAGGATGGAAAGACCAATGGTGGAGAGAATGTAGAACCCCCCGATTTCAAGTACATAACCCTTTCCTCATGTTTTTTAAATGGCGTTTCTTTGATTGGATTTCCATAAAATAGAGTGTTTCCATAAAATAGATATTTTCCATAATTTTGGGTGTTTCTATAATGTTCATTGTTTCCATAAAGTGGGTTTTTCCATAAAGTGGGGTGTTTTCATAAAGTGGGGTGTTTCCATAAAGTGGGGTGTTTCCATAATGTGGGGTGTTTCCATAGAGGAGGATGTTTCCATAAAAAATGTTCTTCCATAAAAAGGGTAAAGGTAAAGGATGGGAGAGTTTGGGGGTTTTATAAGGAGTTTTGTGACCAAAAGTAAGGATGCACGATCCATACATGGTTGGCTCAAACCGTGTGGCCAAACCGTGCGTAGAGGTCAAATCTATATCCTATTCTCTAGGAGCTTACTCATTTTTCCTCTATATATTTCTTTTTGGATTCAAAACGCCACTATTTAGATATTTCTTTCCCTAGAATTCTGGATAACCATACCCACATGAGTTGGAGACAACCTAGAGCCTTACCTTGGTGATTTCAAGCCCGATTCTTGAGGTAAGTGTCAATCTTCTTGGTTCTTTTCCATTTTATGCAAACTCCTCCTTTTATCCTTCTCATTTTCATAGATATACAACACATGTAGGTAGACATAAGTTTTTTAACGTCAATAAAGGATAAATATGGCGTTGTTCATGATAGAGGAAGATATCTAAGCTGCTTTCTTGGAATCTTGATCTGATTTTTGAGGTATGTCCCCATTCTTTCCTGATTTGTCACGTTTTCTTTGAGCTTCTTAGATCTACTTATCCAATCTCTATTCTTTCTCATATATGCACCTATAAAGTGTATATATACGTTTTTGGAATCCAAATAATTCAATTTTTAGTTGTGAACTTTCTAGGATAAGAGAACTAAGGTCCTTCTTGGAGAATCTACCCGCTTTCTTATGCATTCTTTATCTATTGTTGAGTTTCATCAAAACCTTCAAGGTAGGAGGATTCTATATCAACTAATCTTGATAGAATTTATTGGATTAGTTTCAAATTGGTCTATTTTAATGAGATTTATTATGAAAATCATGGAATAAATCTTCTTCAGTGATGATTTACGGTTTTAGTGAAATTGTGAAATCTTGGTAAATTGTTATGCAAAGTGATGTAGCCTCTTGAATTTAAAATGAGGATTTTAAATTTTTTATTTGTTGGAATTGTTAAATGGTTTGATGAATTTTTTTTTTAAATAAAAAGGGTGTTTCATTTAAATGGTTTGGTATTGAAATGAACTTAATGGAATAGGATTTCAATAAAAAGGGTGTTTTTTATTGAAAAGGTGTTTTGGAATGATCCTTGGGAATATTAGTGTGTGAGTTCATATTGCATTTATGGGGATTGGTTGAAATATGACCTTGTGCTTAGTTCCAATGGTTAAATATAACAGGGGATATAAATTTCATATTACATATACAGGGCTTGGTTTAAATATGACCTTTTTCTCGGTGCCAAAGGGTTAATAGCACTTGGGAAACAATTACCTTGTGACGACTTGGTAGATCGATGAGAAATCGCTCATGAGTATGGAACTGTCATAATGTAACATGCATGGTTGGTTTCACGGATTTTTGGAATGGCTGGGTATTCCAAAAATGGATATTGTGAAATGGTTTTAATGATTGTTTAGTTATTTTTCTGGAAAAATATCTTGCTGGGAAAATTGGTTTCAATTGCACTTGTATGTGTTTGGTAATGAATGGTTTTGGAAACCTGTTTATACTTAGTTATAAACTATTTTTGAGAAATTGTTCAATGTAAAATTTTTTATATAATTATTGATAACTCTTCTATCCTAGTGGTGTGAGTATGGAAGTCATTGGGAAAAACCTACTGAGTTTTATACTCACCCCTGCTTTGGCACTTTGGTGCTTTTGCAGATTCCATATTCTAGGACATGGGAAAAGGTAATGTTTCCCACATTTTTAGAACTTCCTAGTGAGGTTTGGGATGTTCGGATATTGTGGAGCTTCGAGCTTATTGATCATGGAGTCTTGTGGTATTTTGAGAGTCTTGTTTCATTTATCCTCTGTTTACTTTGATACTTGGTTATTCTTCCGTTGTCACATACTTTGATATGGTTTTGAGATACATGAAGTTGTTGAGTTGTCTTTCATTTTTTCATGCATAATATAGTGAATTTTTTTTTATGATTTTTTGGTTTATTAGTTTATTTATTAAATGGTAAATCATCCCCCACTTTTATTTGAAACCCTTCAGCATTTATTTCCAACCTTTGGCATCTTAGGGATGTCACTTAAGGCATAGTAATGACTCGTTGTACTCTCAAGCCAATGAGAATTAGTGGGTTATTAAGGAAGTATTACTAAATAAACCAATAACATGATATAAACAAACATTTATAGCCTAGAAAGACAAATACCAAACAATTCAATTTGAAATACCAATGTAAATCTCTTGGAGGTCATTAAACTCTGAGAATAATAAATAGAAGAGAAGAGTGGAGTTTCAAGTAACTTACCTTACAGTCAAAAGATACTAGCTTGATGACCCAAAGAACAAACATGAAAAGACTAATATTATGAATTGGAATGGGAATTGGTTCAGGTGGAAATGATTTATAAGTATAATAATAAATGAAATGTTAGGATAATGTGAAAATAGGGTTTAAGTAGTGATGATTTTTAAATAACTGTCATTAATCTTCATATAATAGGTTTTTATATAAAAAACCATCACTAATATATCATACATAGTAATTATATTTAATCATATCTAATAAAGTGGGACAAAGATTTATGAAACATTGGATTCATAATTAGTGTTTTTTTAAATCCTCACTAATAAATTGTTGAAAAGTACGATTTATCTCATTCATGAAATAAAAAAATAAGGACTGGATAATATATTAAACCTAAAAACACATGTTATGTTATAACTATTATATTTAATTAATTAGTAAAATAATAATAGTTAGATTTTATATTTTAGAAATCTAATTTCAAATTTATAATGTTCATGTGAAAATTTAGTCATATTAAAATTTTAATTTTATTGTAAATAGTTGACTTTGAACTAAATATTAAAGCATGATAAATGTATATAATATATTGTATAATTAAATTATAAAATAAAATAATGCGAAAATTGAAATTATATTTTCCAAGACCTTATTTTTAGTGGCTAAATAATTAATTTCCTAATATTATTATCAATTTCTCACCTATAATGTAATTTTCAAAGCATGAAACATGTTTTAGGTTATTAAAAAACCATTTTATAATTTCTTTGATGATATAATTTATTATAAAGTGGGGTTCTCAGTTTTGAGAGGCCAAAACCCATGGTATAAAGATAAAATTACCTATTATTGTAATTCAATATCACTAGTAGAAAAATATTTATGAATTTTTAAATATAAACATTTAAAACTTATATTTTAGGAGTTAAAGAAAAATTATTAAATAATTTACCAAAATTTACTATAAATAGTCCTCATCATATCTATTTTTCTTTACTCTAAATATATTAAATGCATGTATTCTCATATTATCTCTCAAGTTTCTCTTTAAGATATTTCTAATGAATTAATACATTATTTCTTGAAATTTGAGGCATGATTATAAATATAAGGGTATTCTTCTCTTATATTTTTTTGAATTAATATTGAAATTCATTTTATTCTCATATTATTTACTATTTAATTTAATTTTATTCTTCCCATTCCCTATTGTTAAATACTTTTGGGAATTTTTTTGTACTATGGTATGGTTTTTATGAAAATCCAAAAGTAATCTCTATCTTAATTTTGATTTTAGTTATATATATAACCTTATAGAATCTATATATTATAGGAATTTCTAAATAGATAAGTGGTTGTTTAAACTACTGCAAATAAATAGGCTAACATTTCTTATTTTTTGTAAAAAAAACGAGGTATTGTTTTAGCGATATTTGTTTTTTAAGAATAACTATGAAACCTATATTGGTGGTAGTTTAAAACACCCAACCACTACTAATACGAAGAAACAATATATTTTCCACATATTTTGTGGTGATATTAATCACTATATTCTATATTTGATGTGGTTTTTCATGAAAAAAATTATACCTTATTTACCAGTTGTTTAAACTGTCGGTAATAAATTTTGTAGATTTTTTTAGGAATTTTTCTGTTTAGAAGTGGGTTAGTTATATATAATTTTCATTTATACCTACTCTTTGAAAATCAAATTTTTTTTTACTATAGTTGTGGTTAAAGAACTGTTTATCATATTAATGTAAAAAAAAGTATAGTACCCCATTCCATACAAGCTACCATACTAGAACACTGATAAACCACTAGATTATTAAAAAAAGTTACAAAAATAGTATAAAAAATACCGATAATTATAATATAATAATTTATACTAATTTATAAAAATTCATAATAATATATAGAAAAACTTACGTTAAACGATATCTATGAAAAAATTTAAAGTCTATAACATCAGTCATACCAGAATACAAGGGATGTATAGTTATATAGACATTAGTCATATAATTAGAGGATTTATATGCATAAACACATGTAATTCATCAATTACTATTAGGTGGTACATCTACATCACCATGTCTGAATTAATATAATATAAAATCCTTGATTTCCTATGGACTTCTAACCTCATATTCCTAGACTAAAATGAATTAAAAAATAAATTATGTTTTATTAAATAAAAATTTACACAAAATATGAAAAAATATAAATAAAATATAAAAAGAACTATTTTTACCCCCTAAGACTATCATTTAATATATATAATTACCACAAGAATAATCTATGTTGTGTTTTTAAATAATGTATCAAAATAATCCCTCACTACAAAAAAAATTGCACACCCCAAGTTCTCATTATTGACCCAATCACATGTAATTTGTTATCAAATACAAAAAATTTATACTCTGTTGTTTGATTTTAACACTACAAGGACCCATTACTAGAGAAGGTGCTGTAGTGAATGATTTTAGGTACCTCCAAAGGAATCGTGATAGGGATGGTCTACATCCCGTCATCTGTACAGAACCTTAATGTATATTGCCCAAAACATGAGAAATAGTATCACCTTGGGGAATTAACATTAAATGTGAGGGATTTTCACCCTATACTATTGGAAATGTTCTAAAATAGGGATATCATATTGTATGATATCTATTGTATCATAGAATATGATATTCATGTGATACACATCATAGATTATGATATGTCTATATCATAAGAGGCAATGAGATATCACTGTTAGTCTATATTATAGTATATGATACTATTGTAATATGTAATATGAGTACATGGAAACCACCATGTATTTAAAATAGTTTACCTTTGATTATGAATCAAAAATTTTATTCATTTATGGAAATATATATATTTTTTAAAATGTTCAAATGATTATAAAGCATCAGTGGGTCATGTGTTATCATAATGCATGTCAGCTTCCATGTAATGGTAGATGATTCTCAAGTATCTTAATTGAGTGAAGGTGGTATATATAAAGGGATACAATCCACCAATTAGGTGGATATGATATTGATTATCATAATTTGAAGTGTTTGCTTCCTCCCGGATTTCCTTTTATATTCATAAATAAGGTGCAAGAACATAATGAGGGATCATGAGGTCCACTCATTACAAATGAAGACTCTAGTGTGCAGTGTCATCCCTATATATATGAGAGTAATTTTTTATATTTCTATGTGATTATGATCAAGAAAAAACCATTAAAGTTCATTAGAAACGGTGCTCATTGTATTTTAAGTACTCTTTTTTTGTTCTTTATATTACATATTGGGTCAGTTAATGATATATCAAAAATTATTGTGGGTTTTCTCCCACTTCTATGATCATATGATGATCTCTCAAAGTCCATAAGTGTAATTAGATTCATATTCATCAATGAATCAACATTTTCTTTAATACATTCATGAAAAACATGCATATCATAATCTTTTTAATTTCCTATCATAGCGCATGATAAGTCATGAATAAATGTCAGCCACTAGATCACTTGACTTTATGAAATAGGATATCACAATTTTGTTTTTTCTTAGTCATAGGGAATGAATGATACCCATCATAATGTATGATATGTTGAAAAATCAGGGTTTTGTTCCTTGTCGTAAGCCATGATATACAATATTGTAAGTTATAACTGAAATTCGAGTTGTTTGAAAATATAGTATCACGTTAGAATGAGGATATAATATATACCATCAATTATAAATTGACAGATAATATTTTTTAAACATAATAAATTTCAATACACAATAATTTCTTGTTGTGCAATAAATTTTCCCATATTTAAGGTTTTCCCCTTGTAAGTAATTTTTTATTACATATGGAAAGAACAGGAATGAAAAACCTTAGGAAATGTGTATGTTTCTTCCTTGGTGAAAAAAATTTGGTGTGTGATGAAGAACTTAGATTAAAAAAACATACTCAAGGAATAAGGTTTTTGCCTTTGCATGAAAACACCTATCATAAGCACCACATGTCATGATAGATAACACCTCCTATATATCATAAAATATGATATTTCCAAAAATGATTAAAATTTAATATTTTGGATAGAATTTTATATAGTTTATAATTTTTTTCAAAAAATATAAGTGTGAGGAATTTTAAATAAAATATATTCAGACCGAATTAAAATATTAAAAGATCATATTTATATCTCATATTTGGAAAATTAATAAAATGTCTATTTATTTGTTTATTTCTTTTTAATATTCATGTTTATCAATCAGTTATGAAATATAAATACTATATATGATTTAATTTATGTGATATATTTCCTCTTATAAATTTTCATTCCAAGAATTACATGATAGGTATTATAAAAAATTATTTAGTTTTTATCTACATTGATCGTGGTTTTGTAATTAAAGTTATTAGCTTGAATTTATTTGTTGAATATAGTTATACATATGAGGTATCTGAGTTATGAAAAATTATATTTTTTTGTTTACTAAAGTATCTATGGGTAGATGAACTTTGGGTTCGACTTTCCCCTAGCTTGGAGGATTTTATCTTTTTCTAGAAAATTGGAGGTTGGATATCAATAGATATAGGATTACACAAGTGAAGATTATGAATCTCATATAATTAGAAACCATTAAATGAAAAGTTCATGTACCTTATTCATAAGATGCATTTGGATATGTGTGAAGATGTTTGACTTATATTTATATGTGAGTAACATAGGCCATGGGTTTTATAAATAGTTATACATTAATATAGTGTGATCATGTTAATTTTATGGTTGAAATTGGGATTTGAAAACTAAATCAAAAGAATTATTTATACATAAAGGAGTAAAACATGTGATAATAAAAATAGAATGTTCTGTAATATTTATGAATATAATAAGAATTGTATGTATATTAAATTAATGATACTTTCAAGTAAAACCCCTTAAATACTAACTATGATATTCTTTCTAAAGAGACACTTATTAAAACCTCGATCATCCAACCAGGTAGTTTCATACCACGACTGGGTGATCCTAGATTTTATTATGTAAGGAAGGCATGTAATTGGTGACCCAAATTGAATTAGGTACCCATTATTATATTTTTCTTTGGGTGAAACATATATAGGAAGACCTAATGGTTAGGATAACATAGTAATAGAGTTGATTTGATATTTATATGATGGTTTTGGTTAAATAGTTATCCACTCATCTATACAAGAGTTATATATGACATGATCAAGATAGTACCTTACCTAAATAACTAAGGGATGAGATGAATACTATAGAAGACTCATTTATTATGGAAATATAGATATCGGTTCGCTAAATGTATATGATTCAGGGGGTTATCATTTTTTTATGGGATCACTTTCATTGATTATCCTTGATGAAAATATTTAAAACATGATACTCACCCATATATATGTATTTTTTGTATATTATAGCACACATGATTTATATCATTTTGAGAAATATTATAGGGTTGACCTATAAAACAATTATAAATTGGTATATAATATTGGAAAGTGTTATAAAAGATAAGGATTTTGATCACAAGAATGTGAATGTTATAGAGATTAATTTATCTAATTTTGGCTCATGGGTATTACATACAGGGTGTAAATCACACATTTTTTGCTTATAAACATTGACTCACAAGTAGGAGGCAATTGAAATGGGGTGAAGTAGATCTACACTCAAAATTATTTATTTAGAGAAATATTATATTTTTCTTACCATAAATAGAAATTTTATTAATTTATTTTTTAGAAAAGATGATATTTTTGTTCATTATTAAGAAAAATAGTAGTTATATATATATGAAATGTTTTATATCATAGTGAATATTGTAAATGGTTTATACATTATATATTTGTACAATATTGTTTATAACATTTAGAATAAGAAGGTAAATATTGATTTTAATCCTAATTACCATTGGAATTTTCACAGTGGACACATAAATGAGAAATATATCCAAGAAATATATATATATGGATTGTTGGAGTCATTTGAATATGAATAATTTTATAATTATAAAACTTTTTAATTAGGAAATTTTACAGAAACACCTGTTGGTGGAAATGGTTAAATTTCTAGTGGTTGGTTAGATTATATACATAATGTTGTATATAGAACAATGAGTAGTCAAAGAAGTGTGGGTCTGTGTGGGGGGGGGTATACTTATTAATTTTTATCAATGAATTTAGTCGGTATGGTTATATATTTTTAATGATTCAAATGTATGAAACCTTTTAAAAGTTTTAAAAGTTTTAGAAAAAAGTAAAGTATCCACTTGGAAAAAGTATTGTAATTCTTTGATTAGATTAGAATGATGAATAATCAAGTCAGTAATTCACTGGTCATCTAAGAGATTATGGAATTGTTCCACAACTTAATGCTCTTGGAGCACCATAGTAGAATGGCATGTATATGAGGAGGAAGAGTACCCTACTGGATATTTTTTAATTGATGCCGATTTAGTGTGACCTCTTTATTTTATTCTAGGGATATGATCTAGAAACTACTGAATTCTAACTTAATATGTAAGATCCTATCTTTTCCTAGGTAATTATCTCTTTAAATTTTTGATTAACTCTATTTGAGTTGGGTTTTATTTCTTTTAAACCCGGTTTATTGAGCCATGGTTTGGGGTGGGTTAAGTGTTACAAGGGTGATGTAGGGATAAGAGGTGAGTTCTGGTTGTATAAAAAATTCACATAGTGAACCGAATTCAAAATATGTTTTTCTGTGTGTAGAGACTATGAATTTAATTTACAACCTAAATTAATTACCACTATATAAATATTTAAACACTTTATAAACATGTCATAAAATTTTTCCCACCCTATAAATTTTACACACCCTGTAAATATGTCACAAAAATTTATAGACCTTGTTAATTTTACACACCTTATAAACTTTTCATGAAATGTATCACATGTCATGAAATCAGTTTAAAAAATGTGTAATACTTTTTAATGTTTTTTAAAGGCGTGCAATGGTATTTTGTAAAAAACTAAAAAATAAAGGGAATACAATACTTACATGATGTGAAATCAATTCATGTTGTGTAAATGTCACCCAGTTTTTTTAAATCCCTCTAATTTTGAATTAACCAATAGAATTATGTTTTATTAACATGGGCCCCCTATTCTCTGTTACAGACCCTCTACACACCTCCTTCTTCACTATAGACCTTCTGAGAATGATTTTAGGGAGTCTTCTTTGATCTATAAATGATCCTACATTAGATCTTGAATATCCAGACCTATATTTGTAAGGTACTCCTTACTTTCCTTATTTTTTTTTTTGATCCATTTTCAATTTAATTTCTAGTTCTTGTTAAAAGTAAGAAAAAATATGATCACTAACATAGATGAAACAATTTTTCATCTTCTTATACTTCTTCAAGGTGGTTTGTCTATATCTAATCCCTATTTATCTCATTTAATTTTCCATAGCATATTCACTAGGTGATATCATGCTAGAACACTACATGTGTGACCAAATTAATTATATAATCCATGTTAAATAGTAATTATTTTTTTAACACCCATTGGATCCCATTAGGTCCATAGGCATAGAGATTAAGACCCATGACCACCTGATAGGTAATCTAGACATTAAACGTGTTACGACTTGGTATGGTTTATATTAGTGCCCTGTGATAAACTAAAAAAATGATTAATTGTTGACTTACATATGATTTGATCATGAACAGTGTTTTAGGTGATTGATTTTTATTGAATCGCCTTAGAAAATAAATTATTTAATTAATTTATTAAATGGATAAATTGGAAGAAAAAAGGTAAATATCATAATTTACCATTTTGTATTATGTGGTTATATTATGATATGCTCTTGGGACACATGTTGTGATGCTTATATCTCAGTCTAGGCCCTAACACATGTTGTGGTGCATATATACTAGGCTAGGCCTTAACACATGTCATGATTCTTATATACTGGGCTAAGACCAGATACATGTTGTGATGCTTATATACTGGGTTAGGTCCGGACACATGCTAAGACTCTTATATAGCGGTCTTGGCCTAGTGATATGTTATACCATGTATATACAGTTGTGGTTTTCATAGTTGTGCTAAATGGTCAGAGACATCCCATCATGGGGTGGAAGAAATATGTATGGTTTCATAGTTATGTTTAGTACGATTGTACTACATGCTCAGAGATATTTTGTTAGGGTTCTGGAGCTGATTGATTAACGTATTATATTAATTTTTGAATTAATTAATACACCTGTTATTCTCCTTATTTCATGCACTTTGTTGATAAGGTTGGATTTTTTTATACACAGTGGTGTTGACCTAATGAGTTTTAGTCACACCATATTTGGGCCTCTGTTTGGTACCTGAGAAGATTACATTGATTCATGTTTAGACAAGGGAAAATGACCTTATAGTTGATTTTTTTCTTTTTGATTTGGTTGGCGATTAGAGATGAGACCGAAATGGGGTTTCTTAACTGAGGTATTTGGAGTCTTTATTTGAGTCTATTTATTCTTCTACTTGTACGACCTTCAAAATTTCATTTAGTTTCATTCATCTTGTCATTAAAATATTATTTTATTATTTGGATTTATTTGATTAGTCCTTTCTCAGCTTTATTTGTAATATTATTTATCCATAATTTTCCACTATTTTTGCCCACTATGTTATTATTTTCTACTTTCATTGTGACTCTTAACCATAGGGTATATTATCCATGCTATATTATTTAGACCATCATTTCTAGTTCAAAGTCTCTTATATGATGGACCAATATTTTCATACATAGATATTATATTTTTTCGATGAATATTCATTAAATTACAAAGACACGTGCATGAAGATCGTCAAGGTATAATGAATTTTGAAAATTGAAAACATAAAAAAATAGTTCATAAAATATCAACATAATCTCCCACTTATTTATTCATAATTATAACACTTTTATCTTATCATTCTTAAAATCTTTCTTTATATCCTTTGGAAATGAAGCATAAGAAAAGAGTGAGATCAAATGCCCAGTAAGAGTAAACATGTAAGATATCAATTTATGATCTTATGTAAGAATAATGTAAGAATATGGGTATGTGATCATGATAATAACTAAAAAACTTCATAACTAACCAATAATAGATTATAATCATGAGTTATGGCATAAAACATTAACATTTCGAAAGGCATGAATCATAAGAATAAGAGTTCATCATAATTCAATCATGAACCATAAGTTCATGTAATAAATGTGTGCTTGAAATCATTATAATTATATAAACTTTTAAATATGTCAAGTGTATTTACCAAGACCATCATATTGGGCCTTAACACCTATTTCCCATAATAGATCAAGCACATCGACTATTTTCCCATAGTGGATCAAGAATATTGTCATGTTTCCCTTAACTATCTCATGAGATATAAATCATTACCTAATGAATTGGAGGTAGATATAGGTCCTAACCATCACATAATAATATCTATACATATGTGTTCCACATGAATATAAATCATTCATAATATCATAACCCATGAAAATAAATGGGTTTCATAAGCATTTCTTCATAACACAACCCATGGAAAAGAAATTGGTTTCATAAATATCATTCCATAATAAACATAATACAACTGTATAAATAATAAGAATATTAAATTTTAATAATAACCATATTAAATAATAAGTAACATCAAATAATGTTTTATTATATGGAAAATGGATTTGAAACATTTCATGAAATAATTCTTGAGGAAAATATCCTTTCCATTTTTGAAAACATTTTTTTAAAAGGTAAAACAATTAAAATAGAAAATAGTTTATTTTCATATAACATTATTTTATTTTAAACTATGATTAAATAATTAAGTATTAATGAAAATTTTAAAATCCATTTTTGTTTTATATGTTAAAATAACATTCATTCTGTATATTTTTTCCAGATAAGTCACAAAAACCTTGTTTAGAAAATGAAAAAATATTCTTTACAAACCATTTTGTAAAAAGTAAAATATGGTAAAAAATTAAATTAAAAAATAATATGAGAATATTAAAAACCTGTTTGAAATCATTTTTAGAAAATAATTTCATGGAAGAGAAATATTCCCTAGTGTAGACTTAAATATAAAAAATCCCAAATAATGATGAGATTGTGAAATAAATCCTTACCTCAAATCTCTACTTTCCTCATTCACATTAAAACATACTATATAATAAATATTTATTTATTATAAATTTATTCCATAAAAATATTTCAATCATACCATGTTTTATTTTTTTTATAATATCTTATCACCTGTTTATTATTAATTTGTTATTAAAATCACTGTTCTGGGTGATATTTTCTCCATTCTACAAGCATGTTTCTATTCGGAAGTCTCGGTCCTTATACTTTGATCATGGTGCCATTATTTAAAAAATCATTATTATATTATATATATCATATATTTACAAATTTTTTCCTTATTACCATCTATGTGAAATATAGATGAGAAAATAATCACATCACTTCATGAAGATTGTAGTCCTTATGTATGCATGAGCGACATTACCATTTCTCAAAATATTAAATTGTAAAAAGGTAAACATTATATTATTAAAGAATTATAACTATGAAATAAATTTCATAAATAATTATTAAACCTATCATAATTCCCATTCATAAAATATGGTGATGAAAAATGAAATGTATCGCTACGTGGAGACAATAGGTTGTACATAGGCACGAGCGATACATTTACTTATTGTTTGATGGGAAAGAGATTTATAATGGTGTGTTAATAATCATAATAAAATTTTGGAATATTTAGTATTACTAATTTATTTTTGTATGATAGATATAATATATTTAGATGAGGTATAGAAGAGTAGAAGAAAAGAGTGATCAGTTAGAGAGATTACCTCTTCTTCGAAATGACTCCTTTAGATAGCTTATAAAGGAATCTTGAGTTCATCCTTTGCAAATAAAAACAATATATAATGTGTATATGAAAGTGGAGAATATAATTTTTAATATTTGTTTTCTATATATAATACTCAAAGTTGTGAAATGAGATGATGGATGAGGTGTCCTTTTATAATGGAGGTGAGGGATACTTTTGGAATTTCAAAAAATATTAATTTATAATAAATTCAATATCCATAAAAATACCTAAAAATAAAAATGTATTCTAAGATATGGTTAGGTATTTTTGTAATACCATAAACCGTTATATGTTATACAAGTTTTTTTTAATCCTTATAATTTTGATTAACACTTAGTTAACCTATTTTAATTTTAACTATGGACACACCTTTTTCAATATTAAAAGGTTTTAATTTTTTATTTATAAAGCATCAATTGGAAAATAAATGGATAACTAATGATATTTTAGACCATATATAATCCAATTTTTCCTTATTTAATATTTTTATGATTTTAAAATAATTTAGTAAAATATTATTTTTAGAAAATATCATTAGTGTCAATTTTAACACTATTCATTACTTTGATTTTAATAAAATCATGGAAAAAAGATATATTAGAAAAAAAATATTTTAATTTAGCCCTAATATTTCATAACAATGTATAAAATTCATGTAACACCTTAATTAATTTAAATTATATTTCCTTAAATATTTTTAATATCGCTTATTTGATTTTCCCATTAATCCAATAATTACTAAATCATTATAATGTAATTTTTTAAGACAAATATTTCTTCACTAAAAATTTAAAATAAATTACCATGATGTAGATACATTTTTTATATTTTATTATAATAATTATAGTTGAATATATCCTCTAGATAATACTATATTAAAAATATCGTACTTATTGAAATAATAGTGTTACATGTTTGAATTATCATTAAAAAAATTCTATAAAGGTCATAATCTTATCCAAGTCACTCCAAAATTCATAAGTAAATTTTTATCATCCAAATAAATTTATTAAGTTAAAAATGGAAACTTATATTCATTCATTACTGATGTTCCAAAGGATTGAATAAAAAAAGGGGGGTTGAATCAATTGTTCAATTTTATATGTTTCAATAATTTTTAAAAACATAATCATGGAAACTTATTAAGATATATTTACTTATCATATTTTTATAAATACTCATGAACTAAAAGGTATAAAAGAAATTAATAAACAAAAAATTTACAAGGTTCATCCTTGGTGTGATAACCTAAATACTTTCCATAGCCACTCATGTGGATCTATGAAAATCCACTATTTTAAAGAATTGAATATAACTTGTGCCAACTCCCATTAGAAAACTTATATCTACTGATAGGAAATATTATATTAACCCTCATTAGTTTACAAAGTTCCTTACAAAAATATTGATCCAAAACAAAAGAATAAGACTTCTTTCAATGTTCTCCACAAAAGCACAATTTGGATCCGATTTTTCTGGATCTTATTCTATCCATTTGATGAGGTCAATACGATTATACCTTACTCAATCATCACTTATCATACTATTCTAAAACTCTTAGCATGATCTTCCTTAGTTTGATTGATTCAATATGATGGACTCAATAGTATAAACCCATTATCAAAATGAAAAACTCAAAATCTACTCAAACATTCCATATGATTTTTTAATACGATGTTTCTCAATATGATTATCCCATCTAGTAAAAAAACCTTTAAGTATCTAATATTATTTAGATATCTTGGGTCGGAAGGAGCTTTCACTCAAATTCTTCAGTGCTCTACCTTTTCCACTTATGTAAAATTTACAATGAATAAAATATCTAAGAAACTATTTATAAGCGACTCAGAAAACAAAAGTTTGAAACTTTAAAACTTTCTCTACTTCCTAAAATTTAAAAAACTCCAAAAAAGATTCAAATTTATAATTAAACTTTGAATTCTACCATATTCCTCTGATCTCTTCAAGATTTATACAAAAATTTTATTTCAAGTTTGACCTCTTCAACTGTTTATATAAAACTTCCAGAATCTTTTTTTGAGTCTTATTCATAATTTTCTCATTACAATTTCTATTTATTTCTCAAAAAATTGAAATTTCTTTCCTTCCTAGATCATTATGATTTCTATTTATTTTTTATCTCATCATGATTTCTATTTCTTTCTCAACTCATTACGATTTATATTTCTTTCTCAGCTCATTACAATTTTTGTTTTTTTCTCAGCTCATTACAATTTCTGTTTCTTTCCCATCTCATTAAAATGGAATTTTTCACTCTATAAATTTGAAATTATTCAAACATCATCATCTTATAAAAATTATTTCATCTTGAAACTTTTATGTCTGGTAATTCTATAACTGATAGAATCTTTATGATTCCTCTATTTCTTCAAATTTTTTATCATGAGTATGTTTCATGATTTATGAGAACATCATGATCAGTAAAGCATCATCTGACATGGAATAGAAAATTTGAAAACTTTATAACTCCCAAATTCACAATCTTCTTTCAAAACTATCTAGTAACAATACGAATTATTTACTTAGCATCATATTCCTTTCTAACAAACACTAAGTCTGATGAATCTTCATCGTGATTGATCTCAATCAGATAAAGCATCTAATGAACACCTTTATCTTTTTTATTGCTTATGATTCTGGTGTTTCTCAGTTTTAAAACCTATGTTTGGAAATATGTGTCCATAAAATAACTTTCTTATAGAAAAAAATTTTCTCCCCCTTTATGTTTGAGTTTAAAAATTCAATAACTTTCTACTTTCTTAAAAATCTCATTATGTTTGAATATATCTGATTCCTGGATAAAAAAACATTCTTATACAAATTTTTTAGTTTTTTATAAACAAAAAAACATTGTTAAAACAATTTATCAAAAATGTTATTCAATATCCCCTTAGAGATTTATTGACAACCCATATTTACAACTTTTCCAGCTTATAGAAATTTTTTCATAACTCAAATTTTATAAATAACTCAAGTTTTATTACTTTTATTAAAACATATCATTTCTAAATAGAGAGTTTCCTAACACCATACTACTGGATAAAGTAATGATTTTTTAGGAATTCCATCCTTATTTGGAAATAAAATATTACAAACATGTTAAGAAAAACTCTCCCTCACTTTTCTTTTTTTCGCAGTTTTCTTTTTTCTCCCCCATTTTATGATAACCACATATTCAAATTCATTTAATAAATATAATTAAAAAATTATTACAAAGTACAATGTTGTTACTTTCTCTCCCCATTTGTAAACATAATCTAAATCACAATGGGGGTTTTTATGTTTAGGAATTCATTGGAGGAAGATGAACATGAAGTTGCAAACTTAATTTCAAAATTCATTCTTTTAGCATGGATTTTGTAAAAATATCATAAATTTTATACTTAAGATGTATTCCAGCATAAAATCTCTAGAAGAAACTATATCTTTTATAAATTTAAACTTTATATCAATGCGTTTTGATCTTGATCTTTGTATGGGATTTTTAGAAAGATCAATTGCACTCTGATTATCATAAAGTATCTTCAATGGTTTAGAAACTTTCACTTTTAAGTCTTCTAGGTGAACTTTCATCCTTAATATTTTAGTACAATCCTGAGTAGCTACAACATATTCGGATTCAGCTGTGATAAAATTTACTTACCTTTGTTTTTTACTATACCAACCACACAACATTCACCAAACAAAAATGTTCCTCCTGGTGTTGATTTTCTATCTTTACAATCTCTAGCCCTTTCGGTATCAGTATAACCATGAAAATTCTTCTAACAATTTCTTTTTTATAACAACCCATGTGAAGTTGTTCCTTTGAAATATATCACAATTATCTTGTCTTCAAACATATGTGATTATTTTAGATTACTTTTATGCCTAGAATATAAAGTCACAACATAAACAATATCAGGACTTGAGGATGTAAGGTAAAGTAAACTTATTATCAGCTTCTGAAAATATTTCTGAATCAATTTTTTTTCGATTCATCTTTACTCAACTTTTTACTCATTGATATAGGATTAGAATCTTATCTATATTATTTCATCCAAAAATTCTTTCAAAATTCCCAAGCATACTTTTAGTGAGATAATAAAATGTATTTCCCCTTTTGTTGAACTTGTAATCCAATGAAGAAAGTTAATTTTCCTAACATACACATTTCAAAATTCTTCATTATTTCTTTGGAAAATGTTTTAGAAACATCTTCTTTATACCCCAAAAAATTATATTATCTACATAAACAATTAAAATTAGAGTTCCAGAGTAAAAATCTTTCACATATAAGTTCATAACAACTTTTCCTTTCGAAAAGTTCAACATTCTCAAAAAAATTCAAGTTACGAATACAAGGCATGTGGGGATTGTTTCAATCCATACAGGGATTTATTCAATATAAATTTTTTTTTCATCATTATCAATTTGAAAACCACATGGTTTTTTAATCTAAACCTCTTCCTCAATCTCACCATTTAAGAAAAATGACTTTACATCCATCTGATAAACTTTTTAATTTCATTGTGCGACCATTGAAATAAACATTCTAATAGTTCATAATATTTTTAATGAGTCAAATGTTTCTTCAAAACCCACACCTTCCACCTGTGAATATCCTTTATAAATAATATTGCATTTTTTCATTAAAACTTATCCATGTTCATTCAATTTATTTTTGAAAACCTACTTTGTTCTGATTGATTTTTTATTTGCCGGATGTGGAACAAGTTCCAATATTTCATTTTTCTAAATCTAATCAAACTCTCCATAAATATCATCCACCCATTATTTTTATTTAATCTCTTATAAAATTGATTTTGGTTCAACTTTTGAGATAAGTGGAGTCTGATTTTCTAATCTCAACTTTTTTCTTGTTTGAACTGGAGCCTTCTGATTTCAAATAATGTTTGTAGACTCAATATGTTTTTGTAAAGTAGGAAAATTCAAAGTTTCTTTCCCAACATAAATTCCCTCATCAGATGAACTGTATTAATATTGACAAATATGTTTTGACTTATTTAAACTATTACTGAAAATCTCTAGTGTATCCTCCTCAATATTCTCAGCAACTTTTGTCAAGGAATTTTGATTTTCAATTACATTCACATCATATGAGTCCACTAAGTTTTGTAAAGAAAATTACACTATTTTTACCTTCTTACATTTGGTGGATTACCCATAGAAGTTACTTCCTTATCTTTCTCATCAAACTTTCCCAGATCTAGATATTTGATTTGGAGAAAACAAAGGCTTCAAAAACATTGAAGTATTTCAATGAATGTTTTTTGTTATACCACATTATATAAGGATTCATGTTGGTTTTAGATCTTAAAAGCATCTATTTTGAACATGTACAACAACAATAATAATTTTTATTTAATATAATTTTAAAAAAATTATTCTACTAACATACTTATTCTCATTTCCACCAAAATTCTATTCTTTATTTCTGCTACACCATTTTGTTGTGCAGTATATGAACCACTATACTGATGTTTGATACCATGATTTCTCATATAAGTTCAAGTGTATTTATTTTGAATTATGTACCATTATATATTATCAAATTTTTTATGGAAACCCCCATTTCATTCTTAACATATTTTCTAAATAATTTGAACATTTCAATAGCCTATGACTTGTGCTTCATAAAAATAATATTGTTCATCCAAGTGAAATCATAAATAAAAGTGATAAAGTATAAATATAATTTTTTTTATTGATGTCTCATTGGCCCACATAAATAATAATGAATAATATAAAGTGGTCTGGTAGATTGAATATCAACTCTTTTATAACTTTTTTTAGTCATCTTCCCTTTTTGACAGGTTACACAAACATCGTATTCTCTTATTTTTAATTCTGTAATGTTTTGAAGGAATAAAATTAAAAAAGTTTTTTCATAATTTTATATCCAAGGTTCCCAAGTCTTCAGTGACATAATATTTTTCATATTTATCACTCAAGTAACAGGAGTTGTTGAATTCTCTTATTTGGAACAGATTCCCACTAGTTGTTTCACCTTTTTTAATAACTTTTACATCCTTCACACTTTTGATGATACAAAAATATTTTCAAAAAAAAAACATATTTTCTGTCATCACAAAGTTGACTTATACTAAGTAAGTTATTTTTTATCCCATAAACAAATATAAATTCCTTAGATTTAAACTTTTCCACATAAATCTCATCCATTTTGATTCCTCTGGTGTTTAGGGAACTATCATTACCAAAGGTAACTGATCCTACATCATAACTTTTAATATGTGTCTTGATTTTTATATCACCTATCATATGTGAAGATAATCCAATATACATTATCCATAGTTTTTTCCTTTTAATTTCTTTCAAAGATATATCAAAAACAACATCTATTTCCTCAAATTTCTTCTTTTCAGCTTATTTTTCTTTTCTATTATAAGAAAATTGTTCTGGATAGAGTGTCATACATCTTTTAGCATGATTAATATCCTGATAACATCTTCCAAAAAAATCTTCTAAACATTCAAATTGATTTTTTTTGGAAAGCTTTTAACATCTTGAGAATTCACCTTTTCAACTTTTTGTATGTTAGGAAAGTTACTCAATCTATTTTCACTATTTCTTCCTCTTTTCACAAACCTTCATCTGAGTAGAGATATTTTATGCCAAAAATTACAAGATTTGTTCCCATAGAATCCAAAAAACTAGGAATAACTATAAAATCTTGATTTTATATTCAAAAAATATCTTTCTATATAGACATTACTAAAAAACTGACCTTTAACAATGATAGAAATGCCCTTTATCAGTGCTAGAAAAGTGATGACTACAGGAGCAAGGTTAAATGCCCTGGTCTTTTATCAGTGCTAAAAAATCACTAATAAAGGGGTCCTTTATCGGTGATAAAAAAGTGCTGATAAATGAGACCTTTATCATCTCTTTAATTTAGCACTGCTAAAGGAACCGTATATCAGTTATTTTTGAGCACTAATAAAATAGAACTTTATTAACACTTCTATAAGCACTAATAAAGTAGACTTTTATCAGTGCTTTTAAAATCTCTAATAAATGTGGACAATATCAGCACTTTTAAAAGCACTGATAAAGGGCCACAATACAGTTTGCAGTTACAACACACCATAACACCAGAAACACACTAGATATCAACAAAAACAAGTCCCAATATAGGATTTATATGAGATGAATTTTATAACACAAACACAAGAAAAAAAACTATATTATAGATATTTCAAACTTTGGTTCATAAAATTACATAAATACAAATTATTACATATATTAAAAAACATCAATGTTCCTTTATCTTTTAATCCTGAACCGACTCATTCTATTTTCGAAAAAACCACCTATTCTCGAGCAAAATAATACACCTATACAAGAAAAATATTCTTATTTTAGTAAAAATATAAAGAAAGAAAATAATAGAAAGTATTAATTTTATAAAAATTTATGTCATTTTTAATTCAAAAGATACAATTGAAGTTATACCGATCACACCATGCAGCTAATTGAGGTGCGGCTGATTCCAAAACATCTTAAATGACTTGTGGATCATTTACCTATATTATCAAAAAAATATGAATGTTTTTGTTTGGTTTGGAGTAGGTCAGGTTTTTTTACTAAAATTGATGTCAATTTTAAATAAATATGTACTTAGAGTCATATCAGTCACACCATGCATCGGATTGAGGGGTAGTTAATTCCTATAGATCCCAAATCACTTAAGGATTGTTTTCCTAAATTAGAAAAATAATATGAATGCATTTTCTCAGCTTTGAGTACATCACTTGTCTTTTTTATTAAAATGTCATTTTAAACTTGAAACATGCACTTTGACTCATACAGATCACATCGTGTATTCGTTTGATGTGATATTGATTCTTACAAGTCACAAATGATTTATGAAATGATTATATACATTATCAAGAAGATTTGAGCGTGTTTTCTCAGTTTTCAGTGAGTAAAAATTTTTAAAGTAAAAATAAATTTTAAACTGATAATGGAAACATTGAGTTAGTTTTATTTTTTACTAAAATTAATGTCAATTTAAAATAGAATAAAGTACTTGGAGTCATAATAGTCACATATTGTGTCATATTGAGGTGTGGTTGATTCCTACACATCTCAAAGTCTCAAAAAATTCTAACTATCAATGTTACTATGATTTCCATTCACTTTCTTTATTGAACTACTGACACTGCATGAGTAACTTTTCAAAAACCACATCAACTCAAAAAATAATAATCCACCTGTATAAGAAAAAAATTATCATAAGTAATACTAAAAAGAAATAAATTAAACATTAACATGAAATAATAAATTAATTATATGGAAAATTATTTTACTATGAAAATATGAAGATTACCTTTGTGATGGAGCAGTGGATGGAACTTGAAGGAAAGTGATGAATGAAAACATTACAGGGGTGAAAGGTTTTGAGGGAGAAGAAGTTTGTGGGAGTTTTGGTGTAGAAAGGGATGAAATATGGACGAAGCACCCCAAATCGAACAAAATAATACACCTATATAAGAAAATAATTATTATGTGAGTAATACTAAAAGGAAATAAATTAAACATAAATATGAAACAATACATTAATTCCATGGACAATGATTTTACTATAAAAACATCAATATTACCTATTTAATTGATCATAGGTAGTGATGTTTCTCTTCTTGCAAAGGTAGTGGAGAGAAATTGAAAGAAACTTATAAATGCAACACTGCAAGGGTGAAAAGGTTTTGAGGGAGAATAAGCATGAAAGTTAGATAGAGAACCCCATATCGAACAAAATAATACACCTATAAAAGAATACAATTATTATATGAGTATTACTAAAATGAAGTAAATTAAATATAAATATGAAAAAAATACAATAATACTATGAACAATGATTTTAGTATGCAAACATCAAGATTACCTACTTAATTGAGAAGATGCATTGTTGTTTCTATTCCTAGAAAGGAAGTGGAGATAACTTGAAATAAAGTGATAAATAAAACACTACAAGGGTGAAAAGTATTTGTTGGAGAAGAAGTTTCTGAATTTTTTGGTGGAGAAATTCATAAAATATAGATAGAGAACCCCAAATCAAATAAAATAATACACCTATATAATAAAACAATTATTATTTGAGTAATACGAAAAATAAATAAATAAAACATAAATATGAAACAATAAATTAATTCAATGGACAATTATTTTACTTTGAAAACATCCAGATTACCTGTGTGACTGAGAAAAGACAACATCATTGCTCTTACTTCAAAATCATGACACATGGATAGAAGTCTTATAAAATAAAAAAAACCCTTTAAGAGATAATAAAATTAAATCAATATTTCATTACATAAATTTTTGGTGAAATAGAGAATGTATATTGTAACATTAACTTTACATCTTTACAAAGGGTTTCTTTGGTCTAGATATAAGCTAATAACAAAACTATGGTTTTTCTATGCACTTAATTAGAGTTTAGAAGACTATATAAATCTCAGAAAACCAAGATAAATTTAATGATATTGATGTATATTTGGATCCATTTATCAATGGAGCCAAAACTAGGATTTTTTGTGAATCACACTCAAAGTTAATAAGAAAAACTAAGGATTTTCTATTCACTTCACTAATTTTGGTTAACTACTACTTAACATAGCATCTAACATAAACTTCCTACCTTGAATCCCCATGATTCTCTCATCCCACACATGGTCACCACCACCTCTATCATATCACCATTCAACATTCACTTTTCCTTCTCTTCCTTACAATTTTATTCATTATTTAAACAAGTGGGAATATTTTTCCTTCATAGCATTTTCTTATTCTCATGTTTCTTCTTAAATCATATGTCTGTTCCATAAAACCATTACCCAAATGGATTAGAATATTATATAAAATTTTCTCCCTATGTTTGAGAATCTAATTAGTTTATTTATCTTTATGTGCTGGATGGGAGCATCACGGGGATGTTGGGTAGGAAGTTTAAGTCAAATGTTATTTTATATGGTAGTTAACCAATTGTAGTGAAGTACATAGAGAATCCTTAGTTTTGTTATTAGATTTGTGATTTATGCACAACCAATCCTTGTTTTAGCTCTATTGAAAAATGGATCTAAATAGAAATCATTATTCTTCCAACTCTTCCAAAAAAATTTGTTTTGAATAACAACAACGTAAACAAAGATAGAGGAATTTAGAAGGGTCATTTGAATGCTTTATTATAAACTTGATGAACTCTTTAACTCCATCTTCATATTCTTTTGTGAAATGATTAGCATGAATTCATTTTCAGTTCAAATTAATCTTATTGGGTTCTTATAAGATTAATTTTATACAACTTATAAATAAATACACAATACTATATTATTTCTCAAAAGTTAATGTTATTGAAAATTATAATAAGTTAAACTAAACATTCGATTGTTTCAAATAATTTCAGTATGTTGAAGAAAATGGGTAATTGAATTTAAGAAAAGAATTAACCACATCAAATATTTCTTAAATACCCCAAACAAATGAAAATATAATATATGCAATTAGAGAGTAATAAGAAACTCAAACATGATAAATAATAATAATAAATCTAATTTAATCAACTAGATCAGTGGTTTCATGGATCAAGGAAGAATTCTATTGATAAAAGGGAGAGAACAATCATTATTTTTGTAGTATTTTGGTGCATTTAGAAATAAAGGAGTAAATATTGGTTAGAGGGGATTAATTCTTTGATGAAGGGAAATATGGATCATTTATACTAGAATATCTAAGCACTTGATATTCCGAATACAACAATAGAGGCTATTGGGATTTGAAAAAAATAATGGGAGATATAATATAATCATTAATAATATAAAAATTAGCAATAATTAAAATTTAATAAATATTATTTGATTTTTTAGATAATGGAAAGTTACTTGACTATATCACCTTCCTTATGATATAAATTGGAGAAAGAGAATCTCATATCCACTGAAAACTTCTAGAAGTGGTACAAACACTAACACGTTATATTATACCAAGAATAGAAGTTAAATTTGATGGAGTCCCTTATACCTGATTAGCAACCATATAGAGAGAGTGGGGGGTGAGATTGATTCATATATAAGGGACATAGAGGATGCATCATATTTCTAATGAATCATGTTATTATTTATGTCTCTAATATGAGGATACAAGATAAGGACATGGATTGATACACTATGTTGAATCATCTCGAAGAATATGATAATGAAAGGGAGATAAAGGTGGATAATAAATGATATTATCACTAAAATTTATAGTTGTAAACTGGAAGATCGATAGTGTAATGAACCTATCCAAAATTACCCAAACAATACCAGGTTAGATCATCATATGACCTCTAACACATCTTGAAGTCACTAAAGGATGGTTTAAACTTTGGGAATAAAAAATCATAAATGAGAGGTTCCCCCCAAATAGAAACAATTTGTACTAGAGGTCGAAAAAAATTCTGGTATGAACCTTCGGGTCAACAGATATGTAGAACCAAAATTATCATTACCCGATATAGGCATACCTATTAGACAAAAAACTATGGAAATAAATGATGAAATAGCGAAATAGACACACATACATGTCATGCCAGTATAAAAACAGACTTATAGTCTATAAGAAATATGAAATAGATAAAAACCTGATATTAAAACATAACGTGATATAAAGGAACCATAATGATTTAAAAAGTGATGGTTTGATGTGATAAAACCTCATGTACTTAACTAGGGATGGACCCATTGAATCTGATCCATAAGAAAACTAAGGACCATAGTGAATTCTAAGAGGAACTAGACCTATGGTACATATAACTAATTAGGGAACATACATCACTCCACTAACTTGGTTCCTGAAAAATAGCATCTGAAGCTGCATGTCCACTGAGGTGTCCATGAAATGTGTCAGCATATATATAATCATTAGGGAATTACCAATGTGACTCAAATTAGTAGTCAATAATCATGAATAAACATGAAAATTTCTACACATTTATATAAATATATAAAAAATTTATTTAGTAAGAAGATTTAAAATATAGGTTCAAAACAAAAATGAATAAATTCAAGGTTCATTGTCAAATATAACCAATAAATCCATATATCGAGATGGTCCATACATCGGTAATCAGTCAAACAACGAATCATAAAAATCATTCTATTCATAATCTAAAACCAAAATAGTATAAAATCACCAAAACAAAAATAAAGAAATCATCGAAGAAGAAATCAAAAAACAAAACTAAAAATACACAAAGAAAATTGAACAACCTACTCTAATAGGTTGAAGAAAATACAAGACCCTCTTTATAAACCCTAACTGTAATTGAACACTGAATGTCCATCGAGATGTTTGAGCAACTAGAGGTAGTCGAGTGGTGAGATTAAAGCTTCGATTCACTGAGGAGGAGTGCTGACAGTGGGTTGCTTCCACAGAAAGATTCTGATATCATTATGGATTCGCAAATGGTTAGGTTTTTTAAATAGACTAGAACACTTTTATCAGTACTTACAATTAAGCACTAAGAAAATGACTCTTTAGCAGTGTTTTTAGCACCAATAATGGTTGGTCTTTATCAGTTCTAAATAAACATTGATAAAATCAATCTTTATTAGGGCTATAGTTATAACACTGATAAATATTAATTTTATCTGCACTGATAAAGCCTCATATTTATCAGCATGAAAAAAGCACCGATAAAGATGATTTCATCAGCACTTATTACTTAAGCGCTGATAAAGGATTTACAATTATAATTATAAACAAAAAATTGTAAATGTTTATATATACTTAATAAATATATAAAAATATAAATATAGTAAATATGTTCCTTTTTAAATATATTTATTATAATTTTATAATTATGTATTTATAATTATAAAAATATTTTTAAAAAATAATATTTATATCATTATATATATATATTAAATAAATATTTAATAAATATTTAATAAATATATATAAATATAGTAAATATATTCATTTTTTAAGTAAATTTATTATAAATTTAATAATTATTTAAATATATATATATATATATATTTATATTTATTTATAATTATAAATATATAATTTTATAAATATAGAAAATTTAAATTTATAAATATATTTATTTATAAATATTTTTTAACAATTATATTTTTAACATTATTAATGAATATATAATTTTAAGTGTATGCATATATGTTAAAAATGAGTGAAATTGAATAAATTAAGAATAAGTACACTAACAATATTAAAAAAATGGATAAGTTTTATGTGTGTTCATTATATATAAAAATGCATTAATTATCTATATGTGAAATCAATATAACATAGATTTGATTTATGTTAAATTTAAAAAATCAAATGACATTCAATTATATGTCGAGTACTATGCAATTAACCAATATTTTTAATTCATCTTAATTTTTAATTATATACTTTTACTCAATAATTATATGGAAATTTAATGTAAAGTGCATAAATATTTTGTAATATATAAATCATATTTATATACATTAATATATATCTATATATTTAATATATACAATTTAATAACATTAATTATCATAATTATCTATTTAATAAAATGTTTAATATTTAACAATGTATAATCAATTTATTCATTTTTATCAACAATTATTTAATTAATAAATTTTGTAATATTTTTTTAATAAACACAATTTTTATTATTAATTTATTTAATTATTTAATTTTATTTATTCATACCTTTATCAGTACTAAAAATAAAGCATTGATAAATATTAGCCTTTGTCAGTGCTAAAAATAAAGCATTGATAAAAGGTTAAATTTATCAACACTGATAAATATGCCATTTATTAGTGTTTTTTAGCGCTGATAAATACTAGTGCTGTTAAAGTCCAGTTTTGTAGTATTGAGAAACTTTTTTGAGGTTGGTAACTTCTTTCAGCTCTAACAAACTCAGGACGTTGACCATGTTTTCTTTTGTGTGAGTTTTCTACTTTTTTTGATTTGATAGGTTTCTGATATCCTTTCTCCACCCAATATTTCCCGACACCTTTTCCAGAACCTGAAATGTTAAAATAATTAGATGGAACATTATTTTTTATGAGTGAATATTTCACCTTATTCTCATATTGATCCTTCTCAGCAACTTTAGAAGTTTCATCTTTTACTTTTGAAGCTTTGTTAAATTTTTCATTCATCTTACTCAAGGTACCTTAAAACTCAAGAAGTCTTGATTAAAACTTGTTAACTTCTTCTCATTTAAATTCCATATTCTTACTATGATCTTTATCCATATTTTTGTATTCATCAATTCTAATTTGTAACTTAATATCTCCTCAATATATTCTTCCTCCTGGTTAATGACATATTTTCTTCCATCAACAAATTCTTTAAAATCATTTTTATTAATCTAATTTCTTTCTTGAGTTTTTTGTTTTTATCAAGAAATGAAACAATTTCAATTATAGGATGATACTCTCTATAATATTCTTCATCACCTTCTCCACTATCTGAGATATATTTTATTTTCTCAACTTTTTTAATGAAGGTTCTAATTTTTTTTAAACCTTCATCTTATGAAGAATTTTTGTTAGTTGAGTCTAATTCAACTTTCTTACTCAATATAATTATTTTGTTTCTAGTAAACTTATTCTTCAAAATTTTGGATGACTTTTATTCTTTATCGGTTTTTCTCCACTTCTTCTACTGAGATTTTTCATCAAAATCATCTCGATATTCACCAACTTTCTTCTGGGGAAAATTCATAACAAATTGTCTGATTCCACAACACTCAAAAAATTAGAGAGAAATTTTACCTCTATATTTTCCTCTTACTCCCTAATATTTTTTTAGAGATAAGAAAAATAATCTTATCATTCAACTCATTATTGTCCTTATCTTTGGACTTATAAGGATCAGCTTCTTCAACATCTTGGATTTTCATCTTTCACATAGATTTAAAATCTATTTCATCTTTCATATTATTTTTCAAAATTGGATCTTTCCTCATTCCATAAGAAATAAGAAAGTTATGAAATTCATTAAGAGATAAATCATATGTATCTTATAAAGAGGAAATTTTAGAATCAAACCTATTTGGGGATTTTTGCATAAGTTCTTCGACAATTGTATAATCTTACAAGACATCTCTGAATCATCTTATGTTGCAAACAATTTCATTTAATTTGGTTAAGTATTCATCAATAGTTTGTTCATATCACATTTTTATGTCTTCATACTTACTATTCTATATTTTTAGCTTTTCTTCCTTTATTTTAGTATCCCCTTAAAAAAAATTCATGATTTTTCCACATAATTTTTGAAGTATTGAGACCCATAACCTTCTTATAAACATTCTATGATAAGGACATAAGGATTTTATTTCTATACATTCCATAAAATTATATATTTATATTATTAGAAAACATTATAGGAGAATCTTTCTCATTAGGTAGAAAAATAATAGTAGCAACATCAATAAATTTCTGGCCAAGAGATAAGAGATAAAGAATAATCATATTTTTCCATCTATAATATTTTTTTACATGAAATATAGAAATTCCTCTACTATTAAAAGAATTGATATTATCTATGATAAGGATTAAACAAGGAAACCTAGCTCTTATTCCAATTGAAGTTCTAAAGGATTGAATTACAACTGAGAAGGGGGGGGGGGGTTGAATCAATTTTTCACTTTTATAAGTTTCAATAATTTTTAAAAAACTAACCCCTACAACTAGTTAAGATATATTTCCTTACCATATTTTTATAAATGATCATGCATGAAAAAGTAAGAAATACACTATTATGAATTAGTGACTATAACTTGTTCCAAATCCTGTTAAACACCTTTTATCTCTCAATAAGAAATATTATATTGACTCCCATATATTTAGAAATTTTCTTATAAAATAATTGATCCAAAATGAAAGAATAATACTATGTTCAATTTGTTACACAAAATATCAGTATGGATTTGATTTTTAGGATCTAATTGTCTCAATATAATGAGTTCAATACAATTCTCCCTTACTCAATCTACCCTTCAAAAATTCTACTCAAACACTCTGTCTAATATTCCTCAGTCCGATTAACTCAATACGATGGAATCAATATGATGAACCCATTATAATTCTTCCAAACGTGAACTATGATCAAACATTAAATAAGATCTTCTCAATATGATTTTTCTCATTATGATTCTCCTCTTTAGTAAACAAAACCTTCATGTGTATTATCTTCTTCAGATATCTCATCCTGAACATAACTTTCACTTTAATTCTTCAGTACTCCACCTTTTTTTTCTTATGTAAAAGTTACAATGAATGAAATATCTGAGAAAAAATTTATAGGAAACTTAGAAAACAAATTTGGGAAACTTGAAAACTTTCCCTACTTCCCCAAATTTCAAAAACTCTAAAAAACACTCACATTTAAACTTTAACATTGAATTCTTCAATCCTCCTTTGATTTATCTGATTTTTATGAAAAATTTAATTTCAAGTTTGACCTCTTAAACTATTTATATAAAACTTTTGGAATCTTCTTTTTGAGTCTTCATCCTAATCAATCTCTTTATGATTTCTGTTAATTTCTCATCTCATTACAATTTTTTTCCTTCTCAGATCATTATGATTTATATTTCTCTCTCAACTCATTATGATTTATGTTTCTTTATCAGCTCATTACAATTTCTTTTTCTTTCTCATCTCATTACTATTTATGTTTCTTTATCATCTCATTACAATTTCTGTTTATTTCTCAAATCATTATGATTTTTATTTCTTTATCAGCTCATTAGAATGGAATTATTCACTCTGAAACATTGATATTATTCAAAATTCATCATCTTATAAACATTCTGACATATTTTAACATTTGATTCTGGTACTTCGAGAACCAATACAATCTTTAAGATTCCTCAATTTCTTCAAAATATTATATCATGAGTATGCTTCATGTTTTATGTATACTTCTTTATCAACAAATCATCATCTGAAAAGGAATATAAATTTTGAGAACTTTCAAACTTCTAACTTTATAATATTATTTCAAAAATCTCTAGAAATAATATGACTTCTTTACTCAAAAATATCAATCTTTTAAACAACTGTTGAGTCTAATGAATCTTCATGGTGATGGATTTGAATCTGATAAAGAATATAATCAATGACTTCATCTTTTTGACTACTTATGCTTTTAGTGATGCTCAGTCAAAAAACATGAGTCTGGAAATCTAGGTCTGGAAAAAAACTTTCTTAAAGACAAAAAAATTCCTCCCCTATTATATTTAGGTTTGAATATTTAGTAACTTTCAACTTTCTTATAACCTCAATATGATGGAATAGATCTGATTTCTGAATAAAAAATTAGACAAAATTATCCCAAAGTTTCTAAAATAGCCTACCTTTTTATTCATGTGGACACATAAGAGATATTTAAGTCAAAGTAACATTTTGTTACTTTATTTTATTTAAATATTATATAAGTTATTTTCATGGAACTTTTTATATTAAACAACTCAATTTCGAACCTTAGTTGTTGAAGGTAGAATTAAATTCAATCAATAATAAATAAGATAAAAAATTATGGCCCTATCACTTATTTTTTATCCATATTAACCTGTTTTACCCTTTAATGAGGTAATAAACTTCACTGTAGTTACTATTAGTATTAACTAAAAATAAAAGGGGATTAATTACCAAATTTGAACCTCCTGATTATAAATATTTAATTCATTTTATCAAATTCCATACCTATAAATAGAATAAATTAATTTTAAAGTGAGTGCACAAAATGTGATAAAAACTTCTTTTTAGGTAAAATACATTTTAAGAGTAAAACTATATTTACTCTTATCATAAGCATATAAAAACTTTTTTTTATTGTTTCAAAAAAGTTCATAAAGTAAATAATATAAATATTTCATTAAAATTATTCATCAATATTAATATATTGAAATTAATTTCCCGTATAAAATATATTTTTTTAGAAAAACATCACTTTATTTTAAAATAATTTTTTGTTTAAAATTAAAATACTTTGATAACTAATGAGTTCATTTTATAAATTAATAAAACACATTTTTTTCATAATTTAGTTATTACTATTCATTCCTTCCAATCCAATGATTAGGAGATAATAGATACATAATAATTTTACACATTTCTTTTGAACTCACAGTTTCACACAATGAAAGCTATTAAAGAAATAAAATTATTTAAAGAAAAATATTTATTAAAAATATTAGGATGTTACATTTAGCATACGAGGAGTCATTCCTGAGTCCGCATAGACAACTAGCTTAGTCACTTGATGAAGCATTGGGTCGGGGATGTTACATAATCATGTTCAATCTTAATTAGTCATAAAGTCAGCATATGATGTATTGTATGGAAAAAATCCTAGTTTTTTATAATGATTTTGGGTTCTGATGAAATCCTATGATGATTATATTCTGATAAACTTGTCTTTAAGTATGATAAATTCTCATTTGTTGGTTTTCCCAAGTAACCCAAGGGATATTATTTATACTATAATACTAAATACAAAGTGTTTGTGTCTTAATGTGATGTTTTCCTTTAAAGAAAACACATAAGTTCAGAAGTTAATTAGAGAAATTTGAAATTGGATAAGTTCAAGACCAAAAAATAAAAAAAAAATATTTATTTGGAAGGTGAGTAAGTTCTACAAATATTTTTGGAATAATAACCAACTCATGTTACATAATAACCTCAAAGTTTGGGAGGATTCATTAAGTGATCATGTGATATGGATTTCTTGTAGAAAATGATGATGAATTAATGTTTATAAGTGATAAAACTATGACTTGATTGGAGGTTATCGCGGGTTTGGATTCATAGAAATGGTTAAAATACAAGGAATCTAAAATAGACTCCATGTACACTAACCATGTTTAGAACTTTGTGGATGCACCTGAAAGGGATAATACCCCTAGTGTGAAAGTGAGTTTTCCCTAAGAAAGTAGGAATGGATTGTAGAGTTTCTACCGAAAAAAGAACACTTAATGTATAAGGGTTATAAAAAATCCAAGTTATTAACTATGAAGAGACATTTTCACTAATTTTAGTGATAATATCCATTTAGATATTTATTTCCATACTAACTCAGTTTGATTATGAGATATCTTAAATTGATGAAATAACCAATCTTCTTAATGGTAATTTATTATATGATGTTTATATGATACAAAATGAAGGTTTTGATGTTCCAAATGAGTCTACTAAAGTGTTTAAGATGAAATAGTTCATTTATGGATTGAAGAAAGCCTCTTAGAGCTGGAATATATTGTTTTATTATGAAATCAATGAATTTGGTTTGATAAAAAACATATATGATTCTTTTATATACAAGTAGATAAGTGGGAGTGATATTTTTGATATAGTATGTGGATAAAATACTCATCAAAAATGGAATCCCTTATTTATACACCATAAATATTTGTTTGGGAAAATTATTTTCTATGAAATAAATGGATGAAGAAACGTACATACTGGGAATGGAGATCTATAGAGATATATCTAAGAGGATTCTTGTATTGAGTTATAACATGTATATTAGTAAAGTTATAAAGTGGTTTATCATGAAGAACTATAAAGAGGGGTATTTACCAGTGTTACATAGAACAAATATTTGGAAGATTATAGATCCTTTTAAAGTTTTCTAAACAATGGATAGGATTCCTTATGTTCCATCCATAGGATTTATTATGTATGCCATGTTGTGTACTCGAATCAATTTCATTTTTATTTTATCATAACTAGTAGAAACCAATAAAATACTATTGAGAGTCAATATATTTTTTTTTAAATAATATACTTAAATATTTAAGAAGAATTAAGGATATTTTCTTGGTCTTTAGAGTAGTGGATAAGATCAGTGCAATATGATACAAAAATTAAAGTTTATAATCTAAAAAAGTTAAAGTGACATCTCAATTAGGTTTTGTGATTTACCTAAATTATGTAGTTATTTGTTGGAAGAGTTCCAAACAACACACCTTATAAAACTCAACAAATAAGGTAGAGTAAATATCTACAACAAATTTTATAAAGGAAACAATTTGGATAAAGAATTTCATTTCTGAACTTATGTTGGTTCCTATCTTTGATGGAGAAATCAATATTTATTTTAAAAAAATTGATTTATTTCTTAAGTTAAGGAACCTCGGTCTCACCAAAGGACTAAAAAATCTTTCAAAAATACCATCTCTTTGAGAAATCATTGATAGGGGTGATATAAAGTTATATTGGGTGGCTATAGAGGAAAATGTAGTGAATCTATTGATGAAACAATTACTGTAGAAAAATCATGAGGATCATGTTGAATCTATCAGTATTTGATACATGAGAGATTTGATGTAATAGTTGTAAAATGTATCATGATTTTATAATAAAGGAAATATTTATTTATCATTTACTCACATATGATTTAATTTATATTACATTAATAGTGGATTGAAAATATCCCGTCAAGGTATGAATTTTATTGGTCCCTAATCAATGATCATCATAGAGTATTATGGGTTATGATGATATGTTAAGATTAACATCAATGAAATATTTTAATCGGCAAAAATACCTTCATAAAATATATAAATAATAGACTCAATAGATATCAAGTCAAGACTTATTATTTATACTGAACCACTAAAGTGTATGTAATGAAATTACTTATATTCATTGATATATTTAGGGGTCTATTCTTATTTTGAATCCACATTACTTGAGTTTGGAGAGATACCAAGCATAAGAACCTTCATACATTTATACCTTTATTATATAATCCATAAGGTTTACCTAATCAGGGTAGTTGGGTATATTGCTAATCATGTCTCCCATTGGAGATCAACCAAGATGGGATTTTTTTCACTCATGATATAAGAAAAGAGATTGTGTCTCTTGATTGAATTTTACTGAGGAAATACATGGCCATAATTAATTTAGTGTCATTTGATGTGAACAACTCAATAAATGAGGGACATGTTATGTTCACATCCATTAAATGATTAATAAGTGATATATTCCTCGACCCATTCAGCATATTTTAGAGAATAATTAATTTTTGAGATGGCCTACACTACATTGACATATTTCTTATCTAGTGGTCACTTGATGTCATAAAAGATGGATTATAGAGTTATTGATATGATTTATATGATATGTTTCATTTTGTACATATTCATATAGAGATATAAGTATGTTTGATTGAGATCACAAAAAAAAACCTTTTGTAGATTGAGTAGCATAGATGTTTTGCTAAAATAAACTCTTTATTTATATCAATGAAATCAAGATTTCATATTTTTTTCAATTCTACAATGGCCTATGTGATCACATAGGTAGACCATAGAATAAGGATTAAATTTATGATAAAGTGTTTGTTCCAAAATGAATAGAGCTTGATAAACCATATCCAAAAGTGTTTTGGATGGATTGATAAAGAGTTTTTATGTTTTCTATAAATTTTATATGGTATTTTAGTGTAAAGGGGAGATTATTGTAAGTGAAAAAAATAGAGATATCTTATAACATGACATATATTATGTCATAGCCTGTGATATTCATGTGGGGTCTATCATAGATCATGATATGTACATATCATGAAAGGAATCGAGATTCCACTATCATCCTCTATCATAGTATATGATGCGATTATAATATGGGATGTAAGTGAATATCTGCTACTACAATATACACAAGGTTTACCTTTAGTTATGAATCCATTGGTTGGTTAATTTATGGATACACATAATCATTTGATATTTTCAAATGATTATGAATCATCAATGGGTTGTGCATTATCATAATGTATATTGGATTCCATCACATGAAAATCAATGCTCAACTCTCTTAACTAAATTATGGAAGATTATATAAAGGTATATGATCCCCCAATTACATGGATATGATATTGAATCTCCAAATTTGAAGCTCTATCTTCCTCCTAGTTCCCCTTTTGTATTTACAAAGAAAGTTATAACATACCATAAGAGATCATTGGGTACTCTCATTATGAACAAGGATTCTAGCTATTGATGTCATCCCTATAGAGGTTATAATCCATTGTATATCGATATACTATTAAGACTAAGAACACTCCATTGAGTTCATTATTCATGGATATTATTTCATTTTAGGAATGCCTATTTTTTTGTTCTTCATATTACATATTGGTTCAGTTGATGAGAGATTGATAATTATTATAGGGTTTCTTCCACTTTCATGATTATATGATAATCCTCAAAAACCCATAACATGCCTCCTTTATTTTAACATACACCTTGAAGAACATATAATAATAAAGTGATTTATTAAAATTAAATAATTAATAAAAAGTACCCTATTTATTTGAGCAGATTCATTGACATAACTACTATATGACTTGATATGGAAATCAAACCACAACTAGATTCACCCAACCTGATGATTAAAATTTTTCACCTATACTGATAAAGTAGAAAATTTACAATTATAAAATATGAATTACTTATGATTAAATACACATATATTTTAAAATAATTAAAATATTACCTTTATTAATATTTTTTTAGAAAAACTATTAGACTTAGAAATGTGTGTGATTATCTACTTCTCTTTTCTTTCTATGTTGTTCTTATAAATTTCATGAAAAATAAATGTATATTAAAATTTATTATTATATTATTATGAAATTTGTATCAAAATAATAACACATCACAAAATACATTATATGAATCAATAAATAACCTATCGACAAATTACATCAATTTTTATCTAGGTAGCTCTTTTGATTCCATTTCATACATCTATTGGTGGGTTAATGTGATTTAAATAAACTTCCTCCATAACATATACTTATAATAATTCCACTTTTCCCCAAATTTTACAAATTCCATTGATTAACAATCTTCACCAAAAAAAGAAAAGAAAACTACATACAAATAATATTTGAAGAAATCATTAAAACTTTAATTTTGATAGTAATATTAAATAAATAACCCATTTATAAATAGTTATTTTATTTTACCTTTATTTTATTATCAAAGATCATGTTTTTAAAATTTATTAGAATATTTATCTAATCATGATACATGACTGGGAGGACATCAACTTAGATTTAAAATTCCCAAGAATTTACGCATATATTCCTTTAACATCATCTATAGGCACACTCAAAATGTCAAACGACACAACAACCTTTAAATTATTTATCCACTAAAACGTCTTTATTTTTCATTTTTGTTTCACTTATTTGATTAATTTTTCAAGTTAAAAAATATATTTAATATTTAGTATAACCAAATAATAAATAATTTTCCTTATAATGAAAAACATTCCAATAATCATCACCCACTAATGCCCTCATAGAGGTATGGGTGACACAATATATATTATCGAATCCTACTTATCAGTTGGTTCACCTAATTCCCTAATACGCATGTCCATTAGAATCAAATTATTAGTGGGAAATATACCTGTATCAGTAGGCAACATTTCAGATATAGTAGGGACCATCATAGATGGAGTTAGAGTTTTATCTGATTATATATCTCGACTATGTTCTACAAATCATTTATTCCTTGACATTATTTCCAAAATATAAAAAATAATGAAACCAATTAAAAAACAAAAATTTATATAAGATAACAGTAAATTTTAAAATTATCAACACCATTTTTTCCAATCATATACACATATATGAACTGTAAATGTAATACTAAAACTAATTATTTTCTTTGATCAAATTTTCATTATTATCATATATAATTTAGAATCAAGACCTTATTATTTTACCTCAATTCTATTACATTATAATCATTAAAGGCTAAAATAAATTAATTTACCCCTAAACCATCTATAATAAATGTTGGATTTGTGATTTTTTCAAGAATAACAACTAATCTTTTTAAAATTGAATATATATTTTTTTGAAATAAAAGTGACAAAAATATTTGTGATATAAAAAATATTCATGAATTTATAACCCTTTTACAATAGTAAAAATAATATAATTTTCTATTTAATTTAATTGAGTATTGAATGTATAATAGTTTCATAAATCATATATAGACATCATCTAATATTAACAAGATTTTCTCATCCTCACCCTCTCTTCTAAGACTAATAGTTTCAATTTCAGCATAGATAAAAAAATAAATCTAGCCCTCTTAATGGGGTTATATTTTATTAAATTATCTTTTAACCTCATCACATTTATCATACAAGTATCTTGGTTTCAGATAGACTACAACACTACACCCTTTATTGATTCCAATATCAACATAGTATACCATTTTATATTGTGAAGCTAAAATATATGAATCATGTTCTTCACATTGGAAAAAATCAATCAAATGATTTATGCTCACATATTTAAATTGTACTCCTATGAATATCGATCAACTTTAATTTGAATAACATAATAGAAAAGAGTCCTTAATAGTTTAATTAGACAATTTCAATCATTATTCCATAATATCTCAACTCTGAATTTTTTAAAGATACCAATATTTTATTCTTTCAAACTTTCCTTGTGATAAAATATATGAAAAATGAATCCATTAATACTATAGGCATTAGATATATAGACTTATTTAAGGACATTAAGCTAAATATTCCAAATCATATAATAATTTATCTTGATTTCCAATATTCATGATCTATACAAATGGATATAAAATATTATTATTTATAAAATATAATTGTCACATATTATAAATATGAAAATTATTATGAACTTACATGATATGAAAACCAATAAATAACATTCATGTTATTATATTTTTTAACTCTTTCTCATTTCGAGTTTAACTCTACATTTATATCCTTGTTGTTGTCATTAGTTCTTCAATAAAATTATTTACAATATTACTATTTAGTAGCATAAATCATTATGATTATATATATTCCATACATGTTAGTGAAAATGAGGATATATTTCTAATTGAATGAACAAACATTAAAAAGAATATCAATTTACGAAATGCTTGAATATGATTTGAGTTTTCATCATCACATTAAACTTAATTGAGTTGAAAAAACATAATTCAGTAATAAGAAAAATTTAAAATGGAAATAAATCTTTATGGGATACATCCATCAATAGTGTATGAGTCCTCCATATTTATCTTTATTAGAAAAATGAATTATCAAATGAATCATCATAGTAAAAAATGATGGGTGAACTATCATCTCCAGATGAAAAAGTGACAATACAATTATTTCCTATATTTTATAAAGCTCAGTGTGGTTTAAATTTTTCACACAAATCTATTAAAAGAGCTTGAAAATATCAATTTTAATTATTTTATTTTATTATGTAACAAAATAAACAATGTGTACTGTAAAACTTTCTCCATGAAAATATGGGGGTTATAAATGTTTTTTTTCATGTTACTTATAATGATTCATGTTAAAAAATTATGAAATTTAACTTGAATGTCCATAAGGTACTTTCAAAATTTTAATTATTCTAATGAATATATATTTTTCTTGATTTTTAAATGATTAAGTTATTTTAGGACACTTCCCATTTCCATTTTCCCATAGATCAATATTTATATTCATTTATTATAAGTCCTTACAAACATTAAGATTATAATTTAATTTCCCATAATCATTAATTATTGTAAAAATTATACTGTCACACATATTTTTATCAATTTTCATAAAGTTAAGATTATAACATTGAATCTTCAATTCCAAATTAGAAATTTTGAAAAATATAATATTTTTTTTTCTATTGCTGCATCACAATTCCTTCTGATAATAAATAACATATTTTCCCACAATTGGTCAACTAATAGTATTTCCCAAATTATGTAATAATAGTTAATAATTTTGATCATATTTTCAATCCAAATAATAATTTTGGATGGATCCCCAAATAATTGTTTCCATAAAATACTGAATTATTAAATTGAGATCTATGAGGTGCATCCAAAAAACAATGTTGATATATGAAACACCACTTTATTCTATAATTATCCTTTTAGAGTCAAAATCAAATTTATAAAATAGAAATGTTAGGTTTGTATAAGTGTTACAACCAAACAAATTTCCTAGTCTAGGAAAGTTAATAATGGTATATATTAGATATTCATGTATTTTGAACATTTTTAGTAGATGAATCACATGTATCTACCCAAATATCCCATTATTTTTTTAAATTATTTTATAATAGCATAGAGGTATAAATCTATATCACTTTTATACATTTTTTCATAGAAATATTTTCAAAATAATGAAAAAGTTTGTTTTATTCATATATATGGAGGTATATTACAGGCATCAAGATAATTATCCATATGCTATAAGTGGTATTTAGAGTATTTAAAGGATTAATTAAATCAATTTTTGATCAAAAATTCTTATTAATAGGATTTTAATTGAAATTTGGATATAAATAATCAATGAATTTCTATACTACTAAATATCTTATATGTCTCATAAACCCATGATTTTTGTCTTCTATATAAAACAACTTTATCTTATTTGGGGTTTTAGATGATGTGAATAATATTTGGAATCATGTTTTTAAAAAAAATTAACAAAAAACATTTTTTGTAGTTTTAGTTCTCCATTTATTTTTATTAGTATGTTCAATAGGACTTGTATTATATTTAATTTATTTTAATCTACAATTATGTCATCTTTTACACTGTTTATTGTTTAGATCTTCTCACCAATATAGTATACAATCATTGGAACATGAATTTATTTTTATATAATTTAGACTAATATTGTCAATATTTTTTTCATCCCATAAATTTACTTAGGGATCTTATATTTACCAAAAACATCATCTAACAACTCTAATATCATAGAAATTTCTTTATTTGTAATTCTATATAAACACTTGATATAGTATAACTTTAGTAAGAAGGATAATTTGGAATATTTTATACACCATTCAAATAATTATTGATTTAAATATTTTTATAATTTATAAAATACATTTAATTTCTTAGTTAGTTAAACCCTTTTTTTAATATTTATATAATTATTATGAGAATATACTGATATGTTATGATTTTCAACCTATTGTGTTATTGTTCCCAAATAATTATTAATCATGATCTAAATTTTATTCTCTACTACTAGGGTAGTGGTTTGATCATTTTTTGGATAGGAAAAGCTCAAAATTTTATAACATTTGATTCACAATTCCAAATCCATCCAACATATCCAATAATAAATTATTTAAATATTAATTTTTTCTAAAAAAACATTTAATTTCATCCACTATAAAAAAATATAACATGGACATGGAAATATAAATATTCTATCCATAGATTCATTTTCAATTGAAAAATATAATAAAATATCCAAACCCTAAGGATATTGAGATATATTATTAGGTAAAGTAATCAAACTTTTAACCATTTTTATACTATTTATAAATAACTATAAAATAATATATAATATGTTAGTTAAATAAAAAAATGTTTAAAATATAAAATAGGATTAATGGCTGTATCAATTATAATAACTGATTTTCAACGATAGATAAATAAATATCATATATAAAAATATAATATATATAATTGTAAAATTTCATGAACCAACTTGGGTCACCCATGAACCTAATATGATTTATGGAATGGCCCGATATGCATTCTTTATTTTCCTAGGATGGTGATAAATGACAAAGTATCGAAAGAGAATACAATGGGAACAATTTCAAACTCTGTATATAAAAATAAACATCTAATTATAGTAAAAAAAGAATAAAGGGAATATCACATGAATTGAACAATAAATAATAAACTGAATAACATATAAAAAATAAACCAAATACAAAAACCAAGACAAAAGATTATGACAGGTGTTCCCAAAAATAAAATAAAACCTGAATAAAAAATGCACCATCTTTATGTGACCCCTTTCTGACTCTCCAAATAAGCTCCCAAACATCTCAGTAAAAATCATCACCAAAATAAATATCAGCCAAATCCATATGTTTATATAAGAAAAACCATAAGAGTTTCATCCAACGGATGGTGTATATAGAATGTGAGAAAAACCAATCCTAGGAGGATCCTACAAAGGAGTCCATACAATTATATTTCAAATGACATTGCATTCATGATAGTTTGAAATAGAAAGAGAAAATAGTGTTTCGATATATAGGTATAATGAATCAAATATTAATCCATAATTATTTTATAAACATTATTTTTCATTTTCTCTTAAATGAAAATAATCACATAGAGTACATTTTCCCAAGTTACTCATATTTTACTAAAAAATACATTTTAAAATTGAACTTCTAAAAATAAAATTTTAAGTACTATTTTTCAATTTTTTTGAATCATTTTAATTAATAAATATAGAAAAATAATAAACAAGAACTAAGTAACCACATCACTTACTGAAAAAAAACAAATAAGAAGATGATACGATCATAGTGTAATAAAAACTGATCAAACTAGGGAAAAAAGAAGTAAGTTCACTTTGGAGTACCAAATAGTATCATGGGTGAAAATACATGTTCCTAAGGTGAGACAATCCTAGGCCTTACCAAAAAAGGGACCAAATGCTGACATTTTTTGCATCCCACAAATAATATACCGAACAAGACTTCACCAAGCATGATTGGGGTCACACCCCACTAGGCTTGGCCTATCAACCAACTTGGGGGGACATGAGTAGATAAATATATATAGTGAAAAATAATTCTTTAACCCTTAATTAGTTCCATGTGTACCCATGAAAGTAGTAATAATGGGAGGTGATTAGTTAAGCGTAACACATGATCAATATAAAAGCAGAATATAAATCTCACATCACCTTCAACACCCTTGTAAGAAATGACCCCTTCTCATTCCATTTATAACAAAATAATAATAAAAATCCCCCATTGGGTTTACTATAAATATCAATAAAAATAATTCAAGGGGCTCAAGAGGGTTCAAAACATTCATACAGTTTGATACAAATATTTAAAGTTCCAAATGGTCCACACTAAAATCTCAACTTCATTTTTCGGGACATTTCTCAATGGGTTGAAATTTTATTTCAAACCATTCTTAAAACCATATAAAAACATAAACACCTTTAATTTCAAAATATTAATAAAAATAAAACACTTTTATTCATTATGAGACCCAAACATGGTCAAATACCCTTTGAAAACACAAATTTCAATTACTACACATAATTTGAACCATTTTTATAAAAATTGACATTTAAAACTTGTTTTAGAAACCACCCTTTATGCCAAGTGATAAATCATTTCCAAAAAAACCATGAAATTTATTTATCTATATTGTATAGGAATAATTTAACAAATAATACATCTGGATAGATCAAGTAATAAATGAAAAGTCAAATAAAGGAAAAATATTAAAGAACCTATGTGGTAGTGTAAAAAAATATTCCATAATTAAATGATTTATAGAAAATATTTCTTACATACATTCCAATGAACTTTTAGATCTAGAGTTTTAGAGAACTAAGACATGTCATTAAATAATATATCCCATGCCTTTCTCATCAAATGTATATTTTTTCTACTATATTAAGAACTATTGAATTCATAATAAGCCTTTAATTTCTCCCGTAAATTCTCCACACAAACTATTATTATAGAAATATTATGTGTAATTATTTTCTTCATAACCTAGAAAAAAGGAAACATTATAAGGGTGAGCTAAAATGATCATAAGTAAAATTTTATACTAGAATCTATCATAGAATAAAAAATACATAAATAATAATAATTATATATAACTGATCACTTGGGAATGAAATAAATATATGGATGACATAAAAATATAAATAATCAATTGAATAGATACAAAAGGTTTCATAATTATAGAATACATAATTATAAATATCATAATCTTATTATTAAGTCCTCATTCCATGACACAATACATACCTTCAAAACTTTGACAAAGACATCATAGATAATTGGGTATACATACACTAAATACCCAAGCAGCTTTGTCTCATGAGACCTACCAATTCATTTAGGGGATATTGAGGCCCCCACACATTACTAATTATTTCCAACGAATTCATCATATAATGTAATTAATAAACTGTACCGTAAATAACCACCATGATTTAATAATCCATAAATATATGTATTAAAATGACAAGTATTAAGATTGTTAATATTTCCCCAATCAATAAATTAAATAGCTCTCTATGTAAGCATCCTTAAAACTAAAACTATATAGAGTAATGGGTATATGTTAAAGTAAATACTTTATAAAAATAATAAATGGAATTATATAGTCATAATCTATATATAGAAATAAGTTTTATGGTTAAACAACACATATCCTAATGTTCTATAAGAAATCTCATACATAATCATGGTTAAGTGGTAAATAGTTATCCATAAAGAAATAGTAGATATAAAAATTATCAATATTTAACCATTAAATAGAATAATTTGGCTAACTAGGTGACTAAACAACAATATTAATATTCAAAATACAATGGAAAATACCTTTATCAAAGTAATGATAACATGGTATCAGTGAGGATTAATTTCAAAGAATTATGAAATTAATAGAAAATGATCCTTAAAAAGATTTAATGAGGTTGAAATGTAAATTCATAGAAATAAAAGTGGAAATACTATTTTCTAAAACCATAGGATGAAATAATTCAACTTATAAGAATGTATTTCAGTAATTATTATTATAACTCAATGAAAGTAAATTGAGTTAGAAATTATGACTTAGGTAACACTTGAATTTAAATATGAATGAAGAAAGAAACTAGATTTTTATTTCTATATCCCATGAATTTTCATTAAAATATACTATAATAATTTAATTTTAAGTAAATAAAAAGAATTCTATATACATATAAAAATATTGAATAAAATATAACATGTCTCAAAGAGTCAAAATTGAGACCAAGAAACACTCACATCATCATTATCTATCAAATTAAAAACCCATGAATGGTAAAACATGGGTTTTATTTTTAAATAAATTATATTTAATGAAAATTTATGATAAAAATAAATTAATTTACAATATATACACCATATAAAGGTAATAAGAAGTGAACACACATCTTATCTAAATGAAAAAAATTGAGATGCAAAACCCCTTATGAACATCATAATTAATGAAGAAGATAAAATTATAAAAGGGTTTTATGTGATAGACATGTAAACATATATAAAATAAATAGAAATTTAAAAATAATACAAACATTGGGAATAATATACCCATCTTATAATAATCATGTTCAAAAATAATAATCATGACTCAATGAATAAAAACTGAGTTTACAAAAGCCTTTACCACTTTGGTTACACTTGGATCGAAAGAAAAATGAAGAAAGGAACTAGATTTGGATTTTTATATCCCATTAATTAAATGAATAATATAATAAAACAATTTCATGGGAATTAAATAAAAATAACACCATATTCAAGGAAAAATTGTTCACAAAATATAACATGCCTCAAAGAGTCATAATTTAAACAAAAACACCCTTAACATAAATTGTGCTTAGTAGAATGTGATTCAACCTCCTATATAATAAAATTAACTATATTAAAAAACTATTTAAGAACCTTATTCATACCTATAACCTTTTATAAACTTTATTTATAATAATTTATTACCAATATATTAGTTAGTTGTATTTTATTTTCATCAATGAATGTCATCAGTTTTGATTATTTATTTGGTGCTAGATTCGTAACGTCAATGCCAATTATGGTTTATAAATACATTTTACATCATTATTATATCATTATAGGAACCTTATTAGATTTTTTATAATTATTTATATTGATATAATTTCATTTCATAAGTATTTTAGTTATGATTCATGACAATGAAGTCGGTGATGATCTTTTTTCATAACTTTTTAACGAATAAAAGGGCGGAACATTAATAATAAGTTAAATATTAATATAAAAATTCAAGAACCATAAAAAATATTATATTATTATTAATTTTAAAAAACAATTATTTATGTTTCTACAGTCATCCATGATAGAAATTTATTACATTGTTCACATAGGTCGTTAAACTAACCCAAATGAGGAGAAGCTATAATCTTAGGGTGAGTATGGTTAAGAAAGTTCTTATTTTGGAAAAATATCATTAGTAAAAAAATATTATGATCTTATTTATATTTTATAAAGTTTTTTAATCGTATTATAATATATTTTAGAAAATAATAAAATAATGGAGTTAAAATTTAATGATGCTACTTTCGTGGAGGCGGTCGTCCGCATGTACGCATGGGAAATGCGTTCATTTTATTTAGATAAGAATAAATATAGGGATTTTTATAATATTATAATATTAATAATGTTATAAATATAATATTGATACTTTTAATAGTCTTTCATAATCATCAGTGTTAGGCGATGATGAAAAATCAAGCACGATGTTCATGGCGGTGGTATTCTGTATGTACGTATGATGATGTCTTCACGTTTTCGAATAGTTTTGGAGGAAGTTATAAAATTGATATTAAATTAGTATAATAAAATTTAATCATAATAATAATAATTTTTCTATTATAATTTCAAGGATATAATATTTTTTATAGGATAAAATAATAAAAGAGTTGAGAGAGCTCGGTTGAGAACATTACCTCTCCCTTTGGATGTTTTCCCTTGGGTAACAACTTAAGGATTGTTAGCTTGGTATTTTGGAAATAACAAGGAATTTAGAAAATTGGGAGAGATTTTATAAGAGATTATGGATAATTTTTTTTAATTTAATTCTTTTTATGGGAGTATAAATGTGATGTAAGTGATCTTCTATTATATGTGAATAAAATGACATTTCTGTAAATACTCCTTAGTTTTCAATAACGACATGACAATATTCTAAGGTAAAAGGATCCAAAAATTAAAATAATTGAATTTAAGACATGCTAAGGTCAATAATAATATCATCCATTTATTTCTTAAACAAATTAGAGAGATTTTAGGATTTATTTTTTACTTTTTAGTTTTTAGCCAAAATAAATTTTACCATGGTAAATCATTTTAACCTTGGTAATTAATTTTAAATAAATAAAATTTAAATTGAAAATATTAAATAATTTATAAATTATTTATAACAACCCTACCCTTTTATTACAAAATTAAACATGATTTATTACATAAACTCTTCACTTGATACAACATGGAAGATTGAGAGGTCTAGTGTCTTTGGGGCTTAGGAACATTAAATAACTTATTAGAACATAAAACACAAAACATATTTATTGAAAACTCTTTTTACATGACCACTACATTCCCTTGTACTTAGCATTTCATGGGATAACCTGAGGACATGTATAAGAAAAGGGTGATCTATAAAGCTCAATAAGGGAATAAAGATGGAATAACATGAGGAATACAATACATTTTAGACAATAGGCATATCAATGGATTACAAGAGAAACATGAACATAAATTCATGATAAAGCATGATAATCATAACTTGGAAATGTGGCAACAACACTTAACATGGAATTGGAATGAGACAAGGCTCATTGCACATGGAGCATGAGTAAACCCTCATTGCACATGAAGCACAAGTAAACCCTCCCTATACTTGAAATATCATGAGTCAACACCCATTTCACATGACATATCATGATACTATACTTTACCCAATGCATTTGAGTGCTATCAGAGCACGCCCTTCTTAAACATTTCATTTCATGCATAAGTGTTCCAAATAGATCATAAAACATGGAATCAATCATCATCATTTATTCCATGATAAGGGTATGTGTAATAAATACATGAAGATTTATAATCAATAAGTGAATGTGCATAAAGGTGAATACTGTTGATAGAGAAATGGGCATGGTATTCACTATACAAGGACATTGTCTTGGAAAATCGTAGTGCAATTTCGGAAGCATAATGGCATGAAATAAGAACTAAAAAAATGATTGATGAGAGATAAAGGGGTTCCTCATCATATTTACATGAAGTTTACAGTAAGGGAGGTCATATAGATACATTTCCCAACAAACGTAATGGAATTTGGATGCATAATATAAAAGAATTACTTCGATGTAAATGAGGAGAGAGAAATCCCTCACTGAATTTTGGTATGGTAACATGTGTACATTGGAGGAATTAATGAGAGAGAAAGGGGACTACCATCATCCAAACATAAATAGGTAATTATGGGGAAGGTTCGAAATCATACACCAATGTTTGTAATTGAAAAAAAGGGCATAACAACTTAAAGAAAATTGGACAAAAATGAGAAAGGAAGAAATCCCTTACTTGGAAGTGTGATCCCAAAGGCTTAAGAGAGGCTTGAAAGAGGATTCTTGGGAGAATGGGACACCTTGGGAGTATTATAGAGATAGTAGGTCCGGGTTTGGTCAAACTCGAAAGGCTTTTATTGAATAGGAAGTGGGAGCTTGGGTGGGTTTATATAGGATAAGAGAGGGAATTCATTATTATTTAGGTTTGGGACACCTCACATTAAATAAATCAAAACCACAAACCAAACCATGTTTTTTGCCCATGATTTTTTCCAAAGGGGATTGGAAAAAAATATTTTATAAGGCCAATGTCTGAACTTCTTAAAATAATAGGGTTTCTTTTATGGAGGTGAGTCACACTCTCAAGGAAAACAATTTAAAAAGACAAAATGTTTTATAAGCCTTGAAGGGTCCACTAATGCTTTGTAAAATAAATAAATAAACCCAAAATAACATTATTTTAATGTTAAAACATATAATGGCCGAACATAATGATTATATTAATTTATTACATCACTATTGGGTCATTATGATGTCATAAAACACATTATATATTTAAACGATATTTATTTTTTACCCAAAAGTTCAACTGTCTCAGAAAATTATGAAAAATTCACCATTGGATAATTTAAACATCCTGATTCCAAAAAAAATATTCATTTTATCTAAATAATTTTATGAATATGTGAATTTTTACTTTTAAAATAAAAACTGACATTTATCGAAAATTCATCGGTTTGGACAAAAAAAGCTTTTAAACCTTAATAAAAATTACATTTTCATTAATAAAATTATATGATCATTTATATTTATTAAAAAGTAATTTAATTATAATAATATTTTATTAAAATATTATTTAATTCAAAAATCCATTAATTTATCAAAATAGATTTCTTAGTTGAATATTAACTAAAAATACAATTTGTGCTTTAAAAACTATTTACAAAGTAACAATAACAAAATGAATGCACATTATTTATATAAAAATAATGTACATAGTAATAGTGCTAGGATCTTGTTACATAAACCCTTATAACACCCTCATAATACTGAAGGGTATGGTGTGCGATGGTGAAAGACTCTTGGGGTGGCTCGGATAAAATCGCTCGGGTGATAATCACTATTAACTTCCACTTCTCCCATAGTCGGTTCCGCTCAGGATTAAAGTGTTCAAGCTTGGATTGGGATTGGTAAAGAGTGAAGTCCAATGATTCCGTCTCCTTTCCATGCTCCGACAAATGGGCTTCATACATGGAAAGTCTATTGGATGATGTCAGCGCTTCCTTTGTCTGAGTAAATTGGATTGGTTAAAGCCCTATATTTCTACTAATCATGTGATCACTATTCAATGACTATATTATCAATGGTCACAATTCATAGCGGTATTTTAAAATCTATAAACATAAAACCAATGAATTTCACATTTTATATAACCATAATAAACATTTAATTATATCAAGAGGAATTTCCATTAATGAATTTTCGGTCGGTACAATCTTCTCCCCTTCAGAAATTTCACCCTCAAAATTTCTTTTTCCCACTCTAAAAAAATGTGGGTAACTCTACTTAATCACTTCCTTAGATTCCCATGTCACTTCTTCAAACTTGTGGTTTCTACACAACACCTTGACGAGGGGAATTGTCTTATTTCATAGAACTTTTTCTCTATGATCTAATATCTTCACTGGTTGATCCTCGTAAGAAAGATCATCCTCTAGCTGTACTAACTTTGAAGAGAGTACATGTGAAGGGTCTGGTATGTAATTTCTTAAGATGGATACATGAAAGACATCATGTACTTTGGACATGGTAGGTGGAAGTTCTAGTCGATAGGCCACATCCCCAACATGATCAAGAATCTTGAAGTGGATGATGTACCTAGGACTTAAATTCACTTTCTTTCCAAACCTCATGAACTTATTATATGGAGATATGCATAGAAATACCATGTCTCTAAATTTAAACTCAAGGTCTCATCGATAGTTATCTGCATAACTCTTCTGTCAACTCGGGGCTAACTTGATATGCTGCTGAATGGTTTTCACCTTCTCCACTATTTCTTCGGCCATTTTAGGCCCTAGTAGCTTTTGTTCACCAAATTCATCCCAACATGCCGGTGTTCTGAAACTCTTCCCATACAAGGCTTTATAAGGTTCCATTCAGACGCTCAAGTGGAAACTATTATTGTAGTAGAATTTAACCAGTGGAAGATGTTGGTCCCACCCTCCTTTGAAGTCCATAGAAAATGATCTTAACATATCCTCCAGTGTTTGAATAGTTTGCTCAGATTGACCATCAGTTTGAGGATGATAGGTTGTAATGAAGTTCAGTTCAGTATCCAGAGCATATTGAAGAATCTTTCAAAACTTAGAGGTGAATCTTAGATCTCAATCGGATACAATAGATAGTGGTATTCCATGAATCCTTACCACTTTCCCGATGTATATCTATGCCAATTGATCCAATGAAAAATCCTCCTGAACTGCAATGAGGTCTGTAGAATTTGTAAGATGATCCATAAAAACCTTTGATTTCATTTTTGCATTTGTATGTCTTTGGAAGTCTGGTGACAAAGTCTGTGGTGATTTTCTCTAATTTCCATGCTGGTATGGGTAATGGTTGTATCATCCCCTTAGAATTCAGCCTCTCTTCCATCACTTGCTGACACACCAGTCACTTTGATGTATACTCAGTGATCTCCTTCTTCATATTATCCCACCAATAATGCTATCAAAGATCTCGATACATCTTTGTGTTTACTGGGTGAATAGAGAAATTTGAACTATGTGCATCATCCAAAAGTTCCTTCTTCAGCTCTGAACTTGATGGAACACATAGTCTTTTCCCAAATCTCACAATTCCTTATTCATTAACACCTAACTCCAAGGATTTACCTCTTCTGATAGCTTCCACTTTCTTCTGAATTCGCACATAATCCTTTTGAGCATCCTTTAACCTTATCAAAAGAGAAGGTTGAGAAATCATTTGTGAAAGGATTGATGATGTTCCCTTCTTTATGATTCCCAAGTCCATATTGATCAAGTCTAAGAAGATTAGATCCTTCTCAATTCTCATCAATGATAGAATCGTCAAGTCCTTTCTACTTAGAGCATCTTCCACCTTGTTCACTATCCCATGGTGATAATGGATTGAGCAGTCATAGTATTTGATCAACTCTAACCATATTCATTGGTTCATGTTCAACTCTTTCTGTGTGAATATATACTTGAGGATTTTATGGTCGGTATATATTTCACACTTCTCCCAAAAGAGATAATGCCACCAAATTTTTAAATCTAAGATCCCCGTAGCCAACTCCAGATCATGTGTTGGATAATTCTTCCCATGAACATTCAATTGACTTGAATAATAGGCAATGAATTTGTTATTTTTCATCAACACACAACCCGTGCCCTTCTTCGAAGCATTACTGAATACCACAAAAAGTTCTCCACTTGTGGGTAAAGTGAGAACGAGTGTAGTGATAAGCCTCCTTTTTAAATCCTTGAAGGTTTATTTGTATTCATAACTCCAAGAAAACTTTACTCCCTTCTGAGTAAGCTTGGTAAGAGGGTTGGACAATCGGGATAAATTTCTAACAAATCATCAATTTTGGCCTCATCCATACCTCTATTGTATTTGTCTTGGAGGGATCCACAGATATCCCATTTCTTGTGATGATTTGGCCCAATAATGATTCCTCCTTCAACCAGCACTCACACTTGTTTTACTTTTCATAGATATTCTCCTTCCACAAGGTCTTTAGTATAGTTCTTAGATGCTCCTAATGATCCTCCTTGATTTTTAATTATATCAGAATATCATCTATAAAGACTACCACAAATTTGTCAAGGTAATCCCTAAAGACTCTATTCATCAAGTTAATGAATATTGCTAGAGAATTAGTGAGTCTGAAAGGAATTACTATGAATTTATAGTGCCCATATCTTTTAAAAAAATCAGTGTTGGGGATATCTTCCTTCTTCACCCTTACTTGATAATATCCCAACCGCAAATCCACCTTGGAGAATTATTGTGCTCCACGTAGCTGATCAAACAAGTCATTAATTCATGGTAGAGGATACTTGTTCTTTATTGTGATTTTTTAATCTCATGATAATCGATGCAAAGGCCCATTGACCCATATTTCTTCTTGACGAAGAGGACTGGTGCACCCCATGGTGAAGCCCTTGGGCGTATAAACCCTTTATCCAGATTCTCATGTAGTGGTTTCTTAAACTCCTTAAGCTCCAAAACAACTGTTCGATATGAAGTATTTGATATTGGAAATTCCCTAGGTATAAGATCAATTAAGAATTCAACATCTCTTCTAGGAGGAAGACCAAGAAATTCCTCAAGAAACACTTCAGCGAATTCCCTCACAATAGGAATGTATTCAAGGATGGTTTCCTCCTTAGACTAAATCATCTGAGCCAGATACGCGTGCTCATAGAGAAATAATGTCCATGCTTGAGATAAAGGAGATAAATAAGATTCATCTTCCTCCTTTCACTTGTATAGAATTAGGGGTCGATTCTCCACATGGAGAGTGATTTCCCTCTAATGACAATTTATGCTGGCTCTATATAGGGAAAGCCAATCCATGCCAAGAATTGCAAAAAATTATACCAGAGGGAGTATGAAAAGGTTTTCTGGGAAACTCAATCCATAGATTATGACAGGGGAGGAGTTATATTCATGGGATGCAATGATTGCCCCATTTTCCACACTCACCGACATCATTACTTTCATGATTTGTTGTGGTGCTGGGATTGTTTTACTAAACTTTTGGGATATAAAAGAATGTGTGGAACCTAAATCAAGAAGTATGTTCAATATTATTGAATGAATAACTAGCGTACCTGTCAACACTTCATTGTTGGGGTTTACTTTGGCAGTAGTGATGGAAAAATATCTCCATTGTTGCCTTGGAGGTTGTTCGTTGCCTCCGAAAACCCTTGTCTTAGGGCATTCATTTTCAAGATGCTCTGGTTCTTTTTAGTTGTATCAATGAACTACACATAAAGGTTCTAATAGAGCATTCCTATCCTTTTTTATAGTCATGGGTTTTTCTTGTCGGTAGTTAACAGCTAGGTGCCCTTCTCTTCTACACCTAAAGCATGTCCTCATCCCCTTCAGGTTATTTCTGGGGTTCTTTTTTCCTCACCTTTGGAAAGTGGGGTGATGGATCTTCTTGGAATCTTTGGATTTATCCATCGGACCACCATAATTGAATTCCAACTTATGCATCTTATCCCCATGATACCCATTAGATTCTCTGATCTCTATTTCGACCTTGAGGGAACATCAGACAATTTCCTCATAGCTGTCGAAGTCACGGATCACCAACGCTTTCCGTAGGCTAGGTTTCAACCCAACAAATAAGCGGTCAACCTTGCATTCGAGGGTAACGACAAATCCAAAGGCATATCATTCATGCCTTGTGAAGTTTTCCTCATACGCTCTGACTGATTCATCATCTTTTTTCTTGAGGGAAAGGATGTACCTTTCCATCTTAAGTCGGAGGGTGAACGGAAAATATTTATCGAAAAACATCTTCTAAAAATCCTTCTAGTCCAACGAATCGATCTTCTACTCAAGATTAATATTTTTTATCAAAATCCACCATTGATCAGCTTCACCCTCCATACAATAAGCTTCCAGGAGAACCTTTTATTTTTTAGAACATTGAAGGATGGAGAAGATCTTTTCAATGGAGTTGATCCATTGTTCGACAATTGAGGGATCAGAGGATCCACTAAAAGTAGGAGGCCTTTGTCTCATGAAGCTCTCGATAGTGAATTTTTCTTTCTTAGTGGGGGATGAATGTTACTCTTGACCCATGTTCCTATTCAAATCTTGAGTTAATTGAGAGAGAAGCATGACAAAGTTCGTGATTCCCACTCCCATTAGATTGGGCATCTCATTAGCACATTCATCTCATTGATCTTTACATCGGTTGTTAGCCCGAGTCCTCCTATTACTGGCCATTGGCTAGAATAAAAGGAAAGTTAGGGGTAAAACATGAAGGGTAATACAAGGACAAAACAGATGACTTATAAATAACTTTTATTTCCTCTGCTTATCAATCTATATGCTTCAATTTATGCTATTCATGATATACTTTCTAACATATATTCTTAGGGGCGTTTTTTTAATTCCCTTACTACGGGTTAATACTAAGCTTGTGAATTTACCAAAGAATATCCCTCAGGAGTGTCATATCCAAGAGTTCAGCAAGGCCCGTTTTCATGCACTAGTTCCCGTTCGAGTCTAGCTCAAAGTGGTGTTTTTGAGTTTTACACCTAGAATACATATGTGCTAGAGCCGCCTCTACCTGCTCATATCCAGACATGGATGTATTTGCATGATAAACCACTTACTCAATACTCACAAAAACTTAGGGATGTTTTTATTATAATTATTATTTTTTATAATTATTCACTAGGGTTTTCTAATCCTAATCCCAAAAATAACTAAATCTATCCTCTGATACCAACTATAACAACTCTAATATTTTATTACAAACTTATACATGATTTATTAACTAAACTCTTCACTTGATACAACATGGAAGATCGAAAAGTCTAGTGTATTTGGGGATTAGGAACATTACATAACATATTAGAACATAAAACAAAAACCATATTTATTGAAAACTTCCTTTACATGACCACTACATTCCCTTTTACTTAGCATTTCATGGGATAACCTGAGGACATGCATAAGAAAAGGGGAGGTATAAAGCCTAGTAAGGGAATAAACAGGGAACAAACCGAGGAATAAAGTACATGTTAGATAATAGGAATATCAATGGAGAATAAGAGAAACATGAAAATAAAGGCATGATAAAGCATGATAATCATAACATGGAAATGTGCCAACAACACTTAACATGGAATTAGCATGAGCCGAGGATCATTGCACATGGAGCATGAGTAAACCCTTATTGCACATTAATAATGAGTAAAACCTCATTTCACTTGAATTAGCATGGGTCAACACCCATTTCTCATGATGTATTAGGATACTATACTTTACCCAATGCATTGGAGCGCTATTAGGGTGCACCCTTCTTAAACATTTCATTTCATGCATAAGTGTACCAAATGGATCATACAACATGGAATCAATCAATCATCATTTATTCCATGATAAATGGATTTGGAATAAATACATGAAGATTTATAATCAATAAGTAAATTTGAATAAAGGTGAATACCCTTGATAGGGAAATGGGCATGGTATTCACTACACAAGGACATTGGCTTGGAAAATCGTAGTGCAATTTCGGCAGCATAACAACGTGAAATAAGAACTCACAAAAAATGGTTGATGAGAGAGAAAGGGGTGCCTCATCATATTTACATGAATTATAAAGTAATGTGGGTAATATAGATACATGTCCCAACAAACTTAATGTAATTTGGATTCATAATACAAAATAATTACTTAGATGTAAACGAGGAGAGAGAAATCCCTCACGTAATTTTCGTATGGTAACGGGTGTACATGGGAGGAATTAATGAGAGAGAAAGGGGACTCCCATCATCCAAACATAAATAGCGCAGTATGGGGAAGGTGAAAAATCATAAACCAACATTTGTAATTGAAAAAAAAGGTAATAACAACTTAAATAATGTTGGACAAAAATGAGAAAGGAAGAAATCCCTTACTTGGAAGTGTGATCCCAAAGGCTTGCGAGAGGATTGAGAGAGGATTGTTGGGATCTTAGGGAACCTTGGGAGGATTATAGAGAGAGGAGGTAAAGGGTTGGTCGAACTAAAAAGGCTTTTAATGAAGAAGAAGTGGGATCTTGGGTGGGTTTATATAGGAAATGAGAGAAAATTATTTATTATTTCAGTTTGGGACACCTCACATTAAACTAATCAAAACCACAAACCAGCCCATGGTTTTTTCCCATGGTTTCTGAAAAATGGAGTGGAAAAAAATATTTTATAAGTAAAATGGCATAACTTCTTAAAATAATAGGGTTGCTTATGTGGAGGTAATTCACTCTCAAGGAAAACAATTTAATAAGACAACATGTTTTATAAGCCTTGAAGGGTCCACTAAATCTTTGTAAAATAAATCAAAAAAACCCAAAATCACATTATTTTAATGGTAAAACATATATTGGCCGAAAATAATGTTTATATTATTTTATTACATCACTATTGGGTCATTATGATGTCATAAAACACATTATATATTTAAACAGTATTTAATTTTTACCCAAAAATTCGACTATCTCGGAAAATTATGAAAAATTCACCATTAGATAATTTCGACGTCCTGATTCCAAAAATAATATTAATTTTATCTAAATAATTTTATAAATATGTGAATTTTTAATTTTAAAATAAAAACGGACATTTACTGAAAATTCACGGGTTTTGACAAAAACAACTTTCAAACCTTAATAAAAATTACAATTGCATTCACAGAATTATATGATAATTTATATTTAACAAAAAGTAATTTAATTATAATAATACTTTATTAAAATATTATTTAATTTAAATCCCCATTAATTCATCAAAATAGATTTCTTAGTTGAATATTAACTTAAAATACTATTTGTTCTTTAAAAACTATTTACAGAGTAACAATAATAAAATGAATGCACATTATTTATACAAAAATAATGTACATAGTCATAGTGATACGGTCTTGTTACATAACCCCTTATAACTCCCGCATAAGACCGAAGGGTAAGGTGAGTGATGATGAAAAACTCTTGGAGTGGCTCAAATAACATCGCTCGGGTGGTAATCTCTATTAACTTCCACTTCTCCCATAGCCAGTTCCACTCAAGCTTAATGGGTTCAAGCTTGGATTGGGCTTGGTCAAGAGAAAAGCCCAATGACACCACCTCCTTTCCGAGATTCGACAAATGGACTTCGTATGGGGCAAGTCTACTTGATGAGGCCATCACTTCCTTTGTCTGAGTAAATTGGATTTGTAAAAGCCCTATATTTATATTAATCATGTGATCAGTGTTCAACAGCTATATTAGCAATGATCACAATTGATAATAGTATTTTAAAATCCCGAAACATAAAACCAATGAAGTTTACATTTTATATAACCATAAAAAACATTTAATTAGATCAAGAAGAATTTCCATTAATGAAATTTTGGGTCGCTAAATTATTATTTCAATAATTATAATAATTTTACAAAATAAAATTTTTGAAGTTTTGGAAAATTAAATTTAGTGGTAGCACAAATAATGTGTAAAAACAGTTTTTAGAAAAAGTGTGTTTTAAGTTTAAAATTTATTTTTAGGATAAAATTAACAATGTTTTTTATTTTCATGGAATATACTAGTTTATTATAAAAAAATAAAATTTATGTGGATTATAAATAAATCCAAAACCTAATCTCCCCAAAATGATAAAAAATAGTTTTTTATCAAAAAATATTACTTATATCCTAAAAATTTTAATCATAGGTTTTCTAAATTCAACAGTGTATTTTTAAAATATATAGTTTTTATTATTAAATAAATATTTTATCAATTAAAATAGTGTATAAACTTCTAGTTTTTTCTTATATAATGATAAAATCATAAAATTTACGAATTTGGTAAAAAACTACATTTTTTTACTATTCACTATAAATATAATATTTATGAAGAGTCTCATAAATATATCTTAAGATTGAATTAACATAATTAATATAAAAATTAAGTTCATTTTTTCCAATTAAAATTATAAAATTTAGGTACTTAACTTTTAAATGGAAAGATTAAACATTATGAAAAAAATTATAAGAAAATAAAATTTTAAAATATTAATTATTCTTATTAATATTTCTTGTCAATTACTATTCAAATTGGTGTTAATATATTAATTTTTTCAACAATATATTTTATCCACAATATATTAATTTTTTTAAAATAAAGCACATAAAAATTTAAATTTTAGAAAGGCTGCATTTAAAAGCATAAATAAGAATTATTAGTTATTTATATACACTAATTGAATTTTATCAATGAATTAGTATTAAAAATGAACTTTATTTATTTATTTATACATTTATATCATAATTCATATACCTATAGTTTTACCCATCAATTATATGGATATATTGAAACGACCATATAATGTTCAATAATTCATTTTGGTTTTGTATTGTGTGTCAAGTGAGCTATTAAACACATTCATATTTAATGAAAAGTGTAATTTAAAATATCAAGGTGTTTCATTGTTCCCCATAAATAAAATTTTTCTTCATAATTTTAATTATCACTCAATAATAAAATTATTTAAGGGTATCTAAAAGATATTCATTGTAAGGACCAAACCTTAGACCACCCAAAAATTGAACCTTTTGAAAATAATTCCCTTTAATTAATTTTGAAGATCTTTTTAGTTTTATAGTTTTAGATAATTAGTTCATAACTCTTATATAACAAATAAAAATATTAAAAATTGGATACTTCTACTTACAATCCATTTCTCCCAAAATATAAAACATTTATAACAAAACATATTTTCATTCATGACAAATATTTACAATTTTCAACAAGACTTCTTCTTGTTCCAACTCATCCTTAAAGACTTTGAAATATATTTAAATATGTGGTATGAGAAAAACAATCTAGTAAGGTATATAAAAATAAATAAAGAAACTTATTAGTCCATGAAAACTCATATAAATTTTTATTTTTTAAAATACATTTTAGCCTAAATAATAAACATTTTCTTACTAAATAAACCAACTTATCTTACCAAATATTTTCATAAAAAAATTCACAAAAAATATTAAGGGGGAAAATGGTTCTTAAAAATCATGAAAACTTATGAAAACTTTTTGAAAAGGGTTATACATTTCACCCTTAAGAAGTGGAATATACGTTTCTTTAAAAATAAGATCATTACTAATCATTTAAAATCATAATATTTCCATAAAAACATATAAAAATAATTGTTAAATCACAGGGGTAACTTGAGACATAATTTTTATACCACTGTTACAATTAATCTTATAAATGGAATAACCTTTATGGTTAAAAATGGAAAAAACCTTCACAATTATAAATGGAATAACCTTCACTATAATAAATAGAACAAACTTTATAGTTATAAATAGAATAACCATCATGGTTACAAATAGAATAACCATCATGGTAAATTATAATAATATATTAGGATGAGCCTAATCATTTCACTATGTCCCTTTACCCAATGCATTGGAGTGTTATATCAGTCTCACCTGTTCTTGGTTTATAACAGAACCACCCATAATTTTTTTATAATGGAACCACCCATCCTTATTTTATAATAGAATCAAACATCACTATAAAAAATTCCCAAAACCATAAAATAATCATAAAAAATAAAATTTTTCCCAATTTTTTTCACTCATAATTAAAATATTTTTGGACATCGAAATTTACATTTCATTTAAAACCCTTTCTAAAAATGCATAAAACATTGGGAAAGAGGGTTTTTATTTAATGAAAACATGAATGATTGTGAACAAATACAAACATAAAATAACGGTTATAGTGGTGGGAAACAATTCACATTGTATACGTTAGAATAGAACATTACTTTTGTATTTTGTAAAGTAAGTCAAAAAAATACATAAAAAGATTTCTTTTTAAAACATTTTTAAGAAAGAGACATAAAACATCGTTTATAATTCATTTATTCCCATAAAAATACATTAAAAAATTATTTTTATGAATATGGACATGGAATAGAAATATTAATAAAATATATCTTCAAAACATTTAAAATGATATTTTGAAAGTAAAGTTCCCCTTACCTCGAGTTCGAATCTTCACATACTTCCCTTATTTTCTTCTTCTTTGGAAAATATCTTTTTATTTACACTGTAAGCTATCTAAGCATGGTATTATACCTAAAGAAGACCCCTAGAATGAGTTTATGGATTCCATTAAAGGATTTTTTTCATGTACTTTCTGAACCAAAAGTATTTTTAAGTGTGAATGGAAGAGTAGAGGAGGTGTCCTTTTACAAGGGAGGGGAGGGGCACTCTTGGAATTACATAATGTGTTAAATTAATATAAATTAATTTTCATGTAAAAAATGAGTTTAAAAGGATAGATTTCATATTATAATGATTATTTTTGGAAATAATCTCATCCAATAAAATTTGGACAATTTTATAATATGTTTTTACCTTTATCCTTTTGTTTTAATCCCCCATTAACCTTTTTGAAAATTACGGTGATAACAAAGTTTTTTACTCTTTAGGGATTAATATAATTACTAAAAAAGGGAAAATTGTACCATAAACTGAATATGGATTATATTTTCAACAATATCCCAAAAACTTGGATGAATATAGGATTTTTAGAAAAATGAAATCATTTAATAAAATATTATTTATTATAAAATTCCATTAATGTCATTTTTTGGAACTATTTAATTAATTTGAGTTTGAAAACAACATGAAAGTAGAGGAATTATAATATAATAATTTCAAAAATCTATAATGTGTAATATTTATCTAAATAATTTGTGGAATATGATAATTAATTCAGATTATATAACTTTTAATATTTTTAAAATCATTTTTTTTATTTTATTAATTGAATAAATGTTATGTTGTTGTTGAGTAAGCATTTAAGGTGACTATTCATCAGTAAACATTATAAATAAATTATATTGATACAAAAAATATTTTACATTTAAAATTAACATTTATAATTGAACATAATATGTTTTCATTCCTATCACAAAATATTATAGATACTAAAATTAAGTGACATTTTTGAATTTATAATTTACTTAAATATTATAAATGTCAAAATCAAGGACAAATGGAAAAAAGGGTTATATTTTAGATTCATGGATGGAAATGGATAAAATACACTTATCCAATAGGATAAAATAAAGTTATAGGGTGAATTTTCAGTCCTTATCATATTATTTTTAACCTTAATTACCCTATTTACCCTTACCGTAGTGATAATTATTTACTATAATAAATATTCCGAATGATAAAAAACAAAAGGGAATTATTTTTCAAATTTGGATCTCCTGATTAAAAATATTTAATCCATTTTTCAATATTCAATTTATATAAGTAGTTGAAATTAATTTTATATTAAAATGAAAATGAAATGAAAGATAATTTTTTTATAAAAAAGTATTTTAAGTAAAAAAATGTTTGTCTATCAAATTAAACCATAAAACTGATTTAAAAGAAATTAATTTTCTTATTAATAATTTAAAATATAAATAATGTTAATTTGAGACTATTTTATAAATAATGGAACTTTATAAATTCTTGAATCAAAAACACAGTTGTCAATAAAAAACAGTATTTTTCACTATTTATAGGAAAATCAATCTTTTTAAAAAAATACCAAATTTTCAAAATAATATATTTTTGATATGATAATTTAAAAAATTATGACCTTTTTATCATATATATTCTCTAAATGTATCATAAATTAATTATAATATTCACTCACAAAAGGGAATAATTAAAAAAAACATATTTTGGAAGAATAAAATGACTTTACGAAAAATTGAGTGATTATTTACTAATAATTAATAAATAAATTTATATTTATAAGTATCATATATATATATATTTAATAATTTGGTTAATACTATTTATACCTATCAATTCAATTACTATGTTATGATAATCATATTTAGAAAAACAATATTTCATAGTTCATTTAATCTCAGTGTTGCGTTTATTGTAAACTATTAAACATAAAATTTATTTTAAAATATTGGTATATTACGTGCATAAAACTGTATATATTTTAAAATTATGTTTCTATATTAATATATATTTTTTCAATTAGGAAACTCATTATTTTTATGCATCATGTTAACCGATTAATTCATTTTTTCATGGGAATTCATTTCTTTTTCCCACATTTTTTAGTTATATAAAATTGCATATTTTTTCTTTCAAAGTTTTTTCTACAAAAACATCCATGATACCCAACAATTTTATTCTTTGTTTTTTTTAATTCAACTATTTTCATGTTATTAATCATAATTTTTTATATACATGGTTTGACATAATCACAATATTTATCACTCAAACTCTTATACTAATAGATTTATTGTTTGGAAAATGTTGATATTTTCTATAACATCCATAATTAACTTTATTTATAAAAAATAGATCAATTATTAAAACAAAATTTTTTAACATTATTGATGAAAAATTACCTTCATAAAAGAATTATGAAAAATTCAACCCCAAGAGGTCCTACTGTATGGAACCATCATGTTAGCTTATTGTTCTTTTTATTTTAAGTAATATAACTCTTGGTTAAACCTATATATCTTTAAGATTGTTTATTTAATTCTATTCATCCTAAAAAATAATAGTCTCAAATTACCTTAAACTTTCATTCAATATTCTAATCCCAAAAATCATTGAAATCTATATTACCAAACTTTAAGTTTCCTATTATCTAAAAATTCACATATCAATTAATATATACCTTAACGTATGAATCTATACATTTTAATCTAAGTTATACATGCATGATCATTCTCATATTAGGATATCTAAACCGTATATTTAAATCCTTTATAATGGTTTGTAAATAGAATGTGATTAACAAGGGAATATCCCAAGTAAGTGTCTATCCATTTGTGAATTCTTAAACCCTCATCATGTATCGAGTCAAGACCAAGTTAATACTCAACTATCATTTTTATAAGTGATTATCCCTAATGGAATCTATTTTATAGGCACATCAAATTTCAATTATACAGAGAAGAATTTAATTACTTTGAAAATACACAATATCTACTTTACAAAAAATTCAAGATATTATCCTATAACTAGACATATCTATTAGAATTATTCATTGGGTTTTTGCTAAAGTTCAATAAAATAATTACAAAATAGCATAAAATATTCAATATTACCTTAATAAACCTAAAGTGTTATCTATACCTTTTAAATTAAGATAAACCTTAACTTATCAACCCTTGATAACATTTATAACTCTTCAATAATCCTCAAACAATAATATCCTAATATCTAAAGTTATCTAAACCTTTTCGGATACCAACTATGATAGCTTGAATGTAACTCTCCAATAATAACATGATTTAAAGAAAATATTACATTATATACATTCCCATAACCTTTTAGGTTTATATTTTTAGATTATTAGAACACATTATTAACTAATATAGTCCATGTATTTCTCATTAAATAGACATTTTCACTACTATACTAAGAACTAATTAATCTATAATAAGGCTTAAAAATCTCCCCTAAATTCTTTACACAAGATATTCTTATATAAATAATATGTGTAATTAATTTTTCCATAACCTAGGTAAATACAAACATAATAAGGGTGAGTTTAAATGATTTTTAAGGGAAATAATATACTAGAAGTTATCATATAATAAAAAAGAAAAAAATAACAAGTCAAGAAGTGAATAATAACCAAATAATCCCATATAACTGATCACATGGGCTTTCAATATATCAATGGATGATATAATTATATAAATAATCAAATGGATAGTGATAAAATGTATTATAAGGATAGAATACATAATTCTGGAAATTATAATATTATTAGCAATCCCTCACAGTAAGACATAAAATATATTATCAAGGACTCAACCAAGATATCATAAATAATTGGGTAGATATAAACTTAATTCCTAAGATAGTTTGTCTCATGAGACCTAATGATGCATCAAGGGTTATTACAGGACCCATTAGTCACTAATTATGTTCAATGAATCAATCATATAAAGTAATAAATAAGATATAAAATACATAACCTAAATAACTTAGTAATAAAAAAACATTCATAATGAATTTACAAGTAAATATATTATCAATAGTTACATAATAATTAAATAGAATATCTCTTTATGTAATAAACCCTCAAAAAAAAACTACATTGATTAATGGGTATATGATTAATTAAATACATTTCCAAATCTATTATCCCAATTAGGTTAAATAACCTTGGGGGTTGAATTAGGGTATGACATTTTAAAACAACCGCCCCTTCAGATCTTGTTTCATTATTAAACAATACACTCTTATCTCTCTTTTCTATTTCAAAATATGAACATAATTTAAATCATGAAAAAGACACTTCAATTTTACTTGGTTCAGCCTCAATGAACTATGTCTAAGGAGAATACAATGTCCTTGTGCTGATGTACCAAATCCACTAAGGGTCACTTCCAAAATAAAAGGTTTGGGCTAGATAACTTCTATTTCTAGGATCATTGCCTTCACATGGTTTAGGGACAGCTCAATACTTTCCCCAGTTTCACTCCCCATGTCTCTTTCTATGGATCACAAACAGAGGAAAGGACTATTATCTTCTTCTTCCATTTCTCACTAATCTGGAAAGGATCCACTCACTGTATATGGACTTGTTGGTACCTTCATTTCCATGAATACAAAAATCATAAACTATAGATAGATTTTATATTGAACTCCTGTTTTCACCTATAGATGAAATCCACTTTTCTACGTACTATTAGTTTGAAGAAATTATTTTTGTGAACTGTTTTAGTCCATTTGTGAACTTCCTTGAGTCCTTCGCGAACTTCCTTATTCCATGGGATGTGAATGCTTTGTGGATCACCTCTTCTTCTACGAACCTCCCCTTCTTCGCAGAAAGATTCTTCTTCCATGAACCACCTTATCTCCACAAACGGTTGATGTCCCATAGACTACCTATCCACTATGTAACCTTGTTACTTTATGGACTATAATTCCCCACAAAACCCCTTCTGGGAACTGTCACTTTGGAACACTTCTCCTTTCATAGAATCCTCTTTGTGAACCTCTTCCTTTAAAAAATTGTTTTCCCATGAACAACTTCAGACTTTGAAAAATTATCCCCACAATGATAATCTTCTATATGAATTTTTCCCTCTTAAATAATCTGATTACGGTTATTTATATGGGTATATTGATCCATAAAACCTACTAATATGATTAATCCAAATCTTCAATGTGGTACTTCTTTCACCCCATATAGCTATGTAGTCTGCATAGTTCTTTGATCCTCTACAGCATCTGATGTATTCCATAAATGAATTCCTTTTCAGCTTCTAAAATCGTCCCCTCTCAACCAAAATTGATGATACATCCAATGAACTTCAAGCCTCCCACAAAATTCAATTTTCCCTACATGGTCCACATAGCCTCCTTCATGGTCCACATAGCATTGCAATGCAGAAATACTTACTTTGTTGATTTTATTTGTTATTTTGCGTACTCCCTTTGTGTTCTGTGAACTATGAATCATGTTCCAGGAACTATGTTCTATTGAAAAAAATCCATTTTCCAAAAACCAAACTCTCGATTTTGAGGCCTAAAAATTTGGAATACACTGGAAACTATGCTACCTTAAACACCATCTTCAGAAAAACTAACTATACTCATTTCGGTCATCTGGAATTGTCAACAAACACAATCAACCCCAAAAAAATCCAAGAGGATTCCTTGAGGTATTTTTTCCCAACAAAATAAATAAATGTAATTATATGATCATAATCCATCCAGAAAAAGATAGTATATGGTTAAAAAACACATATCTTAATCTTCCCTAAGGAACCTCATATATAATCATGGATTTGCAGTCAACAATTATCCATATAGAAATAGCATATATAAGAATTATCAATATTTCCCCACTTAATATAATAATGTGGATAAAATTTTCAATATTCATTAATATTAATATTTATTACACAATGTAAAGAACCCTTATCAAATAAAATATAATAAGGTGGTTGTGATGAGTACTTTCATGGCATAAGAATATCAATTTGAAATAAACTGTCAAAAAAGGAGTTCATGAGGATGAAATATAAATATATATAAATAGAATTAGAAATACTATTTTATACAATCATAGGGTTAAATAACTAAATTCATAAGAATGGGTTTCAATAATAGTAATTATAACTCAAAAAAATAAAATTGAGTTATAGAAAACCCTTGGGGATTACTTAACATTTGAATCAAAATATTAATAAAGAAATGAAATCGATTTAGATTTTGGTATCCCATTAATTAAATGAAAAAATATTATAATAATATCATGGTAAGTAAATAAAAAGAACATCATATACAAGTAAAAATGGTCCAAAAAATATAACACGCCACAAAGAGTCAAAATTGAGACCAAGAAAACCTTACATCATCATTATCATTCAAATTGAAAAACCATGAATGGTAGAACATAAGATGAATTTTTAAATCCATTAGATTTCATGGGAAATTATAATAAAACAAATCCATGTCCAATATATACACCAAAATAAATAAGTAAGTGGTGAATACACATCATAACTCAATTAATCGAAATTGAAATGAAAATACCCTTACAATCATAATAATTCATAAAGAATGTAACATTTGAAAAGGGTTTTATAGGATAGAAATATAAATATATAGAAAAAATAGTAATTCTAACATAACAGAATAATATGGAATAATATACCCAAATAATAAGAATAAATTTAAAAAAGAACAATCATGACTCAATGAATGGAAATTGAGTTAACAAAATCCCTTACTATTTGGGTGAAACATGAATCCAAATATGAATTAAGAAAGGAATATGTAATATACCATACTTATTTTGAGGTATTTTCTTTTTTAAGTTTGGTTTAACTCCCTTAAAATGGTTAATTAAAATTTTCCCAAGTATATGAAGTGACACATGGGTGTCCCAGGTTCTCCGGATATAAAAGATGAGTAAAAGTAGAAATCTAGTGCATGTTTCATGGTTGGAATATAGTTAGTAGTAATCATGTACCATAGAAATTATTTCATGGAGGATGGGGATCATGGTTGGAAAAACTATGCATGGGGGGGAGGTGAAAATGTGTGGACTTTGATAGATCCATTCTGCATGATTACCACATGTTTTTTTCAAACAATGCATCTCCCTAAGAAACCATGCGACCAAGGCCCCCTCTTAGACATAGGTTGGTGTAAGGTTGGTGCACAGTTAGACCAACCATTTCACCAAACCATATAACTAATTAAAAATGGGGAATTTACCATTTCTCCCCTCAGGATTTATGTTTCTCACCTGAATTTCTTCCACTATCTTCCTCTAATAGAAAGTGTAACAAATCAAACCCTCCTATACTTCCCAAGGATCAATTTCCCTCATTTCTAAGCCGTTTGGAGTGTCTTTGGGTGTGTATTGAAGATTTAGGTGATTCTAGTACTCTTATTACTTCTTTTATCTAGATTAGGGATTTTGGAATCATTCTTCTTCTTATGAATATCTAAAACCCTTTTTTCTATCATATCCTATGTTGGATATTTAAAGGTATTTTTTTCAGATCAAAGTCCAAGGTTAAGAAGGCGTTCGTCTTTAGAATCAAGGTAGGTGGTATAAAAGTTATATCCCATACACTTTTGGTTAAATTTATGTGTATGTGGTTGTGCGCTTATTCCATTGTGATTTCTGTTTAGTTTTACATGGTTGAAATGATGAATTAATTGGTTAATTGATGAGTTGAACCCCTCATGACCCCCATGGGATCCATTGAGGTTGATTAAACTGAGTTAAAGTCCACCCATGGGGTGCACTTCTTTCTTGAACATGAATTCATTTTTTAAGTGTACAATTGAATTATTATTATATCGATCCCATGATAAATATTTTTACATTTTAGCTTGAGTAATGAAATGGAACTAATGGTAAGTGTGTCTGGTTATTGAAATGACATAAAGGGGTTCTTGGTATATTGGTAGACGTAATGATGGGTATGACGTGAAAATGATAAATTTGTTAAATGGGTTAATGCATGTAAATAAAAAATGTGTCAAATGGGTTAAGGCATGTATATGAGGAATGTGTAAATTGGTTAAAACAAGAAGATAGAATATGTGTTGAATGAACATTGGTTGTAAATGACGAATGTGTTTAATGAGTTATGGTTGGTAAATGGTATATGTGTTAAATTATTATAGAATCATGTAGGCATGGATTGGTGTTATGTGGGGTATTATACTTGATGCTCTATTCCCATGGTTCGAGTTAGACTAAGGTTCTAAATGAAACCCCTATAATGCATGGGTCAGGGAGTCATATTCAGGCTCTATGACCCTAATAGATGTATGGGATCTGAATACCTGGACTCAGGCTCCAAGGTAATTTTTATGTAATGTTTTGTGTAATTTTTCCCTAGTGATGTTGTGAACCTGATCTTTTCCCCCTAATGCATAGTTTATATGACTGGCTTAGCCCAAAGTGTAATTGATGAAAATGGATAACCCATGGAACAAATGATGTAAGTGGTTAAAGTGAACCTTGATAATTAATGGCACCCAAATTATCTTTTTCTATATTGTTATTCATTTTAAACCTACATATTCTATCTATTAAGACTGGATATTTTGTAGACACCATTGGGGGTGTCCTATTAAGTTGTACTTGCACAATACTCAGGACACCATTGGGTACCTGATAAGTCTTCATGGTTGCAAGTTAGGACATGATAAAAGTCCCTTTTATAGATGGTTTACTTGGGCTCAAGATGTGTATAGATGAGGGATCCTGACTTGGAGTCGAAAACCATTTTGGGTATTATTCAGTTTATCTTCATTTCAGTTTTTTCTTACAATTGGAATTGTATGAAATGACATAGCATATTTACTACTGGGTTGTGGGATTGTACCTAATTTTGGGAATTGGATTTGTGAGGAATGTTTATTGGTTATTTTATTGCCTTTATTTATTATTGTTATTTTCCATAGATTATTATGATAAAGAGATTATAGTCTCCCCAAATATTTTATTATACCCTCCCTGCTAGTTGGAGGCCTCTGGAGTATGGGAAGGCCAGCCTAAGGTCATGTGTATATGTGATTTTTTTAATATGCATTTTTTTTTAAAAATCTGAAAATTGGTATAAGTTAAATGTTTTTTTTAAATATTCCATAAAGGTCACATCAGAGATGCCGCCTTTGCCGTAAAACAGTATTTATTTATTTATATTTTTATATATTTAAAATTTTAATGTTTTATTGTTATGTTCGTATGGTTATATAAAGATATATAAATAAAACTTAATGTCTCAACATAATTTATCTTTTATTCAAGTACGTGACTTTGCTGGCCTATATAATATAAACTATAATACCGATATGAATGAAATTTTAATAATTTCTTAAACATATAACTAGTAGTCCAAAATAAAAATAATTTCCTAAAAAATCTTGGTGAAAATTTATTTATAACCTTTCAAGTCCACATATTTGAAACTTAAAAATGCTTCAAGTACGTGATTATGTTGGCCTATATAATATAAACTATAAGATATATATGAATGAAATTTTAATGATTGCTTAAACATATAACAAGTATTCCGAATTAAAAATAACTTCTTAAAAAATATTAGGGAAAATTTATTTATAACCTTTCAAATCCACCTATTTGAAACTTAAAAATGTTTCAAGTACGTGACTTTGTTGGCCTATATTATATAAACTATAAGACATATAAGAATGAAATTTTAAACATTTCTTAAACATAACCCAAGTAGTCCAAAATAAAAATAACTACTTAAAACATCTTAGTAAAAAATTATTTATAACCTTTAAAATCCACCTATTTGAAACTTAAAAATGTTTCAAGTATGTGACTTCGCTGGCCTATATAATATAAACTATAAGACCGATATGAATGACATTTTAAAAATTGCTTAAACATATAACTAGTAGTCCACAATAAAAATTATTTCTTAAAAAATTATGGTGAAAATTTATTTATAACCTATCATATCCACCTACTTGAAACTTAAAAATTTTTCTAGTACATGACTTTACTGGCCTATATAATATAAACTATAAGACCGATATGAATGACATTTTAAAAATTGCTTAAAAATATAACTAGTAGTCCAAAATAAAAATAATTTCTTAAAAAATCTTGGTGAAAATTTATTTATAACCTTTCAAATCCACTTATTTGAAACTTAAAAATGTTACAAGTATGTGAATTCGCTGGCCTATATAATATAAACTATAAGACCGATATGAATGAAATTTTAACCATTTCTTAAACATATAACTAGTAGTCCAAAATAAAAATAATTTACTAAAAAATCTTGGTGAAAATTTATTTATAACCTATCATATCCACCTACTTGAAACATAAAAATGTTTCTAGTACATGACTTTACAAGATAATATAATATAAACTATAAGATCGATAAGAATGACATTTTAAACATTGATTAAACATATAACTAGTAGTCCAAAATAAAAATAATTTCTTAAAAAATCTTGGTGAAAATTTATTTTTAACCTTTCAAATCCACCTACATGAAACGTAAAAATGTTTCAAGTATGTGACTTTGTTGGCCTATATAATATAAAATATAAGACATATATGAATTACATTTTAAACATTGCTTAAACATATAACAAGTAGTCCAAAATAAAAATAACTACTTAAAAAATCTTGGTGAAAATTTATTTATAACCTTTAAAATCCACCTACATGAAAGTTAAAAATGTTTCAAGTACGTGAATTCGCTGGCCTATATAATATAAACTATAATACTGATATGAATGAAATTTTAATCATTGATTAAATTGGAACTCAATTCACCCCCCTCTTGAGATTCTACTCCAACCAAAAAGTAATAATAGTATTTTGATTTCATTAGACATAAAACATGTAAACAATAATGTACAATCAATTCCTATGTCTATGGAGAGGAGATTCCATCCCACATGGTTGTCTGTGAATAGGACGTCTCTGTTGAGTGTGTAGTGGAGTCTGATAACCTGGAGAAGGCTGATCTTCGGGCCCTAGAACGTGGATTGTTGCATCCTCCATCTGTATGTCAGTGGGAGGAGATGTCAACTGCATCTCATACTACCTTCTGGATCCTTCTCCCACTAGGGTGGTAGAAGGACCTGCCTCCATCGTAGTGGGGAACTAAGCCTACGATGGAGATATACCCCAAGACGGTGATGGATCTGGAATCTATGTCTGTGAAGGATCTGGAACCCAATATGGAGAGAACTGCAGATATCATGTCAGGAAAGATAGATCCCATGCCACCTGAGGCACATCCTGAATCGACTGATCCTAGACTACTAGAGGGCCGACCTATGCCTGTGGAACTGGTGAGGCCTCACGTGCAACACGATGTTGTCTACGTCACCATGGTCATGGATCCTTAGCACCAGCAGTAGCTGTAGGATGTGCCTTTGGGGTAGGAACCTCCTCTCTCTGAGTTAGACGTGCGAATATTCTCCCGGAAAGTGCATGAAAAGATGTCATCACCTCCAGTGTTGTAGCATGGATGACTATCTGGCTAAAGACCCCCTCCTCCTCTTCATCACTCATGCGAACAAGCTTCTCTGTGTGACTTCCCTGTAAATATATTCAAATGGAATTAGAAAATAATTCAATAAACAATCTAATGGAAATTTATTGACTTTCCATCCTCTACATCTCTATGTCGGCTTGGGTAAGATAAAGTATAGACTTCAGTCTATACCATGGCGCATAGTCAACCTACTCTGAAATAGAGAATTGATTTGTAGAAACACCCAGAATATGAAACTCTGCACTTCTGTGCCTAGAGTCGATAAAACTGGCATGTACTTGGGACCAGTCATTATCCTGCCTCCCTGTCAGCTTCATCCCATGAAGCTAGTCTGTCTATCTCAATGGTAATGGAATCAGATGAGTACAGAAAAACTGGTGCATGAATCTATTAGGCTGCTGCCACTCAATAATATGGCAGTGAATGAGGGGTACTACAACCATAGCATCCTCAAGCCCAATAGTGCAGTATACTAGAAACTGGTCCATAATACTCCAGTATGGAAGCCATGTAATCTGAAATGACAAGTGATTTTTCCAAAAAAAACCTAACTAAAAACCAAAATTGATGCTATTATTAAAATTTTTATACAGTGATAGATTGTATATTCATACCTGATCAGGTAAAAGATAGTCCAACTGTAGCTGATATATGCCCAAATGTTGTCTCAGAACCATGTCAAAATTGTGTCCCTGACACCACCTGTGAAATACATCAACGATAGTGAAAAATAATGAGAAATTATAGTCAATAACTCATAGTATAATCAGAAACCAATATAAATGACTTATCATACCAGCGTACATGCAGAGCGTCATACAACACCTCAATCTCGATCGGCGAACCAGCAAGGTCAGAGAGAAATGTTGGGATGCGCTCCCATGGCCACATCTGAATAAGGATGACGCATCCTCCAAGACATGTACAGTCCCTATAGGATAGCCTTCATAATGATCTGTATGTGTATGCCAAGCAGGCTGATCCCCAGCTGTATGTCCCATCTTGATCAAAGTATTCTAGTAGGGGTAGATACATCATATGCACATGAATCCCCAAGTGATCAGTACACATGGTCCTGCCAATGAGCTCTAAGATATATGCACAGGCGTAACGCATGACGGTCTGCTCATCATCATCATCATCCAGTAAATGTTGAATCTGTGACTCCAACCAAGGCATAGATATGGACGATCTATCTATAGCCCTAGAGTCTGAAAAAATATCAATGCCTAACATGCACTGAGCAAGGTCTTTCCAAGATGCAGGAGTGAGTCCAATAACGGGTCTCCCCTGGATAGGCATACCGAGAATCACTACGACATCCTCGAGGGTGATGGTCATATCTCCCTCAGGTAGGTGGAATGTGTGTGTCTCTGTTCTCCATCTCTCAATAAGGACAACAAGTTGATAATGATCAACAAATGTGAAATCTGATACGGCAAGGCCATAAAATCTAGAACGATGCAAGTAAGGTCTAATGGCATGTGGAGGCTCCATGTGATTAAAATGGTGTGCTCGACGCACCTTCACCAATCGATCTGGATAACCCTCTTACACAGCCTGCGAAATATGGGTAGGCTGCTGAGTGAGTAGTATGGTATCATCCATCTGCATATAAACAAATGAAATGAGTCGTAAGTGTAAAATGTAAATATAACGTTATGGATTGTATTAAGATGAACCATGTCAATTAGTAATGATGTTTTTTGAATATATCTAACTATATGTATTCAATAACTTATGATAATCATTATGATACTATAATTTCACTATAGAATAGTTTACTAAAATATCCTACATGTTTAGGTTGGGGTTTAGGTTTAAGGGTTTAGGGTTAAAAAATTTTAATATTAAAGTTTAAGAAACTTGTTTCTGGGTTAATAACATTTACTTGACAATGTGGGTTAAGTGTTATGCTTTTGTATTTATGAAATAAATTATATTATCTCAGATTTAAATTTATTTCTTGAAAGAAAGAACATTATTATGAAATAAGTTCTATTATCTAAAATATTGAGTCTTAGATTTGGTTACACATATTTTGGGGGAGATTTATGATTAACTACTTATGGATTGGATTAATATGAACCATGTCAATTAGTAATGATGTTTTTTGAATTTATCTAATTGTATTTATTCCATAACTTTTTCTAATCATTATGATACTATAATTTCATTATAGAATAGTTTGCTAAAATATCCTAAATGTTTAGGTTAGGGTTTGGGTTTGTGGGTTTAGTGTTAAAATTTTTAATATTAACGTTTAAGAAACATGTTTCTGGGTTAATAACATTTACTTTACAATGTGGGTTAAGTGTTCCGCTTTCATATTTATGAAATAAATTCTATTATCTCAGATTTAAAGTTATTTCTTGAAATCAAGAATATTATTATGAAATAAGTTCTATTATCTAAAATATTGAGTCTTGGATTTGGTTACACATATTTTTGGGGAGATTTATGATTAGCTAATTATGGATTGGATTAAGATGAACTATGTCAATTAGTAATGGTGTTTTTTTAATTTATCTAACAGTATGTATTCAATAACTTATGCTAATCATTATGATACTATAATTTCTTTATGGAGTAGTTTACTAAAATATCCTACATGTTTACATTGGGGTTTAGGTTTGAGGGTTTATGGTTAAAAATTTTAATATTAGTGTTTAGGAAACATGTTTATAGGTTAATAACATTTACTTTACAATGTGGGTTAAGTTTTCCGCTTTCAGATTTATGAAATAAATTCTATTATCTCAGATTTAAAGTTATTTCTTGAAAGTAAGAATATTATTATGAAATAAGTTATCTCAGATGTTTGGGGTTTAGAAAACTGGGGAAAAAAGAAGAGATAACAACATTTAGTTTACAGTATGGGAATGTCACAATGAAGATAATACATCATTTTGGATGCAACATTGAACTCGACCCAACAATGTTAGGGCATTGTTTCCGATTATGAACTTCTTTATGAAATATCGTGCATCGTAAACTCTGTCCTTGTTCTTGAGGCTAGTCCATCTCATTACGCATCCTACTCGCCTTCGGTCTCCCATAAGGACGTAACTGATTCATGTCAGGTATCACTATTAGTTGACCTTCAGGCATTGGGAAATAACGATACTCCCCAATAGGTGTCCATGGTGCAGCATAACAGTTAGCAATGGTATCCATCCAGTACACTAGATCAACATATGCTTCCCATGAGATGTTCACAAAGGCACATGCTGAAATGGAGTGTGTACATGGCCTGAAAGTTTCCACATTGACATTTCCTTGTTTCCAGTAATACCACCATTTTTTCACCGACACAATTTTTGATGGGGTCTGAACACTCTTGAACTTCAATTCTGGAGTCTTCTCTTCGAAAGAGATAGATGTGATAACCAGAAGCTTCTTCAATATTCTTTTCAATCTCTCGTTGAAAGTGTATTCCTTATCTTAGCCCCCATTGTATTCTGTTTGATGCTAGTTTATGTCTATCCACAAAGTACTTCACGAGTCAATATAATGTCTCCTAAACAAAGGTGGTTATAGGTAGCTTACGAAGCCCTTTGAAGATACCATTGATGCACTGCACAATATTTGTCATCATGTGTCTGTACCTCTTCCCCCCGTCATATGCCAATGTCCATTTCTCTTTTGGAATAGACATCATATAATCATAAACTTATTGATTAGCCTGACGAATTTGTTCAAAACGTTCTTCAAATTGCCATTGGTCTGACTCATATGCTACAAATCATAGATGATATTTCACATAAATTTATTTTATCTTTATATTGAAATAGTAAAACAGAATAAATAGAATGCGTACCAAGCCTCGTGATTGCCTTCTTCATAGGTTCGTTGTGGAATTTTTTATGAACATTGCTAGCAATGTGTCTAATGCAGAATCAATGATGTGAATTTGGGTATCTCCATGTATCAGGATCTGTATTGATTTCCTCATTAATTGTTCGATGGTGATCAGATATCAAACAAACACCCCGAATGTTGGTGAAATGGTTGCTGATACATGCCAAAAACCAACTCCATGATTCATAGTTATCTTTCTCTACAATGGAAATGGAAAGAGGAAGAGGTGAACGGTTTCCATCTTGGATTGCCACAATCAACAATACACCCTTGTATTTTTTGTACAGAAATGTTCCATTAATCTGAATAAACTTTTTGCAGAAACGAAATGTGGAGATACAAGGAAGGAATTCCCAGAACAACCGATGAAATTGAACATGAGATGGATCAAGTCGGTTATCGTGAGGCAAATTTTTTTTGTATCTAGATGGAAGAAAACTTGGTTATGATTCCTCAGTATGGCTAGAAATTGCAGAAAAAACCCGATATGAGTCATCTCAATCACCATAGACCTTCACAATTGCCTTTTGTTTCGCCATCCATGCCTTATTATAGGAAATCTTATAACTGAATGTCTATTGAATCCTCTCTTGAAGAATTTCTATTGGAACATATTGACATTTTTGAATCATGTCAACAACAATAGATGACACATAACCTTCATCCAATGAGGTATGATCTTGTGTGAGGCTTGGCTGAATGCAAGTATGAGCCGCCTCAATCCTCGAGATTCTCCAACCTCTAAATGTAATGTCCGGAATTTCCCTCAAGTGAAATCTACAATCATCCCAATAATTCTCACACCGTATAACATATTTACTACGACATTATTCGTGAACTACATAGTTGAAATGTCTCTCAATATGAAATCTCTTTAGCGTGATTTTTAAGGCATCTTTACTAGGAAAATTCCTTCCAATATATAAGGTTTTGTCTATCTCACTAAACCTATCTGGTACAACTCCAGGGAACTTAGTTTCCAATGTGAGAATAGTATTGTCGAATGTAGGCACATGTGTCATTGCTTTAGGCCAAGATTAAAAGAGTGGTGGATGATTTATTTTAGGTTGAGGTTGATGTACAACTAGTGCATTTCTCAAAACCCCATCCCTATCTTTCGTTGGTCCCTCCTCATCAGTACTGCTATCACCATCTAATCCATCATTACAAAACTCCTCATCAAAAGTCGGATTAACATGTATACCCAGGAGATCATCCAGTTTTTCCTCTTTTACCACATCATTTGGAATAGGCTCAATTTCATGGGGTGGACTGTCTTTAACCACTCTTGTAATTCAATGTCTTCATATAATTGGACATTGTTGTTGTACATTAGAAACATCAACGTATAACTCCATCATGGTACCATTTGACCATTAATAAAATAAATTAACTTTTTGGACCCACTGCGCATCAGAAACCAATGGACAAGCTAGATGCCACAGTGTTTTCAGAAATTGCAAATGTCTATAGCTCCTAGACATGATCTCTTGATCGGGTCCCAGATTTAAGGAACCAAGAATTCTCTCTTGAAGTTCACTTATGGTTACACAATCAGTTTTACTAACCACCATAATTGGTTGAGTACTGTAAGAACCTCCTTGCTCAGTTTGAATAATCTCCCCATAGTAGTACACACAGGAAAACATGACTCTCTACGTCAAAAATGTTTCTTTCATCAAAATTATGATAGTGTAACAAATATTAACAATTATTTTTGACCATATGATGTTTATTAGAATGTAATTTTAGGGTGCCTTTATATACCCTAAAATAATCTACTGATGTTTGACCATATGATATTTCTTAGAATGTAATTTCAGGGAACCTTTTTTTAATGTGTTTGTTCTTCTTCATTTTACTTTATATTTTCATCAGTATCGTTAGATAATCATTATATGGATCTATGTTTTAATCCTATGTTATTTATTAATTATTCTATAATTAATTATGTATAATAGTAACTATTATTTATAAACTATATAATCTTTAAATTTTAAAACATTTTCTTCTCCATTTCATTTTAAATAATTTTAATTGTCATTTTAAACTGATTTTCTTAATACAGTTTTTAACTAATCAATCATTCTTTAATCAATATTTATTCATTATTAAGTTATTCTTTAATTATTTATTCTTTAATCATTAATCATATTATATTAATTAGTTTATTATAATTAACTAATAATAACTTTAATTTGTTAATGCTTATGTCCTTATTTGATTCTATAACATTATATTTATCATTTTATCATTGATAAATATACTGATTTGATTTTTATTTTATTAGAAATTTTAGTAGTTTGTAAAGAAAATATGAATCATCTTAAGCATATTCCCTGGGAGTGTCAAACCAGGATGCAACAAGGCCCGTTATCGTGCACCAGTTCCCGTTCAATTCTAGCTCAAAGCGGTGTTTTCGGGTTTTACCACTATGTACATCTGTGCCAGAGCCACATCCACTTGTTTGTATCCAGACAGGAATTTAATTTCTTATATAACAACATAATCTTTAAGCTACCAAAATTTCAAAATACTTAATCCTAAGTTAATCTATACTTAATATATAATACCTAACAATAATTATTTCAAACTATATATAACTAATTACAGAAAATAAATAACCAAATATTAAGAACAACCTAAACTACTTAAAAATGAAATATTTAAAACTAAAAAGAATTAAATTAATTAAATAAAAACATTCAATTAAATAAATAAACATACCTCTAAATGAAGCTTTGTAAAAACCCACACAACAAATGAATTTTTTAGAGAGAGACAGATAGAATTTAGGAGAGAAGAAGGCAAGAATCAAGTGAGGAGGGGGGGGGGGTGGCCGCCCTTTTATAGGGAGTTCAGACCAAGGTGGCATCGCAGACGCCGCCTTTCCCCTCTACTTAAGGCCAAAGGCGGCATCATAGATTCCACCTTTCTCCTTACCCAGAGGCCAAAGGCAGCCTCCCCCCGACCGCCTTTTTCATGTCATCGATCTGGGCCAAAGGCAGCATGAGGGAGCAAAGGCGGCATCACCGATGCTGCCTTTGCACACTAACACACAGGCGGAATCTGCGGTGCTGCCTTTGTAGTGTGTTTTTAAAAAAAATATCCTAAGCAGTTTTTCAATTTCTTTTAAAAAAACGCATTTCAAAAAATTCTGTGGATACCCCACTTGGGGCACCTGATATAGTGGCCCCTGGGTCGGGGATGTTATAAAGTGGTATCAAATGAGTTTTTATTTTCAATTTTATTTCTATTTGGGAATGGTAGAGAAGTGAATTGGATTTGTTGGGACTTGGAAATGAGCTTTTTCATGGGTGTAGAAAAATCATGTATGAGGCAAACTCTAGTACCATAGGTGGGGGTTTTTTCTCTTGATGTGTGTTGTCATAGTTGGATGATATTTGACATTTATTGATGGACTTGTTGTGTCATGTGACAAATTTATGGCATTTTCTTGTGGCCCAAATGTCATGAGGTTGTTCTTAAATGCATAATTTCAGAAACCTAAGGATATATGTGACATGCATCATGGTAGGAACACATGTGGAAGACATGTGGGATGTGAGGATTAAAATTCTTTTCATTTTCCTTGAAATTTGAAAGAAATGGTGTCTAATAAAGATGATGTAATTGGGTAGAAGGGAAATAATATAAGAGAATGGTTAAAGAATAGTTCAAAATGAGGAGTCTTAAATGGGTTAAAATATTTGTTGCAATGAGTTGAAAAGATAGAATGGTTCAAAAGTGAGAAATATTTATTTTGTGAAGGTAAAATGGTTTTGAAGGGTGTCTAAAGAAAGACTTGTTACTATGTTAGTTTGTTTATCCATGTTGACCATGACATATGGTATAGATGGTTGAGGGTAATAATAGATATATGACTATATCTATTAGGATATTGTATGATAAATTTATTGTTTATGTCTAGTAGATATCTTTATTATGTGTAAACTATGGAAACCTTATGCTGTGTATTTTGATATGTGTGTTTGGAATTGTATATAGATTCCAACATGATGATGTGTGCTGGTTAGGAGACATGAGGATATCAAAAATAATTATACTCTAATAGTGAAGTATGAAACCTCATTGATATAGGGTGATAGAGGAGAAGAGAAGTTCCATGATAACTTTTCTCATTTTATGCAGATGATGGAACGAGACCTAGGCGGGTTGTTCCAAGTATGTTTGAATTCACTAGAAAGTTTCAGTTGTATCACCATCTAATTTTTATCAGAGAGGGTGGACCTCAGGAATCCAAATTATGAATAAAGTCCATAAAAATGATCTCTAATCACCTAGAGACTCCTATTGAGACGAGATTCAAGTTGTAGGCTTATATGTTGGGAGTACTGGTAAAGCATTGGTGGTATATCCTGGTTATGACTGAGTAGGTAGATGGCATGTTATAGAATGATTTATAGGAAAATTTTCTAAAACATTTCTACACGGATACTTTGATATAGGAGAAGGATGCAAAATTTACGAGGTTGACTCAGGGGACTATGACAGTGATGGATTATAATGGTCCCTTCACTGATTTACCACACTTTTTTTAGTATTGGAAGGGTATGAGTAAACCATGAAGATACATTTTTAAGAAGAACATAGACTTGAGATCAATTACCAGGTGAATATCTTCTGTTTAAAGAGTTTTGTTAAGGTGGTGGATTAGGATCTCATTTCAAAAGGTAACCTTAAGAAGGCTTCTTGGTGGTGGACATGTGGTCCAAATTGGGTGATCCAGTAGAGTGACTTTAGATTGTCAAAAGTTCCATTTGGAGTGTTTTTTTTCAGGATGGTTGTTTAAAGAGTAGTCCTATAAGGGGAAATACCTCTTAGGTAAGTGATCATGTTTTCTATTATTAGTGCAGCTAGCTAAGGCACATGTGTGTTCAGTTCCATTGACCATTAGTTGAGTTCTAAGAATGCAGAGAGATGGGCCATGTGCAGAGGTTATGTAGGAACCCTTGATAGATGAACAATGATGGAGGATCATGGACAATGTAGAGTAGAATAATGGGTGTAGTTTCCCCATATCTATAATTAATTTGGTACTCTACAGGATGTACCAGTCAGACTAGCCAATTTGGTGATTTGGGTTAGGGGTAACATTATCAGTAGGGTAGTGTAGTGCTACGGACTCAAAACCGGGTCTTGGGTAGGGGATATGTCATCTCCATGTAGTCCAACATACACCTGGAGGTGGTGAGGATAGAACATCAATAGTTAGAGGTACGATTATTGTTGCTTCCATGCTTTCTAGTATTTTATTTGATACATGTGTTTCACACTCCTTAATATCTTCTGAGTATGTAAATGTGTAGGGTATAGAGGGGGAACATATTTTTGGAGTTATTTCAATTGATGCACCATTAAGGATATGATCATAAAACAAACGACAATGTAAGAAGTGTACCCTTGAGGTTGGGGGTACTGTTTCCTGTGAGACTTTGTTTTTACTCAAGATGTTTAGTTTTGACCTGATATTGGGGATGGATTGGCTTGTTCTTTAATAGTCCCACAGTGACTATTTTAGCTATAGGGTAATATTCACATCCCTGTAGGGGGATACTTATGTTCACCATGGGGAATGGGATATCTGAGCTGGTTGTGCCGGACCAGTTTGTCAATAATTGGGTGAGCTCACAACCCAAGTAGCATGTCTTGTTCTTGATGATGGCAGAGTAGAGCATCTTGTCTTTTCTCCTATGGTGGATCAGTTTTAGGATTTATTTCCTGAGGACTTCTAAGGATTCCTCCTAAGAGATACATTGATTTCATGATTGAGTTACTTCCTAAATAAAAACATATTTCTATTCCAATATATAGATTGGAAACAATATAATTTCAAGAAATTAAAACCAAATTAGAGGAATTGGATAATAAAGGGTTTATTCATCCAAGTATGTCACATTGGGTATCTCCAATTTTGTTTGCTAATAAGATTAATGCGATGTTGTGGTTGTTTTTCAATTATCAAATCTAGAATCGGATGAAGGGTAAGAATTGATACCCTTTTATGTGAATTGATGACCCTTTTAACCAACTAAGAGATTCTTTAGTGTTCTCTAAAATTGATTTGAGATTAGGGTATCATTAGCTGAGGGTAAGACCTTATGATATACCACAGGCTTATTTTAGGAGAAGGTATGGTTTATATAATTTTTTTTCTGATGTTTCTCAAGTTAACCAATGCACCAGCAGTGTTTATGGCCCTAATGAATAGATTCTTTCACTTATAACTAGATTAGTTTGCAGTGGTCTTTTTGGATGGATCTTTATAACGACCCATAATTTACATAAATTGTTATTACTTCAGAATTGAAGCACACTTATTACAACATATAACAAAACCAGGAAAGGACCGTATAGGTATAGAGTCTTTAGAAACTGGGAAACATAAACAACTGGTTTATAAAGAATCTACTTTGCCTCCCATTTATTTCATCATATCTAGAGTCCCTTTTGGCATATCCTACTTAATAACCTTCTTCCTGAACTGGGGAAATAAAACATACAAAAGTGTGAGCTCAAATGCTCAGTAAGGGTAAACAAAAGAAATATCAATCACATCATATACATAAGAACATATCTTTTGGAAATCTTAACCTGCAAAAGATATCATAATTTCATAACATGGGATAAATCATAGTAGTAAAATGTAATCCCAATAATCATAACATAAAACATGAAACTTTGTGGCATACACACATAATCATAGAGAACCATTTCTTATTAGTCAAGACTCATTTCCAAGACTATCTTAGTGGACAAAGTCCATTTCTGAACCGAGTTCACTCCGCGTTTCAGTCCTGTTTCACTGAACCGGTTTAACCTGCCGTTCCAACCATGTCTATCTCATGAGATATAAAATCTTTACCCATTGAATTGGAGGGATATATAGGTCCCACCCATCTCATAATGATACCATTCTTATGTGTACCACAAAATCATAAACCATACATCATAGCGTAACCCATGTAATAAAAAATTGGAATCTTAAACATCATGACATCATTAAACAATTCATATAAGATAAAAGAATTTATAAAAATATTTCCATCACAACATAGTCAAATCAATGTAATAATAGGGATATAAACAGAACCCTATATTATCTTAGATGGAAAATAATTTTGATAAAACACTTCAACTCCATTCTTGAGGAAAATATCCTTTCTACTTCAAAAACATTTTTCCTTTATTAACATGTTATACAATTTTAAACTAAAATAAGTTGATTAAAAATAAAATTGAAACATGTAAAGGAAGATTCTTGGAAATAATGTTTTAAAAATCCATTCATGCCGTATAAGTTAAAAAAACATTCTTCTCGTACTTTTGTCGGAAAAGTCAAAAAGTACCAAGTACGAAAAACGACAAAAGATTCCTTTCATATCTTTTACTAAAAACTCACCGAAGGGTAAAATTGGATTTAAAAAACTCTAGGTGGATGGAAATAATATTACATATTGAGGAAACATGTATGTGGATGATAAAATACTCCCCAGTAAATTCGGAAGTATAAACAATCTCGGATAAAAATTGAGATTGCGAGATTGTCCCTTACCTTAGGTCTGATTTGCTTCGTAAGTGTCTGAACCTCCTGTATAATGATTAAATAATGTTATTGACTTATTCCAGAATCATACTTATTTTTATGATATCATATATGGTCATATTCTTTGCTTCTTATTAGTAATATTTCATTACTACTTGTTATTCGGGTGTTTATTACTTTTTGTTCTTATGCGTGTTTTGTCGAATAAATTCTTATTCTTCTTCTTAGGTTATAGATACCTCATTTCCAGAATGGTATTAGTGTAATATATATCATATTCATTCATTCAATTCATTTATATAATCATTATGCAATGAATATTATGTAGAACGAGTCGCATCACATCGTGGAGACGGTATTCCGTACGTACGCACGAGCGATGATATCATTCCCATGATCGTGAAATTGTAATGGAGTGTATATATACTATTTCAGAATCAATATCACTTTACAATAATCATATATAGTTATTATTTACACCATTATACCCATCCAAGTAAGGTGGTGGTGGAAAATAGATTACACCACGGCGTGGAGACGGTATTCCGTACGTACGCACGCGCAGTGATTTCATTTTCTGTAGGATGGATAGATGGTGAAATAGGGTTGTTTAATACATATAATAACATATCAGTATATGGTTGATACTGATGTTATTACTTCATAATGAAACAACTAAAGATGAATAAGTGTAAGAATAAATAAAGTTGAATGAATCGGTAACCGACATTACCTCTTCTTTGAAGCGCCTCTTTGAGACTTCCTCTTAGGGCACTAAAATTGGTCTTTAAAAACACCAGGAACTCTAGGTTGTTTCTAGGGAAGTGTAGAAGAGAATTTGGCAGGGGTTTTCCGAGCTTGAAGGCTCAAAGTGGTGTGAGGAAAAGAGGGAGGAGGTACCCTTTTATAAGGGAGGAGAGGGGCACCTTTGGAATAACTAAAAATATTATTTTATTATAAAGTCAAATTCGGTTTTTAATAGATCCAAATTGATATATTTAGAAGCTAAGGTGGGGATGGGTCTAAATAATCTCATCCAATAGAATTTAGACAAGTTTAGGTCATTATATTAACCTTATATTTTAGTTTTAACTCTTAGTTAATTAGATTGACATTTACCAAGTCACTTTGTATTTTTATATTATATAGTTAATAAACTTACCATATACATCCAAGCGACCCCCAAGTGGTCCATTAATGATACAAATATCATGATATAAGTATCTTGGACGAACCTTATATTTTTAGGAATATAATAACAATTATTAATATAATATTTGTTTTAAAAACTATTTTATGTCAATTTTGACACTATTTAGTAATTGATTTTTGTGAAAATCATAACAGAATTATTAATTCGAAAAAAGTTAATTAAATAAATACTAACATGTCATATTAACCTATAAAATTAGTTTAATTCATAAAAAGACTCAAATTACATTTATTTGGGTATTTATAACATCAATTATGTCTATATTTCATTAATAAGATAATTACTGCATCATCTTTGTATCATAAATAAATTAAATTATTTAATGTCTAAAAATTACAAATAAAATACCATTATGTAGGAAATCTTTTTATATTTCTAATGAATATTTATAGTCTAATTTATCTCATGTATAACCCTATATTAAAAATTATTTACTGATTAAACTTTGATTTTAACTATTTTAACCCTTCTTTAAATAAATTAATAATAAATGTCCTAATCTAATCCGAGTGGGCCTAAATGGTCATATGTTATTCCTAAGGTTGTTTTTGGTCGAATTAAACTTATCCAATAGAATTAGGACATGTGTTAGGGTAATAATAATATCATTTTTACTCTTAATTACCCTATTTACTTTTAACCGTGGTAAATAAAAGTAAAAAGTTACTATTCACCAAATATTATTTTCATCTCATTGAACCACATTTTACTTACTGACATCAACTATGTCTCTCGAATTTTTGAAATTCCATTCACAGAAGCGGTCAAATTAAGTTTTATGTAAATTTGAAAATTCTCCTAGGAGGTGGGTAAAAGACGGTGAAAAGTTCAATAAAATTTTTATATATCTAAAATTATTATAAAATTACTCCAATGAATTACATTGAACTTATATAGGTATTATGTATCAATTTTGACCTAAAATAAATTTAAATAAAATAAACAATTATTTAAATAAAAAGTTGGGTTTTAAATAGTAACCCAGTGTTTTCACTATTCATCAAAAATTGAAAGTTTTCAGAAAAATACCAAAATTTCACCCTAGGCGAATTTCGATATTCCGAATCCAAAAATGAAGTCCATTTTGAAAAATAAAATTTATAAAATTTCAAAAAGTGGTTATTACTATTCATAACGACTAGGTTTAATAATATTTTAATAGCATATCGTTGTTTAGTGAAACTCGATATTGCGTACGACGCAAGCTATCGAGGAAGGCCGCGTTTGCGTGTAAAGAAATCCAAGCTAGTGTTGTGTGTAGTGAAAGATTCCTTTGATGATTTATATAACATAAAAACAAAATATTTCTCATAAAAGTCTCGGGTGTTACATTCTACCCCCCTTAAAATGAATTTCGCCCTCGAAATTCGTCACTTTGTAACAAACAGATGAGGATACCTCTCCCTCATCATATCCTTGAGCTCCCATGTAGCTTCTTCTAATTGGTGGTTCCTCCATAAAAATTTCACCAAGCGAGTGGTCTTGTTCCGTAGGACTTTTTCACTACGATCCAAAATCTCTATCAGTTGTTCTTCATAAGAAAGATCTTGTTCCAGCGGTACAACTTCTGAGCTGAGTACATGTGAGGGATCATGTATGTACTTTCTCAGGAGAGATACATGGAACACATCATGAACTTGAGAGAGATTCGGTGGAAGCGCCAATTGGTAAGCTACCTTCTGAACACGATCTAGTATTTCGAAAGGACCGATATATCTAGGGCTCAACTTTCCCTTCTTTCCAAATCTCATGACCCTTTTCCAGGGAGATATTCGTAAGAACACTTTATCACCCACTTCAAACTCTAAGTCTTTTCTTCGGTTGTCGGTATAACTTTTTTGTCGACTCTGAGATGCTCTTATGTGTTGTTGAATAGATCTGACCTTTTCTGCCATTTCATCAACAAGATCAGGTCCTAATAGCTTTCTTTCCCCAACTTCATCCCAGCAAGTTGGAGTCCTGCATTTCTTTCCATAGAGAGCTTCATAAGGAGCCATCTAAATACTGGAGTGAAAGCTATTATTATAAGAAATTCCACCAAAGGTATGTGTTGATCCCAACCACCTTTGAAATCTATAGAGCAAGCTCTCAACATATATTCTAGAGTTTGAATTGTTCTCTCAGACTGACCATCTGTCTGAGGATGATAAGCAGTGCTGAAACTCAACTCTGTATCCAGAGTATGCTGAAGACTTCGCCAGAACTTCGGGGAAAATCTCGGATCCCGATCAGATATAATATAAATTGGTACTCTATGCAATATTACCACTTCCTTTACATATATCCTGGCAAGTTGATCCAGAGAGAAATCCTCTCTAATAGTAATGAAGTGTGCAGACTTTGTAAAACGATCAACTATGACCCAGATAGCATTATTGCCTTTGGATGTTTTAGGAAGTCCTGTGACAAAGTCCATAGTGATGTTTTCCCATTTCCATTCGGGTATGGGTAATAGTTGTAGCATCCCCTTAGACTTTTATCTCTCAGCTTTAACTTGCTGACAAACCAAGTATCGAGAGACATATTCAGCAACATCTCTTTTCATGCCATCCCACCAGAAGTACTCTTTCAGGTCCTTATAAATCTTTTTGCTTCCAGGATGAATAGAGAATGAAGAAATATGAGCCTCATCCAGCAGCTTCTTCTTTAATTCGGGGATGGGAGGAACACAAACCTGATTCCTAACCTTTATTATCCCATCACAATCAAGGTTGAATTCAGGAACATTTCTCACCTTATTTTGTAACTCGACATCTTCTTTCTGTGCCTCTTTAATCTTCACATGTATAGATGGTTGAACATTAATTTGAGAAAGATAAGATTTTTCCCCTTCCATTATAATTCCAAGATCCATCCTTTGTAAATCCATAAATATTGGTTCTTTTGTGATCCTTATCATGGATAAACTGGCATGGTCTTGTCGACTTAATGCATCTGCCACCTTGTTTGCTTTCCCAGGGTGGTAATGAATTGAGCAGTCGTAATCCTTAATTAGCTCAAACCATCTTATTTGGAGCATATTCAACTCCTTTTGTGTGAAAATATAATTTAAACTTTTATGATCAGTATAAATGTCACACCTTTCTCCATACAGATAATGCCTCCAAATCTTTAATGCAAATATTACCGCAGCTAACTCCAAATCTTGAGTTGGGTAATTTTGCTCATGTATTTTCAACTGTCGTGAGGCATAAGCTTTCACCATATCATTTTGCATAAGAACACACCCCAATCCTTTCTTGGATGCATCACTGTAGATCACAAACCTTTCTCCACTACAAGGCAGTGTGAGCACAGGTGCACTGGATAACTTTCTTTTCAACTCCTTGAAATTCTCTTCACATTCCTCCGTCCAAACAAACTTAACTCCTTTTCGAATCAACTTGGTGAGTGGATTAGATAATCGTGAAAAATATTTCACAAAAATTCGATAATATCCATCCAAACCAAGAAAACTTCGGATCTCAGTTACTGTTGTTGGTCTCGACCATCTTTCGATAACCTCTGTTTTTGCGAGATCCATAGATATCCCCTCTTTTGAGATTATGTGACCCAAAAATGAAACTTTTTGAAGCCAAAATTCACACTTGGTAAATTTGGCATAAAGCTTCTCCTTTCTCGGGATCTTCAATATAATTCTCAAGTGATATTCATGTTCTTCCTTTCTCTTTGAATAGACAAGAATATCGTCTATAAAGACTACCACAAACTGATCAAGATAGTCTCTAAAGACTCTATTCATCAGATCCATGAAGATAGCAGGGGCATTAGTAAGACCAAATGGCATCACTATAAATTCATAGTGTCCATACCTTGTACGGAAAGCCGTCTTTGGTATATCCTCCATTTTGACCCTTAATTGATGATACCCTGAATGAAGATCAATATTGGAAAAGTATTGAGCTATGCATAGTTGGTCAAATAAGTCATCAATGCATGGGAGAGGATATTTTTTATTGATAGTGATCTTGTTAAGTTCTCGATAATCAATGCAGAGTCTCATTGATCCATCTTTCTTCTTAACAAACAGAACAGGTGTTCCCCAAGGTGACACACTAGGACATATGAATCCCTTATCAATATTCTCTTGGATTTGCTTCTTCAATTACTACAACTCAATTGGGGCCATTCTATAAGGTGTCTTTGAAATATGAAAAGCACCCGGTATGAGTTTTATTGAAAACTCTACTTCACGATTTGGTGGAAGACCCGAAAATTCCTTGGGAAAAACATCATCAAAATCCCGTACAATGGGCATATTCTTAATTGTGAGTTTCTCACCAACCATTTGAGATAAATAACCTTCATTTAGTGGAATCAAGACCCATAAGATGGAAGAAATTTTCACTGGAAGGTTATGTTCATCCTTTCATCGATAGGCGATCATAGATTGATCTGGAATATGAAATGTGACTTCCCTTCTTTGGAAATTGATATGAGCTCCATATAAAGAAAGCCAATCCATTCCAAGAATTACATCAAATTACACTATAGGAAGGATCAAAAGATTTGCAGGAAGCACTTTCCCACAAACTTCAATTGGAGAAGAATTATAAACTTTTGATGCGACTGTTGTGCCTTTAGGGGTTGTCACAGCTAACTCAACATCTAATTGTTGAGGTAATATAGTGATACCCTTAGAAAATTATTCAGAAATAAAAGAGTGGATGGATCAAGAATCAAATAAAACATTTTCTACTTTAGAGTGGATGGTAAGTGTACCTTTCACCACATCGTTATCGTACTCCATATTGATGATAGAAATTGCATGTGACATTCCTTTGTCTTTAGCCTTAAGAGTTTGTTGACATCGACCATCATCATCAACCCTTGGATTTGGGCATTGATTGTCATAATGCCCTATATCCTTGCACTTGAAACATTGAAGTGTAGTAGGTTCATTCTATGTATCCCTTCCTTTGTTTGCATCATTAGACATCTTCTTCCCATTATTGTGGCATTTAAATGCCCGATGACCTTCCTTTCCACATTTGAAACATTTACTTGTCCCTTTAAGACAAATCCCTACATGTTTATTTCCACACTTTGAGCATAAGGGAAAGCTCATATTATTTTCAGTGTGCTCTTTAGATTTTTCTTTGAATTCCATTTTCCTCTTCTTATCAAACCCATAAGACTGATGGGTTACTCCAATCTCCATATCATATTTGAGAGCACATCGAACAATTTCCTCATAGTTATTGAAGTCCCTTATGGCTAACGCCCTTCAAAGACTTGGTTTTAAGCCACTAAAGAATTGATCAATCTTACTCTTGGGTTGGATAATAATACCAGAAGCGTACCTTGAAAGTCTTGTAAAATTGCTTCATAGGTACCAATAGATTCATCATCCTTTTTCTTTAGTTCAAGAAACTCCTTCTCCATATTTGTTCGGAGAATATAAGGGAAGTACTTATTGAAAAATAAGTTCTTGAACTCGTCCCATTCCATGGACTCAATTTCATCCCTTTGAATCATATTCTTAATAAGATTCCACAATTAATCAGAATCACCTTCCAAATGATACACTGCTAAGATGAATTTATCATGTTCAGAACATTGAAGAACTGAAAATATCTTTTCAGGGGTACTGATCCATTGTTCAGCCACTAATGGATAAGAAGACCCGCTGAATGAAGGTGGACACTTCCTCATGAAGGATTCAACAGAATGTTGCTCCTTCCTTTGCTTGTTTGGAAGTCCTGCATGATTCATATCTTGAGAAAGTTGTGTGATCATGGCTACAAGATTTTTCATTCTAGCTCCCATAATGTTTGGTTGCTCAGGGGGACAATCATTGCATTGCCCATCGCATTCTGCATTAACACGATTCCTTCGGGTTCCAGCCATTGACTAAAACCAAGAAGAATAGTGTGAGCAACACTAATTATAATAGGAAAACCACACAATCAAGAATAAAATTTCACACATAAGGTCTTATCCTAGGTTATTCATGGCCATTTCTAAAACACTAATATTGTGTTCTATGCTTAGACATATTCTTAGGTTTCTTACTAAGGCTTTCACGTCCTACTTTCCAAAGGTTGACTATACCTTTCCTCTGATACCAACTATAACGACCCATACTTTACATACATTGTTATTACTTCAGAATTTGAGCACACTTATTACAACATATAACAAAACTAGCAAAGGACCGTATAGGTATAGAGTCTTTAGAAACTGGGAAACATAAACAACTGGTTCATAAAGCATCTACTTTGCCTCCAATTTATTTCATCATATCTAGATTCCCTTTTGGCATATCCTACTTAATAACCTTCTTCCTGACCTGGGGAAATAAAACATAAAAAGGGTGAGCTCAAATGCTCAGTAAGGGTAAACAAAATAAATATCAATCACATCATATACATAAGAACATTTCTTTTGGAAACCTTAACCTGCAAAAGAGATCATAATTTCATAACAAGGGATAAATCATAGTAGTGAAATGTAATCCCAATAATCATAACTTAAAACATGAAACTTTGTGGAATTCACACATAATCATAGAGAATAATTTCTTATTAGTCAAGACTCATTTCCAAGACTATCTTAGTGGACAAAGTCCATTTCTGAACCGAGTTCACTCCTCGTTTCAGTCCTGTTTCACTGAACCGGTTTAACCTGCCATTCCAGCCATGTCTATCTCATGAGATATAAAATCTTTACCCAATTCATTGGAGGGAGATATAGGTCCCACCCATCTCATAATGATACCATTCTTATGTGTGCCACAAAATCATAAACCATACATCATAACATAACCCATGTAATAAAAAATGGGAATCTTAAACATCGTGACATCATAAAACAATTCATATAAGATAAAGGAATTCATAAAAATATTTCCATCACAACATAGTCAAATCAATGTAATAATAGGGATAGAAATAGAACCCTATATTATCTTAGATGGAAAATAATTTTGATAAAACACTTCAACTCCATTCTTGAGGAAAATATCCTTTCTACTTCAAAAACATTTTTCCTTTCTTAAAATGTCATACAATTTTAAACTAAAAGAATTTGATTAAAAATAAACTTGAAACATGTAAAGGAAGCTTCTTGGAAATAATGTTTTAAAAATCCATTCATGCCGTATAAGTTAAAAAAACATTCTTCTCATACTTTTGTCGGAAAAGTCAAAAAGTACCTCGTACGAAAAACGACAAAAGATTCCTTTCATATCTTTTACTAAAAACTCACCGAAGGGTAAAATTGGATTTAAACAATTTTAGGTGGATGGAAATAATATTACATATTGAGGAAACAAGGATGTGGATGATAAAATACTCCCCAGTAAATTTAGAAGTATAAACAATCTCAGATAAAAATTGAGATTGTGAGATTGTCCCTTACCTTAGGTCTGATTTGCTTCGTAAGTGTCTGAACCTCCTGTATAATGATTTAAATAATGTTATTTACTTATTCCAGAATCATTCTTATTTTTATTATATCATATATTTTCATATTCTTAGCTTCTTATTAGTAATATTTCATTACTACTTGTTAATCGGGTGTTTATTACTTTTTGTTCTTATGCGTGTTTTGTCGAATAAATTCTTATTCTTCTTTTTAGGTTATAGATACCTCATTTCCAGAATGGTATTAGTGTAATATATATCATATTCATTCATTCAATTCATTTATATAATCATTATGAAATGAAGATTATGTAGAACGAGTCGCATCACATCGTGGAGACGGTATTCCATACATACGCACGAGCGATGATATCGTTCCCATGATCATGAAATTGTAATGGAGTGTATATATACTATTTCAGAATCAATATCACTTTACAATAATCATATATAGTTATTATTTACACCCTTATACCCATCCAAGTAAGGTGGTGGTGGAAAATAGATTACACCACGGTGTGGAGACGGTATCCCGTATGTACGCACGCGCGGTGATTTCTTTTTCCGTAGGATGGATAGATGGTGAAATAGGTTTGTTTCATACTTATAATAATATATCAGTATATGGGTGATACTTATGTTATTACTTCATAATGAAACAACTAAAGAAGAAGAAGTGGAATAATAAATAAAGTTGAATGAATCGTTAACGGACATTACCTCTTCTTTGAAGCGTCTCTTTGAGACTTCCTCTTAGGGCACTAAAATTGGTCTTTAAAAAAGAACAGGACCTCTAGGATGTTTCTAGGGAAGTGGAGAAGAGAATTTGGCAGGGTTTGTCGGAGCTTGAAGGCTCAAAGTGGTGTGAGGAAAAGAGGGAGGAGGTTCCCTTTTATAAGGGAGGAGAGGGGCACCTTTGGAATAACTAAAAATATTATTTTATTATAAAGTCAAATTCGGTTTTTAATAGCTCCAAATTGATATATTTAGAATCTAAGGTGGGTATGGGACTAAATCCTCTAATACAATATAATTTAGACAATTTTAGGTCATTATATTAACCTTATCTTTTAGTTTTAACTCTTAGTTAATTAGATTGACATTTACCATGTCACTTTGTATTTTTATATTATATAGTTAATAAACTTACCATATACATCCACGCGACCCCCAAGTGGTCCATTAATGATAACAATATCATGATATAAGTATATTTTCCGAACATTAGATTTTTAGGAATATAATAACAATTAATAATATAATATTTGTTTTAAAAACTATTTTATGTCAATTTTGACACTATTTAGTAATTGATTTTTTTGAAACTCATAACAGAATGATTAATTCTAAAAAAGTTAATTAAATAAATAATAACATGTCATATTAACCTATAAAATTAGTGGAATTCATAAAAAGTCTCAAATTACATTTATTTGGGTATTTATAACATCAATTATGTCAATATTTCATTAATAAGATAATTACTGCATCATCTTTGTATCATAAATAAATTAAATTATTAAATGTCTAAAAATTACAAATAAAATACCATTATGTTGGAAATATTTTTATATTTCTAATGAATATTTATAGTCTAATTTACCTAATGTATAACCCTATATTAAAAATTATTTACTTATTAAACTTTGATTTTAACTATTTTAACCCTTCTTTAAATAAATTAATAATAAATATCATAATCTAATCAGAGTGGGCCAAAATGGTCATATTTTATTCATAAGGTTGTTTTTGGTCTAATTACACTTATCCAATAGAATTAGGACATGTTTTAGGGTAATAATAATATCATTTTTACTCTTAATTACCCTATTTACTTTTAACTGTGGTAAATAAAAGTAAAAAGTTATTATTCAGCAGAAATTATTTTCATCTCATTGAACCACATTTTACTTACTGACATCAACCGTGTCTCTTGGATTTTTGAAATTCCACTTACAGAAGCGGTAAAATTATGTTTTATGTAAATTTCCAAATTCTCCTTGGAGGTGGGTAAAAGACGGTGAAAAGTTCAATAAAATTTTTATATATCTAAAATTATTATAAAATTACTCCAATGAATTACATTGAACTTATATAGGTATTATGTATCAATTTTGACCTAAAATAAATTTAAATAAAATAAACAATTATTTAAATAAAAAGTCGGTTTTTAAATAGTAACCCAGTGTTTTCACTATTCATCAAAAATTGAAAGTTTTCAGAAAAATACCAAAATTTCACCCTAGGATAATTTCGATATTCCGAATCCAAAAATGAAGTCCATTTTGAAAAATAAAATTTATAAAATTTTAAAAAGTGGTTATTACTATTCATAACGGCTAGTTTTAATAATATTTTAATAGCATATTGTTGTTTAGTGAAACTCGGTATTGTGTACGACGCAAGCTATCGAGGAAGGCCGCGTTTGCGTGTAAAGCAAGCCAAGATAGTGTTGTGTGTAGTGAAAGATTCCTTTGATGATTTATATAACATAAAAACAAAATATTTCTCATAAAAGTCTCGGGTGTTACAATCTTGGTGTACTACAAGACTAATGACAATCATGCCAAACATCTTGACATCATCCTGAGTACACTAAGAGAGAATAGGGTATACATAAAGCTATCTATGTGTAATTTCTGGATTGATAGTATACATTTATTAAGTCACATATTCTTATAAGATGGTGAGTTAGTTGATCCAAAGAAAGTGAAAGAGGTTGTCTCTTAGGATTATCCTAGGAATGTTTTTGATATCTGAAGCATTTGGAGTTTGGTAGGATATTATCAACTGTTCATCAAAGGTTTTTACCTTTTCGAAGAACCACTTTCGGGCTTGACCAGGAAGGGTGTTAGGTTTTATTGGTATGTGGGTTGTCAGGATTCATTTCAGGAGTTAAAGAGGCGGTTTAATAAGGCATCTATTTTGATCCTACTTGAAATGGAAAATGAGTATACCTTATTTTTTGATTTATCCAACATTGGGATTAGGGAATTATTGATGAAGTATGACCAGGTTATGGAGTATGGGTCATGGAAATTGAGGCCTCAGGAAATAAATTACCCTACACATGATCTTGAGTTTGTTGAAGTGGTTTATGATTTAAAGTATTCGTTTTATTACTTGTTGGAAGAGGGGTTTATTATGTAAACTAATCATAAAATATTTAACTACATATTATTCCAGCATAATATGAATCCTTAAAATTGAATATGGGTTGCGTACATACTGTTATTTGATTTTTATATGGTATACATGCTTGGAAATGAGAATAGTTTTGTAGATGCATTGAGTTGGAAGACTCAAACTCAAGTAGTTTAGGAATCGAATTCTAAGTAGAGGATGATGGTGTTGTTTCATAAGATGTATATAGAGGTTCCATAGAGACAAGGGAATATGAATATTGGATCCATGGATGTTTAGTCCATGCATATGAGATAGATCAAGGAGAGGCAGTATAAGGATCTTGAGTGTTTGGCCTTGAGGGAATGTCTTAAAGGTGGGGAGTCACCTTATGGTTGGATTGTCGATGATGATGATATTGTTTATGTTTATGGACATGTTTTTGTGCGTACTTGTATATTGTAAGAGTTGATACATGTGTTTCATGATTCAAAGTGGGAGGTGCATCTTGGTTTAACCAAAATGTATCTTGATCTTCATAAATAAAATTGGTGGACACATATGAAGAAAGGGGTTTTAGGTTTCATGATGTGATACTACACTTGTCAGTAGATTAAGGCCAATAATAAATGATTGGGTGGATTTTTATAACCTTTTCCTATTACAAGAATGAAAATGGGATGATTTATAATGATGGATTTTGTAATGGGTCTTCAGAGGAAGCCTTCAAATAATGATTCTATATTGGTAGTTATGGATCGACTAACCATGGTGAAACATTTCTTACCAATTCAATAGACATTGAATATTAACTAGTTGGGTGATTTATATGTTCAAAAGGTAGTGTGATTGCTTGGGGTAACACAGACTATAGTTTTGAATTATGATCTACGTTTTAATTCATTCTTTTGGAAGGCATTATAGAAGTCTCTTGGGACCCATGTGTTTTTTAGTATGGATTTCCACCCACAGAAAGACAGGAAGTAGAAGAGTACTCCTTAGGTGATAGAGGAAATGTTGATGGAATGCTTCATATAATTTGGAAGATATTGGGAGAAGCACTTGGTGCCTGTTGAGTTCTCCTATAAAAACAGTTACCAGGTGACTATTAATATGAACCATATGAGGAACTCTATGTAGGCCATGTAGATCACTATTATGTTTGATGCATGTTGGGGAATCAGAGTTTTTGGGATTGTGCCTCTTGTAGGAAACATCAAAGTAGGTTTAGTTGATTGGAAAATGTATGGTTACAGTTCAAAGTAAGTAGAAGTCATATGTTGATCGATTTCAACTACCTCTTGAATTTATGGCGGGTGATTGTGTTTTCCTTAGGGAATCACCAAGGTTGGGTCATCATTAGATTCATAAATAGGGTATGTTGAAACCCAGGTATATGGGTCTGTCTGAGATTATAGAGAGTAGCAGACCAACGACACACTGATTGGATCTTCTATAGTGGTATAGTGGTATGCATGATGTTTTTCATGATTCATAGCTACAATAGTATCACTCTGACCCTTCTCATGTGATATATATTGATGATGTTTGAGCTTGAGGTTTATACATCATTTGAGGACCATCTGGTTTATATTGTGTATCACAGAGAGAAGTCTCGTGGGGACAGAATGTTCCATTGGTTCAACTTTTATATAATCGTGGTAATGTTCAGAAGGAAATCTGGGAAAGGAATGTGGAATTCCATGCCCAATATTCTGATCTTTTTACCTTGGAAACTCAGTAATATTTGGAAGTGTGGCTCGTGGACATGACTTTATAAGGTGGGGATGTTGTAATATTATATAATTATTTTTAGGTAAATTATTGTTTAATTTTTTTTAATATCTTAAAATGGATAATGAAATGTTTCCCAAGTCTATGAGGTGGCTCAAGATCATATTAGGGGCTCAGAACACAAAAGGGGTGGGAAAGTGTCTATCTGTAGCATATTTAATGGTTGGTGCATTGTTAGTGGTAACCATTCTCTATAATTATAATGTCCTATAGGAGGGGAGTCACGATTGGTAAAACTATGAAAGCGTTAGGTGAAACCATCTGATCTTGGATAGATTTATTCTCTACTATTACAAGATAGTTTTTTAAACCATGCAGCTCCTGCAAAAATTATGCAACCAAGGCCCCCTATTGGACAGAGGGTGGTGCACAATTGGTGCACAGTTTGGCCAACCATGCAGCCAAACCATTAATCACATTAAAAATGGGGAATTTAACATTTTTTCCGTTTGGGGTTTATGTTTCCTCACCCTAATTTATCCCCTTTTCTTCCTCCGATATCAAGATTGATGAACCAAACCCTCCCAAACTTCCCAAGGATCAATCTCCCTTATTTCTAAGCCATTTACAGGATCATTGGGTGAAAATAGGAGATATGAATGAGTCTAACACTCATCTTCCTTAATTTTTTATAGATTAAGGATTTTGGAATCATTCTTCTCCTTCTAAATCTCTAAAACCCTCTTTTTAGAGGATCCTTGATTAGGATTAAAATGTGGTTTGTTTTCGGATCAAAGGACATGGTTAAGCAGGAGTTTATCTTTGAAATTGAGGTATATGGTCTAAAAGTTATATCACATAGTCTTTTGGTTAAATTTACATTTATGTGGTTGTGTGATTGTGATTTTGTGCTCTCCATTTGGATTTCCATGGTTTAAATGAGTAATTAATTAGTTAATTGATGAATTAAACCCCTCATGATCCCTATGGGATGCATTGAGGTTGATTGGACCAAGTTAAGGCCCACCCATGGGGTGTACCTCTCTCTAGAACATGAATAGAGTTGTAAAGTATATAAATGAATTGTTTTGAGCTAGAGACCATGACAAATATGTTGAAATGTTATCTTTAATTATTAAATGGAACTAGTGTTAAGTGTTTCTAGTTGTTGACATGGCATAAAGAAGTGTTTTTTATAATGGTAAATGTTATGATGGGATATGGAATGGAAACAATAAATGTGTTAAATGTATTAAGTTATGTAAATGAAAAATGTGTTAAATGGGTTAAGGCATTCAAATGGAGAAAGTATAAACATGTTACGACATGAAGATGTAATATGTGTTGAATGAACTTTGGTTTTAAATGATGAATGTTTTTAATGAGTTATGGTTGGTAAATGGTATCTATGTTAATTGTTAAATAAGAATATACACATGGCTTGGTGGTATGTGGAATATTTTACTTGAGGATTTATGCCCACGGTTTGGGTTAGACTGAGGGTCTAAACCCCACCCCTATAATGAATTGGTTAGGGAGTCGGATTGAGGCACTATGCCCCTAAAAGATGGATGGGATATGAATACATAGACTAGGGCTTCAAGGTAAGTGTTATGTAATGTTTTTGGTAATGTTTGCCTAGTTATGTAGGGAAATTTATATTTTACCCCCTTATTCATAAGATATATGACCATATTAGGTTGAAGTGTAATTGATGAATATGGATAACCCATGTAACAAATGATGTAAGTGGGTAAAGTGAGCCTTGATAATTAATGGCACCTAAATTATCTTTTTTTATCTTGTTATTAATTTTGTATCTGTAAAAAATATATGTTTAAAAATGATATTTTGTAGATACCATTGATGGTTTCCTACTGAGTACCCACACCCTGCTCAGGCTGCCATTGGGTACCTCAACAAACTTTATGGTTTCAAGTTAGGATAAGGTAAAGTTCTTTATGCTAGATGGTTGATTTGGTATTGGGATGTGCATGGATGAGGGATCCCGACAAGGATTCAGGAACCATTTTAGGGATTCTCCAGTTTGTCCTTATTTTGGGTTTTCATTACACTGGACACTGTATGACATGACATAACACATTTACTATTTGGTTGTGGGATTGTACCTAGTTTTGGGAATTTGATTTGTGAGGCTTATTTATTGGTTATACCATTTCCTTTATTTCTCATTTTTATCTGATATGGATGACTCTGATAAATAGTTTATGGTATCCCTATGTATTTCAGTAGACCCTTACTGCTAGTTGGAAACCTCTAACATATGGGGAGGCATGCCTAAGGTCATGTGGTGACCTGGCTCGTGACACTAGATATAATAGAACCTTGGTCAGGCACATTACAAAACAATATTTTTATTTGTATATACCATGAATTAAATGAAAAATAAATTAAAATAATTTCATGGTGAGTAAATCAAGATAACACCACATATAATAAAAATTGGTTCACAAAATATAACAATACTCAAAGTGTAAAAATCAATGCTAAGAAACCCATTACTTTAATCTTGCTTAGATGAACATGCTTTGAACTACTGCATAATAAAAATAAATTTCTTAACAACCTATTTCATAACCTTATTTTTACTTATAAAATTTTATAAACTTAATTTATAATCATTTATTAAAAACATATTAGTTATTTATATTTTATTTTCAACATTAAATGTTATTATTTTTTATTGTTTATTTAATAATAGTTTTGAAATGTAAATATTGATTATTGTTTATAGATTCAATTTTAATCATTATAATATAATTATAGGTACAAGAATAAATTATTTTTAATTATTTTTAATTTTTTAATTTCATTTCATAGTATTTTTTTATTCGTGGTGATGACATTGGTGATGATCTTGTTTTGATAATTTTTAATAAACAAAAGGGCAGTATATGAATAATAAGTTAAATGTTAATATAATTTTTTTAGAAACATAAACCAAAAATTATTTTCTAATTAATATATAACAATACCAGTATTTAAGTTTCCATATTCATCCATGTTAGAAATATATAGCATATGTGTATGTGTTTAAACCGACTAAAACAAGAACAAGTTGTAATCTTAGGGGGAGTATAGTTAAGAAAGTGATTATTTTGTTGTAATATAACTATTATAGAATGATAGTTATATTATTTTTATGTTATTAAGGTGGTTAATATTATTATAAGAGTGTTGGATAAATAATAAAAATAGTATAGTGAAAAAAAACACATCACTTTCATGGAGGCGGTAGTCCACATTTCACATGGACAACACGTTAATTTTCTATAGATCACTAGGAAGATAAAGATTTTTTTTATAATATAAGAATATTAATAATGTTATAAATATAATAGTCTTCTTTTAAATATTTTTTTATAAAAATATGTGTACATAGGTGTTGAAAAATCAAGCATGCCATTCTTGGAGGCGGTATTCCGCATGTACGCATGGCGACATCTTCATTTTTTGAATGGATCAAGGGGAAGTTATAAAATTGATATTCCATTAGTGTAATAACATTAATATATATTGAAAATATTTATGTTATAATACTTTAATGTATATAATATTTTTTTGGTGACAAAGGAAGAAAATAATTGAGAAATCTTGGTTGAAAACATTAACTCTACCTTTGGATGTTCACTCATTGGTAACACATTAAGGCTCCTTATAGTGGTATTTCTGAAATACCAAGGATTCTAGGATGTGGGGAGAGATTTTATAAGAGAATATTTCATATTATAGGTCAATTTAAGGATTTTTAATGGATATTGAAATGTGGTGTAATTGATCTTCTTTTATTTTTGAAGAAAATGGATTTTTTTTGTAAATACTCTTACGTTTTCAGTAATGGCATGACACAATTACAAGGTAAAAGGACAAAAATGGAAAATAATTGAATTTGGTACATTTTATGGACACAAATCCTCTCAAAACTATATTTTTTATATAATATCAGCTATTTTATGCTTTTATATTTACTTTTAACTTTTTACCCAAGTTACCTTTTACCATAGTAACTCATTTTTTACCTTGGTAATTAATTTTAAATGACCAAAACTGAAATTGAAATAATTAAATAATTTGGAAATTCTAACTGAAATTATGCGAATCATTTTATCAAATAAAATTTCTCCGATTTTGAAAAATTAATTTTATTGTTACCACATAGAACATGTAAAAATGTTTTTTAGAAAAAATTGGGTTTTATGATTAAATTTATTTATAGGATAAAATTATAATTGATTTTAATTTTTATGAGATAAATTAGTTTATAATAAAAAAAGTAAATTTATGCTTCTTCAAAATTAATCCAAAAATAATAATTTTACCGAAATAATATTTAATTAAATATAATGACCAAAAAAAATTTATCAGAAAATATTACTTATATCATTAAAATGTTAATCATAGGTATTAGAAATTCAACTTAGTATTTCTAAAATTCATAGTTTTACTTATTAAATAAATATTTGATTAATTGAAATAATTTAAAAACTTCTAGGTCTTTCTTGTATAATGATAAAGTAATAAAACTTACAATTTTCTTAAAAACCTTATTTTTCACTATCCACCTAAAAACCAACAATTTTTAAAAATTCCAAAAAATATATTTTAAGATAATATGGAATTTATAAAAATAAAAGTGATGTTAATTTAATAAAATTAGAATTATTAAAATTAGGTATTTCACTTTTAAATGGAAACATGCAACATAATGAAAAACCGTTTTTTATAGGAAAATAACTTTTTAAAATTTTACTATTGTTATTATTATTTCCCATAAATTACAAATAAAATTTACATTAATATATTATTTAGATAAATAATATATTCTATCCATTATATTATTATTTTCCAAAAAATAATCACTTAAAATCTAATTTTTAGATGTGTTACATTTTAAATCATAAATCAAACTTATTAGTAATTTAGCTACACTAATTTAATTATATCAATTCCTTAGTATTTAAAATGGACTATATGTATTGTATTTCTACATATATTTGAGAATTTAATTACCTTTATTTTTGCCTATCAATTCTATGATCATATTTCAATGGTCATATAATTTAATTTTAGTCTATTATTACATGTGAAGCGAACTATTGAACATATTAGGATTTAGTGGAAAATATAATTTAAAATATTATAGTGTTACAACCTTCCTCAGTTCAATGATAATAAATCCACTCTAACAACTAAACCCCACATGAATAAGCCACCCCAAACCCTAGAACCAACTGTAACAGTGCTTAGGGTTTTTAGTGGAGAAAGAAGCTGAAAGAGAAAAGAGGGAGTTTGAGAAGGAGAAATAAAATAGAGAGGAATTAGGAGCTTACCTAGGGGTTTCCATTTTAAAAGAAGGTAAGAAATGCATGATAATAAAGGATAAGAAAGGGAGAGGGATACATCAGGTGCTCCAGGGTCAACCAAAAATAAAGAAGAATATGGGAGGCTGAAACCCCCTTAAAAACCTTAAATTGATTTTAGGAAATTCAAAATTTTAGACACTAAAAAAATATGTATAGTTATATCACACATTTTGGTAAACTATATGTCAACCATGTGAAATATAATTTTCTAACTAAAATGAAATTTCCCAAACTTTTTTCACTGATATTCCTAACAATTAAAAATTTGTGTACAAAAAACCCCTCACTTAATGGTGCCCCACATGGTTTCCCTAAACTGACAAAATTCTCCCCAATCCATGCATGACACATGTATATTTACTGTGGAATTTCAAAAGTAAATAATAATGGCCCTATATAATGGTAACCACTTGGTTTCACCTAAACCATGAGCCCTAAACCATGCTCCTTAGGAATCCCATGTAAGAGTTAGTGACATGGTTTCTACTAACCATGTGGTGACTATGTAGAAACCATGTCTTGATAAAAAATACTTAAAAAATCAAAAATTTGAAGTCAAAAAATCTCACAATTTTAAAAAATATAAATAATAAAAAATTTAAATATTAATAGTAACATGGGGTATTAAAATATCCCAACCATGATACTTTGTACCCCTAGAAATTATAGAATATAAGTATAATACAATATTAAAGAATATAATTCTATATCTCAAATTATGTAGTGGGTAGAAGGGGAGACTATTTAGTGGGGATACTAAGAAAGAAAAATATTAACTGAAAGATAATATCTCAAAATTATTGAATAAACCCCCAAATTCCAAGAAACCTATCTAAGGACACACATGAAAACACGACCCAACAAAAATATCTAGGAAATTTTGGGCAAGAAGACTAATAATATCCTAGCACCAACATTGGAAACACATTAAGGACTTCCACTTCTTCTTTCAATAATACCGGACTTTATCAAATTACCCTTATATATAAAGCCCTAACATTTCTTGATCTTTACCAATAAGAGCATCCCAAATCACATCAACCAAAACCAAAACACCACTCACCAAGGATATCCTTTATTAATCACCGTCCAACAAAAGGTTATCATAGTGACCCTTTCAGAATAAAACCATTGACAAAAATAGACATGCATAATTTCCAATAAATGCCTTCATGAAGCTAATATGGGACTATAGTCCCCCCATAAACTCATATAGGTCCTTTGAAGAGGGAAAATTAAGCACACTCTTAAAACCTAGGATTTATGAGATAATTCAATATTTCCTCAATCTTCTCCATCCACTCTATCACCTTGAGTGAATTTTGGCCATTATGGAATAAAGGCGGATGGTGATTCCAAAGGACCTATTTGGGGTCTAAGTGAAAGGAAATATTTTTCTCTACTAATAGATTATGAGTTTGGGTAGAGTCAATGAGAAAACAAGAAACTCTTAAATGTTGATAGGATTTAACGTGAAGATCATCCTAATGAACAAATTATCACTCTTCTTCAAAGACTCTCTAAGTGGAATTAAATAAATAAAACAAAACATGAACTCAACCAGTCCATGATTTTCAAATCAATCAAACATTTCCATCCCAAATAAAAAAAACTCCAAAGCATAAACCAACCAATAAAATAGAAATGAACTTATTTTCTTTCTATTTCCAAAATAATTTCAAAGATCAGTTTAAAAATCCTTCAAATTTTAAAACATGATTTACAAGTGACAAAAATTATCGAATATCCTAAAAAACATGGTTTCAAATCCAAAACCATTCAATAATATTTTTAATATTAAAACACTTTATAATATTTTATTATAAAATAAAAACTTTTGTGAAATTAAAATTCATTACCAATGTTCCAAATTTAATTTCAAAACCATAAACTTTTTAAAAATACATGGGAATTAATGTCATTTGTTCTTATTTCAAAAATTAATTTTACAAATAAAGAAAAATATAAAATCCATTTTCCATCTTAAAATACAAGATTTTAAATTTTCAAAACAATGCCTCCTAGGGGAAAATAATTATAAAATCACAAAAATCATCCAAGGACCACCACTAATATCATTAAACCCAAAAAAATCCTCAATTACCAACACCCTAATAGAACACAACATTGGGATCATTTCGAAAAATAAGGGAGTAAAAATAACCATTCCGAGAAATAAATAGCACTATGCATAGTTTTTTCACACAATTTGGTAAATAGTTTTCTAACTACGTGATAGACTCTATAAAAGTTACAAACCCATTCTGTATGGGGTTTGTATGGTTTATCTAACTAGTGGGATAACCATGTATCCTTGGTTCATATAATAATTTATCCTTCAAAACTCTATATGACCCCTAAAATCCTTGATACACTCATCAGGATCCCAAACATCATTATACCATAACAAAATATATCAAATACATTCATAAATGAACTCAAAATCCAAACTCAATCCCTATCACTAGTGGAACATGAGGTTCTGAATGGGAAAGAGCTCATGAGGCCCTCCCCCACACCTACCTCTCAAGTCTTGACAATTATCCTAGTCCCATATCTACCCAGAAACTCCCTGAATAACATGAAGGGGATTTTATAGTATTTTTTCATGAACCTACCAGGGACACCCCTAACTTGGGAACCCAAACTGATCTATGGTAAGGCTCAAGGTGCATTCATGATATCCATGGGTCGATGACAAGCTCCAGGGTATTAACAGGTCATACCATGGAAATGATTCCACCCTCAATATATAAATAATAAATATCTAATTAAAGTAAACACAAAAATTATAAAGGGAGAATCATTAGAATTAAATAATAAATATTAATCTACATCACATATACAAAATAAATCAAATAAAAAAACTAAGGAATGAGGCTAAGAAAATAATTCTCAAAGAGAAAATAAAACCTGAATAAAAAATACACATCTTTATGTGACCCCTTAGTCACTCTTCGCATATAATCTTGAACATCCAAGAAAAAATACTCACCCAAAACAATGTCAGAAAAATCCTTGGGAACCTGTGAGGAAAACCATAAGAACTACATACACAAGATATTGTATGCAGTGTGTGTGAAAAACCAGGCATAATAATATCCTACCAAAGAGTTTATGTAATTTTCTTTAAAATGATAATTAATTTATTCTAGTTTAAAATAAAAATAGAAAATAGGGTTTTCACACATAATTATATTGAATCAAATATCAATTCATGATGATTTTATAAACTTCCCTTTTTATTTTCTCTTAAACAAAAATAATCACTTTGAAATCATTTTTATGGCCTATGAATTTCTTACTAAAACATCCATTTGAAAATACACTTTCTAAAAACTATTTTATAATTAATATTTTCCAAAACTATTTCATATTATTTTAATGAATAAATTTTAAAAAAATCACTAAGGAACCACATTGATTATTAAAATAAAATAGACAAGAAATTATAACAATCAAAGTAAAATAAGATCCAATTAAACTAAGGAACATAAAGAGGATTTACCCAATGAACTACCAAATAAAATCATGGTAAAAAACACTAGGTCCAATAGTGAGATGATTGTAGACCTTATTAAATAAGGGAAAAACTACCAGTATGTGTTTCATCTTACATACAAGAAAACCAAATAAACTTCAAAAAGCATTATCAAGTTAACACCCCACTAGCCATGTCCTACTACACAACTATAGGGAACACTAGTAGTGTTAAACTATCTAGTGTAGAATAATTCTTGTCCCCTCACATAGTTATTAGTATACCCCTAAAATTAGTAATAAAGGGATATGAGAAATCACGCATAACACATGATAAATATAAATCAGAATATAAATCTCAACTCACCTCTAACACCCTATAAATAAAAAAACCATTTTTATTCTATTAATATCATAATAATAACAAAAATACCTATTGGGGTCATTTTCCAAATCAAGAAAATATTTAAAAGGGGGTCAATAAGGTTCAATTCTTTCACATAGTTTGAGAAAAATATTTAAAGTGTCAAATGAGCCTCACTAAAATCTTATCACAGTAAGGTAGGTCCTTTCTCAATGGTTTGGAATTTTATTTAAAATAATTTATTTAAACAATCATTTAAAACAAACCTTAAAATCATTTAAAAACATAAACCCATTTCCATTTAGAAATAATAATAAAACTAAACCAATTTTATCTATTATATGACTTAAATAGGGCCAAATCTACTTTGAAAACACTAATTTCATTTAAAACACATCCTTAGAACCATTTTTACAATACTTTTCATTCAAAACCCCTTTTATAAAACAAATCTATTTGAAAGCACCCTTTATTCCAAGTGAGAAACCAATTAAAAAACAACTATGAAATTAATTTAGTTATCACATATTTATATAATTTAATAAATAAGACATTTGGAAATCTTGAGAAATAAATGACATATCAAATAAAGGAAACACATAAAAATAAAAACCTTGGTTCAATGGAAATGAAGTCGGATTTCATCGCCTTCAATGATGAACACACAAATAAAATGCAAGGAAAATTTAGTGGGCCCAAACAACAAAAACCAATAAGAATGAGCCACCATGAAATATAGAACCAACCCAAATAATTAATAAGGATCATGTGGTAGAAGGAAACCAAAAGAGAAAAGAGATAAGGGATAAGGAAGAATAAATTGATTGGAATGAGAAACTTACCAAGGATTTTTCATATTAAAAGGAGGTTAGAAAATCTTTAGAGGTGATAAGAGAGGGTGAGGGATCCCCCACATGTTATAGGGATGGGTGAACATGAAGGAGGATATGAAATGATAAAACCCGATTATAACTATCACATAAATTTTAGTAAAATTGAAATTTTAGACACTTGGTAAATTCACATGATTATACCACACGATTTGTTAAACCATGAGATAACCGTATGAAGTGGAACTATCAAACTACAGATCAATTTTAAATACTTATCACATAGTTATTCATAATAATGTGCAATCCATATTCTATAAAACCCTCAACTAAGTGTATCTCACACAGTTCGCATATACTTATAAGGTTCTCCCAAAGTTGTGCATGACCTATGTAGACTAAACATGTAAGTTCAAAAATGAAATAAAAAGGTACCATGTGAGGGTAACCACATGATTTATATTAAACTCTATGCCCCAAACTATTCACCTTAGGAAGCCATGTGAGTTCCAACCACACATATCATTCATAGACCCAAAATATTTAAAATTTAAAAGTTTAATTTAAAAAAACTATCAAAATATAAATGTGCCCAAAATAATATAAAATATAAATAATAACAGTAACATTAGGAGTTACATGAAATATATATTATTATGTACTCGGAAACAAAAAAAATTTACAAAAAATTTTACACCCATAAGAAACTTTAAAATGTTATATTTAATAGTCATTATAAAATATAAAAATTATAATATAAAAACATAATATATTGTAAAATATAATAAAGAGTATAATTTAACACCCATAGAAAACTAGAAATATATATGTGAGATTGAATAAATATAGTGAATCATTGTATAATCACACCCCACACATAATCCTTAAGACACATGGAAAAAATTCATACTCAATGATGAAATAATAAAATATAGTTGATTTATCTATTATTTAAATATAGTTTAACAAATTTTGTTAACTAGTTATATGATAAAATAATGAGCATTGTAAATTTAAAAAAAATTATATTCAAGTTGTAATAGTTTTATGGTCTTTCATAAATAACCAAATAAATTTCAATATATATATTTTTTATTGGTCAATCAATTTATTTCTCCTATTTGTTCAAAATAATGTACAATTTAAAATTCAATTTAAAAAACGTAATGGTCAATCAAATCCATATCAATTAAATAATCATGAACTCAATATAATTAAAAGTAAACAACAGAAACCTTTTATATAAGTATATTTACATTTTACATTAATTTAATATAACATAAAATTGACTAAAAGAGCCTTGGATAATGATTATATGAAGTAATGGAGGAATTAAATGAAAAAAATATCTATATAAATAATTATTCATTTAAATTACAATTCTTAGTTGTTTTTAAAAATGAAATCTAATTATATAATTTAAACCTACCAATTTCACTAAAGAAACCTGTAATTAATAAAATAAGGATCGTAGGACTCAATATTAGTGGAAGGGGAGGTGTTATGTGTTGGTTTGTTAGGTTGTTGAGTGTCAACACATAGAGTATTAGAAGAGGGAGTGATGAAGTGGTTAGGTGATGAACAAATATGGAGACCAATTTCTCCGTAATAAGGGAGAAGGATATGTCTAGATCTGATGTCAATAATTGAGGTAGGAGGGGGCATTAGCTGGGAATTGAAAGAGAAGGAAGGAAATGATATAACACACTGAGAAAAAGGGATTTTACTGTTGGTGGTTTATTTAAACCATTTATAAGCATAGTTTTTTAGATGGTTTATTAAAAAACCACCACCAATAAATTTTTAACAATAATTATTTATATATTGACTCAAATAAATTAATAAAAATAAAATAAAAAATGAATAATTCATATTTCATACTGGTTATAAAAAACTTTCGTGAATAATACATTCCTAATATTAATTTTTTTATATAAATTAAATCTCACCAGGAATTTTGAGAGTATAGTTGATATTGGAAATGATTAAACCATTGGTATCTAATTATTTATCATTAAAATACTACCTTAATAACTTTTAATACATTTAATTACTAATATATTTATAGATACATTAACTATTCATCAAAGATATTATATATGAATTCCTTGATAAACTATTCATATGAACCCTTTGAACTAATATCATTCGATGAGATTATCTTCCTATATAAAAACGTTAGTCACAATTTTTTTATTCATTGGTGTAATCTCACTCATAAATTACCATTTTTTATTACGGATTACCTAACTAAACATTGAATTTACTTACTTTTAGGTCACCATTCATGATTGGTTATATATTATGAATTACTTTTTGTTATATAGTCATATAAAATTTTATTTTAAAGTGTTTCATTGAGTTTTGGGAATGTTATGAGATATTTGTGTCCATAATTAGGTAAAACCCTAATTCATTGGGAAATATTTCATCTATAGAAATTCCATATAGAGGGTATTGAAATGTAAATATAAATATTAAATTTTAGTGACTTGGTAGGTATCCTTGTCATAAAATCTCTTTAAAATTCTTCATTAACACATATTTACTAAAGTGTTTTTTATGGCATCATTATTCCCAAATGTAATGAAGAAAATATAAATCCAATGGCGTTATCAACTATGAGAGGAAATGATATATTAAAATAAAAAATATAAACCACATGTACCTATTATTTATCTTCATATATAATTAATTAGTGAATTTGATAGAGATCTTTTAGTGACTTTAATGAATCACTCTCCTCTATAGGTATGCCTCAAAAAATGGAATTTATAGACACTTCCATAAGATCACTAATCTTTCAGAGAGAATTCTAGTTCTACCTTCAAGGTTAATAATTAGAAGAGATTGAGATAGAGATTAAACGTTTTTGGAATGATATTCTATGTAGAGATGAGGTTACAAAACTTCCTTTAAATAAAAATCATTCTTTGAATGAAGGATCCACTTGATGATGAGAATCGAGTTAAAGGCACTGAGTCAATTTCTCACATGGAGGAGTTGGATTTGTAAGGATAAATGACCTTAGGAATATTAAAGGTTCATAATGATATAATGGGGGGTGTATCTTGCTTCATTAGGGGACTAATATATCTTACCTTACATGGATAGAGAAAATAGTACTATTATCAATATTAATCTAGCCCATTATGATACATGAAGTCCAATCTACTTTATTTCTTGTATTTGGAAGCCTGAACCATATAAAGAGTTTCTAAATTTGTTAATTGTGGAAAATAATTAAAAATTCAAATTAAACTTCACACTGAATAGTCAGTACTCAATGTTCTAAAGTTAATGATAAATGGTAAATAGTTAATAGTCATTTGTCGGGGTTGGATTCCACTTTTTTTCAGAAAATTATCTTTTTGAATTGAACCATTTTATCTCCCTCTTACTATAAATAGGAAATTCTATGGATCTTGTATGGTATATAAATTTGGATTAATTAAATTCTACCATTTTGTTCCCTAAATTGTGAGAAAACCTATTTTATATTTCTTTCCTATTGTTAATTAATTCCCTGACTATCTACATATTAGGTAAGTGATCCAATATCACAAAATCCAACAATTCCTACATCGACCCAAGTGCTTCATTATGTGGATCAGATTCACTTCATATTGATTATGCTATCTAAGTAGTTGGTTGAACTCCTTATAGAATTGGTTGAAAACTTATATCCAATATCCATATGAATCATGCATCACATAACCCAAAATCTAATCACTCATCTGTCATTCCACACTGTGAAGATCAGGCCACCTTCATTCATCTTGCATTAGTTGGTAGTAGATATCCATTTTACATAGTAGGCATCTATCCATTAATTTAATTTACATTAATCCATTATGATTCTTATCTTTAAATTTTATCCAGCCATTAAAAAAACCAAAAACCCCCTTTATTTCAAAACCTTTATGATATTCCCATATTCTATAAGTATAAAATATTGTACATTGAGCCTCCCCCTCATGAATCTCCAATTAAGTTTCTACATGATTTGAATCCAAAAAAAATTTAAAAAGTTATAATAAACCAACTATCTCAAGATATTATTTTTGTGTTTTTCAAAGTCGAACGCACATAATTTATCTGAGATATTTAAAAAAAACTATCTCACTCTCCATTTATAATATTGTGACTTACAACACTAAGGAAAAAAAATCTTATTATGGAGATTTTAAAAAAAGAAAAAAAAGTGCAGATACAATCACATCTTCGTATCATTATTATTTACATTATTAGAACATTACATTTCCATATGTTACTTTCTACTTCATTTAACTTCATAACCCAATTATATTGGGATCTTATTGTCATGACACGACCCAAGACAAGGATCGAGCAGAAACTACCCCCAAACCATATCTAGAGGCTAGGGGGTGGAGACCAATGCTGAAGGCATATCTAACATGGGGTGGCTCTTTCCTAAGTACCTGCATGCACACAAACATCTATATCGATGAAGAAGTGTAGAGGGAATGAGTAAAATATGAAACACAGTAGATAGTAAACCAAGAATGAATAACCACTAGGGTGTATAAGAGTATAACAGTGAAAAGTATAATGTAAAGGGAAAAAATACACAACCTTCTAGAAATATGTCTTGACCTAAAAGAACTGGAAAAGTAAATTGCAGAGAGGGCCCAACTCCAGAATACAAAGTTGTGACCATTGTATACTATCCAAAGTACCAGGTCTCCCTAAGATCCTCTAAAGTCACCCCAAACTATACATCATCTGTATAAGACACAACACGCATGGGTAAAACCCATGTTGTGGTGGGTATATACATACCTAATAGGATTACCTAAAAGCTGAAGGGGGGAAGTTAAAGATACAATTGGAATAGAAAGAAATTATATGCAAGACACGGTCAAAGAGAAAAACTCAACCAAAACCAAGAGAATGTAATCTCGTCTAAGCACAAGGGGCTCAAAATAGTGAGTAGATGAACTACACGATGAGTCTTCACCACCTATAGTAGGAGAGTAGACTCATCTAACCATGAGAAGATAAACATGAAAATCATGTGTCATACCCTGCGCGTCTTCACCTCTCAGGGAAAGAGAGTTACCAAATCCAAAGGTAAGGATCCATAACAATATATATATATATATATATATATATATATATATATATGCTCAGTCAAAATAACCTGAAATGAGAGAGTAAGGGGATATCCATCTCATAGCTCATCCTAAGAAGAAATGTAGCCAACAGTTCCAAAAGTCTATCCATAAGGCCCAACATCTCATGTGTCTTTCAAAAAGTAACCATTCAAGTCAAGTCATGCCTCATCACTATGATGCATAGTTGAGGGGCCACAAACTCTAGGCAGAGGACCCATGCCCTAGTAAAATAGGAGGGATCCACTCTAATAGTTGTCGAGGACTCCACTATCTATATCTACTGGAGGGTATAACTTGGTAGTCATCGAGGACTCCACTACCCTGATCTATAAAAGGGTATAACTCAAAAGTGGTCGAGGACTCCAATGACTATCTCTACTAGAGGTTACAAATAATTATTCATTGAATACTCCACTACTTAGCTCCATTGGAGGGTACAACTCAGTAGTCTTCAAGGACTCCACTGCCCATCTCACTACTGGAAATTCGGGTTATAGCCACCGTTTTAAACCGTGGCTATAGGTCCTCAAACTGTGGCTATAGGTAATAGCCACGGTTTGAGGAACCGTGGCTAAGTTTTTCATGGATATAGGCCTAGATCTATATCCACAGTTCCAAACCGTGGCTCTAGATCTATATCCACGGTTTTAAACTATGGCATTAGACCTATAGCCACGGTTAAATACTGTGGCAATTAACCAATAGCCAAGGTTTAAAACCGTAGCTATAGGGTTTAAAAATACATAAAAAATACCCCCCCCCCAACGCCACAGCACAGCCCCCCACCCCCACTCCCCTTGCAGCCCCCTCCCCCCTGCATCCCCCACCCCCTGTAAAGCCCCCCCCGGACACCCCCTTCCTGGACAGCCCCCCTCCCCCCCAAAAAAATAGCCCCCATCCTGTCCCCTGCACAGCCCACCCCCCATGCAGCCCCCTCGCCCCTACAAATCCTCCCCTGGATAGCACCCCTCCCCCCTACAAAGCCTCCCCTGGACAGCCCCCCTCCCCCCTGCAAATCCCCCTCTGGACAGCCCCCCCCCCCCAATTTAATAATAGTTTAATCATCTTATGCCAACATGGGAGATTTATGAGTGGTTGTACAAAGTTCAATTCATAATGATATTTAAGTTACAGTGGGGATAAATAGAACCATGGTTCCCAAAAATTGTTTTGTACCGATTGATGTTGAATGAAGAGATATATGTTGTCATTACAACAATCAAAATCTATAGTTAATAAGTTATTCTGAATGGAATGAAGAAATCATCTAATGTGGTAGCCCCCCCCCCTAAAGAACCCCCACTAGACACCTCCCCCTACCTCCTGGACACCTCTCCCCCCTGCCTGGACAACACCCCCCCCCCCCCTCCTGGACACCTCTCCCCCCTGGACACACCCCCTTCCTGGACAACACCCCCTCCCTCCCTGCTGGACACCTCTCCCCCCTGCCTGGACAGCACCCCCCCTACTGGACACCCCTCCCCCTGCCTGGATAGCACCCCCTCCCTCCTGGACACCTCTCCCCTGCCTGGAAAGCACCCCCCCTCCCCCCTTCCTAGACAGCAATGATCGTACCACGATTCACTGTTTTATTCCACCCTTACACCGCAGTTTTAAACTAGTTTTGTAATGAATATTCCAAATATAATAATAAATTTCAATTTATGTTTGAATCAATAAATTAATGTTAATCAATATTATAATGGGAAATTTTACTTGTTTTTATTGTTTCAATGTAGGTGGAGGTGATTTGGAGGGCCCTTGATGAAGTGAAAGAAAAATGGTCCAAAATTGCATGGATCCATGGACATCTGTCCACGTTTTTGCATAGTACACGAAATCCATGCATCCAAATGGACTGAAATTTGTGGTCCTGTCCAAAATTTAATAGGAACCATTTCATATTAAGAAACTCAATCCTGATTCGGCTTCTATGGGGCCCATTCGAACTGATATGTCCAAGCCACCGAATTTGGACCAAGTCAAATGCGGAGTTCTTTATTTTATCAATATCTTGAGATGTAGTTGTCCAAATGCTTCCAAACATTCGGTGAAGACATTCAAGAGGTAGAGCTACAACTTTTATATTTTCTCCAAAGTGAGATAAGACTGTCTGAAGGCCGAAACGTGTCGTGCAAGTGGATTGATGAAATCTGTGTGCCTAAAACCACCTTCCAATTTTCCTATAAAATAGCACCTTGGGCTCCCCATTTTCAAGTTCGTCCAAGGAGTGAAGTTATAACAATTTGGAGTCTTATAGGAGTCTTATAATCACCTTGGAGGTTCTGGAGGCCCCTATCCTCATAGGGTAATCAAGGATTAATAAGGAGTTCCACCCAAGCTTCATCCTCCTCCCGATGTCGAGCTAAAAGTTGGGTTTTCGTTGTGAGGGAGCTACACACATGTCATGGGAGTTCCGATGCATAAACTAGATACTGGTTTGGAGTAATTTGGATTTTTAAACATTTCATTCCATGTATCTTATTTTATTTCAGGTTTGAATGCTTTGATTTGATGCATGTGAGTGTTATGCTCTTAATTTCTAACTGATCGGTGTGAGGTTTTGAGTGCGTGACTTGTTTTGTTCCAATTGGACATCACAAGAATCCTTTTCATACCCACCTTATTGAGATTTCAATCTGATTTGTAAGCTCTTATTCCATGCATAATTACTAGACCTTGGCAATACGATTGTTACGTCAAGGTTGGGCCCTTAAAGCATTGAAATAAAAGATTAGGAATTAATCAGGATTCCAATTAACTCCAACCAAAGAATTACTCTAAACATAAGATGAATATCTATGAAAAATGAACTTGATATGTGTGTAGTGAAATCACATCAACCCTTTTATCTCATATTTTTTCAAAATCCACTAGGTAACTCAATTTTTAAGCTATATCAACTAAGTCATTGTTTTAAACTCTTTTCAAAACCACCCCTCTCTTAGTCATTTTTATTAAAAATACACACTCTAAACCTACCAACGCTCCTTGAGATATGACCTAGGGTCTACCCTAGACTATAAATAAACCATAAAAACATAATCAATTTGGCATTTCATGACAACACGATCAAATTTTGGCGCCATTTCCGGGGAGCGCTTTGGTTTTTTGTGCGTGTTTTTGATAATTTTTTTGTAATTTTTGTGAATATTTGTTTGTTTTATCTTCTACCTTTGAATTTATTTTTGTGTTATAATTTATTTATTGTGTAGGTTTTGTGTATGAAGTGTTCTACTCTGGGAGACCTACAAACTTTCGAATCCGAACCAGAGAGGATCCTACATCAACGAAACCGAGACACACAAGACAACACTTTGAAGGAGGGGACATCACATCATAAAATTCTTCTTGGTACTTCTTCTTGTTCTGAAACCAATGTTAAAACTAAGCATAACTTGTATAACATGGCTGAAAATAATAGAACACTAAAATAACTAACCTCTCCTGATGTTGATATCCGACCCACTTACATTCAATTACAAGGCGAGGGACCCAATTTTGAACTAAAATCTTGTTTAATTCATTTATTACCAAGATTTCATGGACTGCCTGGAAAAGATCCACATAAGAATTTAAAAGAATTTCATACTATGTGTTCAACATTAAAACCTGCTAATGTGGATGAAGAACAAGTAAAACTTAGGGAATTTCCATTTTCATTATATGACATGACTAAATATTGGTTGTATTATGTTAATTCACCTATTAGAGGTTGGGCGGACATGAAACGACTTTTTCATGAAAAATACTTCCCAGCCTCTCAAAATGAAACAATAAGGAAAGAAATATGTGGGATAAGACAATCTCAAGGAGAAACCCTTCATGAAAATTGGGAACGATTTAAAATATTGTGTTCAAGTTGTCCACATCACCAAATAAGTGATCAACTTTTAATTCAATATTTTTATGAAGGTTTAATCCCTATTGATCTAAACATGATTGATGTTGCTGTAGGTGGTGCACTAGTGGATAAAACCCCAATTTCTGCAAGGACCCTAATGGATACCATGGCACAGAACACTCAACAATTTAGTTCAAGGTCCAGTGTACCCATTCGAGGTGTCCATGAGGTGAAAAGTACTGAATTTGAGAAGAAGGTGGACACAAAGTTTGAAGAGGTGGGTACCCTTCTACGACAACTTGCTCTTTCCCAAGGGAAATTCCAATCTCCTCCTCCCATACATTGTGGTATATGCTCTTTTGATACCCACTATTCTGACCAATTCCCCCAATTGAGAGAAACTTCTGAGATTTGTGAGGCAATATTCCCAGGACACCCCTATAACCAACCCATTAGGCAAGAACCTTACTATCCATCCAACCCTAGGTGGATAGACAGCCAAGCCTATAGGCAAGGGGGGTATTCAAACCAGCCTCATAAACCATGGAACCAACCAGGGCAAAGTAGTCATCAAACACCACCACCCCAAAATTTTCAACCACCCCAAAGGCTTTTCCAACAACCCCCCTCCAAAACCCGAGCCTAGACTAGAAGATATGATGAAACAAATGGCTTCCAATAATCTCCAATTCCAACAAACCACTCAGGCAGCCATATAAGACCTCAAAACCCAATTAAGCCAACTAGCTAACTCGGTGGGTGAAATCCAAAGCCATGGGTATGGTAAACTACCATCTCTTCCACTTGTCAACCCTAGGGATAAGGGAAATGTTAGTTCCATCACCCTTAAGAGTGGAACTCAACTTAAAATCCAAATTAACTCTCCATTAGAGCCATCCTCTCCTAAGGGAACCACCATCCCAACCACTGAAAAAGGTTCAAATGAGATGGAACCTTGTCTTGAGAGAAGTCCTACCAAAGGAAAGAGTGTGTCTATTGATGAGTTACCAAGCCCAAGAATTACTCTTCCATTACCCCAAAGAGCCACCCAACAAAGGAAACAAAAGGAAACTGAAATTGATAATGAAATCTTGGAGACTTTCAAAAAAGTTCAGGTTTACATTCCATTGATTGATGTCGTCAAGGAAATTCCGAGATATGCCAAGTTTTTGAAGGAGATGTGTACCCACCGAAGAAGACTTAGAGGTGATGAGAAGGTGATCCTGGGGAGGAACGTCTCAGCATTGATACAACCATCACCACTAAGTGCAACGATCCTGGAACATTCTTGATTCCGTGCACCATAGGAGAGTATTCTTTCTCCAATGCTATGCTTGATTTGGGTGCTTCTATTAATGTGATGTCTCACTCCATATACTCTTCTTTGCAGGTCGGTGAACTAAAGCCCACAAGAATAGTTGTTCAGATAGCAAATCGGAGTACGACACACCCTTCTAGTGTGTTAGAGGATGTTCTTGTGAGGGTTCAAAATTTAATATTTCCTGCTGATTTTTATGTGCTAAAAATGGAAGATGAGAGGATGAATGGACATGCCCCAATTATATTGGGGAGACCTTTCTTGAAAACCGCCAAATCCATAATTAATGTCCATAATGGTACATTATCTATGGAATTTGGTGGCGACATAGTCCATTTCAACATCCTTGATTCCATGAAGCACCCCATAGAAGAACATTCCTCTCTCTCGGTAAATTCAATTGATGTATTCCCTTCCCCTAAAATCACATCATTTGTTTCCCCTGATCCCCTTTCTGAATTTTCCTATTGGATTGAAATTCTTGGTAATGAGTCATGTGTTGATTGTTGTAGTGGTCTAGAAAAGTTTCATGCATGTTTATTAATTGATAATTTCTTGAGCACGGAGGATCACATGACCATCGATGATACTGCTACGCTTGTAAAAGCTAATTCCTCATCTGAGGATGATACCATTGAGAAGTTATATGAGATTAGTGACCTCTCACTTCCACACACACTCCCATCAATCCAAAACCCATCTTAATTGGAACTAAAGAAACTGCCTCAAGATTTAAAATATTCATATCTTGAGAATAGAAACAAGTTGCCTGCCATCATTTCTAGTTCACTCCCTCCGGAGCATGAATTGAGACTGCTTGAACTTTTGAGGGAGCATAAACAAGCATTGGGATGGAAACTTGCAGACATTCCTGGTATTAGCCCATCAATTTTTACACATCATATTTTATTAACTGATGAGGCTAAACCAGTGAGGCAGGCACAACGTCGACTGAACCCAAACCTCTTAGAAGTAGTTAAAAAGGAAGTAACAAAGTTATTGGCTGCTCGAATCATTTACCCCATCTCTGATAGCCAATGGGTCAGTCCCATTCAAGTATTTCCTAAAAAACTGGCCTAACTGTAATTGAAAATGAAAATAATGAATTGGTTCCAACTCGTGTGCATAATAGTTGGCATGTCTGTATAGATTATCGCCGACTAAACCAACACACTAGGAAGTACCATTTCCCCTTGCCATTCATTGACCAAATTCTAGAGAGGCTAGTAGGGAAGTCCCATTACTATTTTCTTGATGGGTATTCTAGATACTTTCAGATCCATATTTCCCCTGAGGATCAGGAAAAGACAACCTTCACTTTCCCCTTTGGCACATTTTCCTATAGAAGGATGCCATTTGGCCTGTGCAATGCTCCGGGTACTTTCCAGCGATGTATGTTTAGTATTTTTTTGGATTACCTGGAGGATTGCATAGAAGTTTTCATGGATGATTTTACTGTTTATGGATCCTCTTTTGATGAATGTTTAAGTAGTCTTGGTTCCATCCTACGTCACTGTATTGAAAAGAATCTTGTATTAAATTATGAGAAATGCCATTTCATAGTGCGACAAGGTATAGTATTGGGACATGTCATTTCTGGGGATGGTATCCAAGTAGATAAATAGAAAGTGGATGTCATTTCTTCCCTACCATTCCATAAAAATGTACGTGATGTACGGTCTTTCCTAGGTCATGCTGGATTTTACCGTCGTTTCATTCGTGATTTTAGTAAGATTGCACTTCCCATCTCCCGCTTACTCCAAAAAGAAAAAGATTTTGTTTTTTATAAAGAATGTGAAGAAGCTTTTAATAAATTAAAATGGAATCTCACATCACCCCCGATAATCCAACCACCTCGGTGGTATTTACCATTTGAGCTCATGTGTGACGCCTCTAACTATGCAGTTGGGGCAGTCTTATCACAAAGGGTCGATCGAGCTCCACATGTCATTGCCTATGCCTCACGTACTTTGGACCCTGCCCAAGAAAACTACACCACCACTGAAAAATAATTTCTTTCCATTGTGTTTGCCTTTTATAAATTCAGGTCATACCTTTTAGGGTCCAAATTCATTGTGTTCTCAGACCATGCAGCCCTCCGATATCTCCTAAAGAAACCGGAAGCCAAACCACATCTCATTTGTTGGATGCTCCTCCTTTAGGAATTCAATCTAGAAATTAGAGATAAAAAAGCAGCAGAGAATATGGTGGCAGACCATATCAGTAGTATCCCCCCATCCTCATACATTGTCTCATCCCCCTATATTCCCATTAATGACTTATTTCCTGATGAGCAATTGTACAAAGTGCAAGATGTTATTCCCTGGTATGCTGAAATTGTAAATTATCGGGTAGCATCTTGCATTCCTACTTATTTCAATAAGAACCAAGCTAGTCGTCTAAAACATGAGTCTCATGGGTACATTTGGGATGACCCCTACCTTTGGCGCACATGTAGCGATCAGGTCCTTAGGCGTTGTGTTCTAGATAGCGAGTTTCAGTCTGTCATTAGATTCTTCCACACTCTTGCTTGTGGGGGCCACTTTGGTCCCCAACGGACTGCTCACAAAGTTCTTGATTCTGGTCTATTTTGGCCAACAATTTTTCAGGATGCCCATGAATTTTGTAAATCTTGTCCTCATTGTCAAATAATGGGGAATGTATCTAAAAGGAATGAAATGCCACAACAAGCCTTGCTCTTTCATGACATTTTTGATGTTTGGGGAATTGACTTTATGGGGCCATTTCCCAATTCTTTTGGCAACTTGTACATTCTTTTGGCTATTGATTATGTATCAAAATGGGTAGAGGCACGGGCCACAAGGACATATGATTCCAAAACAGTTGTAGAATTTTTGAAAACTCAGATCTTTTATAGGTTTGGATTACCTAGGTTCATCATCAGTGACCAGGGTTCTCATTTCTGCAACCGAACAATGCAATCACTTTTGCGTCGGTATGGGGTTGGTCATCGAGTATCTACTGTGTATCACCCATAGACTAATGGTCAAGCCGAGGTGTCAAATAGAGAGGTAAAACAAATTCTTGAAAAAACGATCCAACCCAACAGGAAAGATTGGAGTCTTAGAATTGATGATTCATTATGGGCCTACTGTACTACTTTCAAAACTCCCATTGGAATGTCACCCTATCGTCTTGTGTTTGGAAAGAGTTGTCACCTCCCTGTTGAGATTGAGCACCGGGCCTACTGGGCCATCAAACAATGCAATTCTAATCAATCTGGTGTAGGTGCTTAAAGGAAGTTGCAGATTCATGAGCTAGAGGAAATGAGAAGAGATGCATATGAAAACCCCATGATTTATAAGGAGAAAACCAAGGCTTCTCATGACCGTCTTATCCTTCATCATCACTTCCATATTGGGCAGAATGTCCTCCTTTATAATGAGAGGATGAAGTTGCATCCAGGTAAGCTTCGTTCTTGCTGGTTTGGACCATACATTGTTACTAACGTCTCTCAATTTGGTGTTGTCCAGGTTAAAAATGAAGAAACCAAGAAAAACTTCACTGTCAATGGGCAGCGGTTGAAGCACTTTCATGAACCCGTTCTAGAGTCCCCGATGGAGGAACTCCAAGTTCAAGAAGCAAACTATGAATGAAATCAACCGGGTTTTATCCTTCCTTCCCACATTCTCTTTTACTATAGTGAGGACACTGCATACTCTAGGTGTGGGGGGGTGGATACATTCCTGGGTCAGTTAGGAATTTTCATCATTTTCTCCTTTTGTTTTCTCTTTTTGGCCTTCTTTATGGTATTTTCATTTTTCCCTATCAACAATTTTGAAATTCCATGATGTGGTGACCATAAAGTGGGGAAAGTAAAAATACCATAATGAAGGCTAAAAAGAATTTGTGTATGAGTTTACCATCAAGGAGTGATTTTTAGTGAATTGGTTTTCTATCAATGATATAAATGGTTGTATGAGTATGAAACATTTGAGATGATTGATGCCCCTTGTGTGAGTAGTTTTGGGAAAACGGTGTCACTATATCTCCATACATTTTTGCACCAAACCACAAAGTGTGAATATTTCTTACTTAATATATGGTAAATATATGTTGGGTTAATAATTTTCAGCTTGAAATGATATTTCCATACGTTCGTTCCTTATTCGATCAGTTTCATTACTGTAAAAGATTGACCTATGCCTGTGTACCTAATGTTCGACTGTTGTACGCCCTAAAAAACCCAAAAATTGGTTGTATCTTGGGCAGGTCAAAAACCACTCCTCTTCAACCTTTGATCTTATTATAACTATTTCAATTAGTGTCGTGAGTAGATCAAACAAGGGTTGAGAGATGAGTGTGAGATTTGTTCCAAATGCAACATTAAAAAAATATAATAAATGAGGGGAGTGATGAAATTTGCAACATATGGGGATATCTAGGTCAGGAGCTTATGGTTTGACTTCTGGGAATTCTTAAATGATTGGGTCTTGAAATATGATTGTAAAGGATGTAGGACAGGTTCGGTGAAAAATCATTTAAAGCTGAATAATGTTAAAATAACCTATATTTATTTGATATAAAGTTTAAAGAATAGTATGGAATGGTTTTCACACACACACATGGAGAGTTAGTGTAATGGTTGACATTTTAATTCCTTTCTCATGTTGGTGTCATAAATCTCTTTGAATTTTATTGTGATATGATTTATGAGACATCTTTTTCCATTTTCACTGGGAAGAACTCCTTGGTGTGGTTCGTGTATTGATCACTTTACTTTAAATAAAATTTCCTCAAATGATTAATCTTCAGGATGTTGGAAATATATATATATATATATATATATATATATTCATCATTGTATTTGGATATGTGACTTTTCCCAGGAGTGGAAATGTTTAGGTGTGGGGGTGTGATCGTACCACGATTCACTGTTTTATTCCACCCTTACACCGCAGTTTTAAACTAGTCTTGTAATGAATATTCCAAATATAATAATAAATTGAACTTTATGTTTGAATCAATAAATTAATTTTAATCAATATTAGAATGGTCAATGTTACTTGTTTTTATTGTTTCAATGTAGGTGGAGGTGATTTGTAGGGCCCTTGATGAAGTGGAAGAAAAATGGGCCAAAATTGCATGGATCCATGGACATCTGTCCACTGTTTTGCATAGTACATGAAATACGTGCATCCAAATGGGATGAAATTTTATGGGACTTTCCAACATTTAACAGGATACATTTCATATTAAGGAACTCAATCCTGATTCGGCTTCTATGGGGCCCATTAGAACTGATCTGTCCAAGCCACCGAATTTGAACCAAGTCAAATGCGGTGTTCTATATTTTATCAATATCTTGAATTGTAGTTGTCCAAATTCTGCAAAACTTTCGGTGGAGATAGAGAAGAGGTAGGGATACAACTTTTATATTTTTTCCAAAGTGAGATAATACTGTCTGAAGGCCGAAACTCATCGTGCAATTGGATTGATGAAATCTGTGTGCCTAAAACCACCTTCCAATTTTCCTATAAAATGGAACCTTGGGCTCCCCATTTTCAAGTTCGGACAAGGAGTGAAGTGCTACCAATTTGGAGTCCTAGAGGAGTCTCATAATCACCTTGGAGGTTCTGGAGGCCCCTATCCTCATAAGGGAATCAAGGATGAAGAAGGAGTTCCACCCGAGCTTCCTCCTCCTCCCGATGTCGAGCTGAAAGTTGGGTGTTCGTTGTGAGGGAGCTACACACATGTCAAGGGAGTTCCGATGCATAAAATAGTAACTGGTTTGGATTAATTTGGGTGTTTAAACATTTCATTCCATGTATCTTATTTTATTTCAGGTTTGAAAGCTTGATTTGATGCATGTGAGTGTTATGCTCTTAATTTCTAACTGATCAGTGTGAGGTTTTGAGTGCGTGACTTGTGTTGTTCTGATTGGACATCACAAGAATCCTTTTCATACCCACCTTATTGAGATTTAAATATGCTTTGTAAGCTCTTATTCCATTCATAATTACGGGACCTTGGCAATATGATTGTTACGTCAATGTTGGGCCCTTAAAGCATTGAAATAAAAGCTTAGGAATTAATCGAGATTCCAATTAACTCCAACCAAATAATTACTCTAAACCTAAGATGAATCTCTATGAAAAATGAACTTGATATGTGTGTAGTGAAATCACATCGACCCTTTTATCTCATATTTTTTCAAAATCCACTAGGTCACTCAATTTTTAAGCTATTTCAACTAAGTCATTATTTTAAACTCTTTTCAAAACCACCCTCTCTCTTAGTCATTTTTATTAAAAATACACACTATAAACCTACCATCACTCCTTGAGAGACGACCTAGGGTCTACCCTAGACTATAAATCAACCTTAAAAACATAATCAATTTGACGTGTCATGACAACGCGGTCAAGCACCCCCCTCCCTCCCTCCTGGACACCTCTCCCCCCTGCCTGGATAGCACCACCCCTGCTGGACACCCCTCCCCTACCTGGATAGCACCCCCCCTGCCTGGACAGCCCCTACCTTTGCTTTAAATGTTCTCAATTCAAAAGGTAATTATATACCCTCTATGAATATACTTTGTGCATTATGTCTGAGATTACTTGTTTACATTCTTTTTTTGTTTCAGTCAGGTATGATGTATCAAGAAGCAGCTTGGTAAAGGATGTACCTCAGCAAAGAAAGATTCTTAATCATAGGTATTGAAGACATAAGCTTTACCTTTAATTTTTGTTTGGACTTATGATCTAAGATTCATTGTTGTCACATATATTTATGTTTTAATCCAAGAAATATTGTGTAGGTACTACCTTGTGGAATAAGAAAAGGATGCCAACATTGTTGGGATTTTGGTAGGAACCCTTGGTGTAGGTATGTTTATCAGATGCTTGGTATTTTTTTAAGACTAAAAATGATGGAATGAATAATGACAACTCTAGGGATGTCAGGTTGGTTTCATAGGATTAAGGATGAAACTAACAGGTCTATTTTTGTCATCCAATTTAAAATGTATTTTATTTTAAATCAGGGGTATAATTGACATTAAATAATTTTGTTTGGAAAGCAACCAAAAAAATTGTCATTCCAGCCCATTCCATTCCTCCCCATCCATTTCAGTCCAGTTTATTCAATTCCTTCTTATTCCATTCAGATTCGTTGAACCAAACGGGATTCAAGTGACAAGTGTTTTCACAAAGAAAAGATAAGAGCACCAACTATGAAAGAAAGTTTGTGCTATGTTTTATGTCTAATATGGGATTTGTTTTAATAATTATTTACTGTAGGTATCATTATTTTGTTTTATGTGCTATGTTAGCGCCCTCTTCATCCATTTACATTCACTCTAAATCTTTTTAGCATTGTTCTTTCATTTCCTCTCTCAAATCTCTCTTCCAGAATTCCCAAGTCCCATTCTGATGTGTTGGGAGCCTCACTAATATATCATCTTATTGAATCACTTTACTATGTGACATTCATTGATGAATCAACATGAAATTTAAAAAAGTGTAATTTTTTCTACATTCCAGCAGAACAATACTGGCTGAACACAAAATTTTAAAATTCTTTTGGAGAGAAGCTTTTTCTACTGCAGTGCATATTCAAAATAGATGATTGTAAGGACTAATTCTGATAAAACACCTTATGAGTTGTGAAACCGCTATATACCCTGTTTTTATTCTTTAGGTAGGAATGACCTTAACATAAATGTTTCATATGCACTTTCACACATGATAAAGTTGCATCACATGACTTATCCTATCCGTATAAACCATAACCATACAAACCATAGCCATCAAAACTCTTAATACAACCTATATGTATTCTTGGGACCTTTATGGGCTTGCCATTGTTTTTGAAACTTTGTGATGGCTTCTGAATTTTTAATGTATTCTCAGTTTTCTTTTTGTAACTGAATTTTCTGCGTTTCTCATGCAACCACTTTGTGACTTTGTCACTAATCTTGTAGCCGGTTATCTTAGTATGATTCTCCAGCTGAAAGAGTTGATAGAAGGAGTAGGAAAGAAGGCCTATACCTTTTTCATGGGAAGGCCTAATCCAGCAAAGCTTTCAAAATTTCCCAAGGTACCCTTTTACTGATGAATTGTGTAATTGTATTTTTTTCCATGGCTGGATTTTGAGAGATTTCAACTTTTGTTTTGATTTTCTGTGTTTGGTAGTGTGATGTGTTCATTTATGTTTCTTGTGCTCAAACTGATATGTTGGATAGTAAAGAGTAATTGGCTCCAGTTATTACTCCTTTCGAAGCTCTGCTAGCCATTAGCAGGTACTACTTAGAACTTAGAACACAAAATTTGGTTATTATTTGGTCTTCACACATGAACGTCTCTTTCAGACATTGATCATACTGTTAAACGGTATCTCTTATGACTAAAATAATGATCTTTTCACCATTCTCCAGAGGAAGGCAGTGGACAGGTGAATACGTGATGGAATTCAGAGATCTAGTAACCCCTATTTCGGTTCAAGACACGAACCATCCTGAAGAATCGCGATTTTCTTTCTTGAAAGGTGGATATGTTGAAGGTTTTGACAGTCGAGGTATTCTCTACCCATTTGTTAATAGTATAATGGTTATGAAGATGATGTGTTTGATCTTTCATGCTGATCTTTGTTTCTCTTTTGGTTTGCATAACCATAAAATGTAGAAGAGGAGGTGGAAGGATCTACTGCTTTAGCTTATTTGACAGAAAAGGCTCTGTGGGTTGATGATGGTTGCTATGGTTCTCTGACCAAAGGACCAATTAAATCTGGTGTTGACTTTCCCGCTGCTCAGTCATATCGTGGTCTTGACATGCACCATAAATCCTCGCCATCACCCTTTATCTATGGCAGGATAGGTCAAGCATCACGGTATGAAAATGAAATAGGGAAGCAGTAGAATCCAAGGTCCATAATATGTGAGTCTTCTCATGCACCATATCTGAGTTTAATGCATATTTTTCTATAATGCTGAGCGAAATATTGGGTGATTATTTTTTGAGCTACAGATACTGGAAGATGTTGTTGAGTAGTTCTGTGAGCCTCTAGATAGGAACATCAAGATGGATGTTTGGTGATTGATGAGTGTAGAGGCTAAAGTTATGGCTGGTGTTGGCTTAGAGGTGCTGGAGGTTCTGTTTCCATGGACTGGTTTGTTAACAGAGATTAGGTGCTATTGTTGAATGTGAGTTGGTAAATGGGTTGTTGGCTGGGTTTTTTGTGTGGTGCAGGATGCCTCTTTGATGGGGTGTGTTGCAGGAGTGGAATGGGTTGGTGCTGGTGGCTTGGGATGTAAATTTGAGTACATTCCTAGTGGTTGGACATTGCTGTTGGCTTATAGGTGTTGGTGCTATTACTGTTGAGTGGGTTACTGCTAAAACTCTGATTGTTATTGGGTTTTTCTCTAGTACATATGCTATTGTCTAGTGTTATTGGATTATAATAGGTTTCTGCTTGGTGGGGAGTGCTTCTGGTGTCAGGCAGGCTACTACTATTTCCAGTTCCACTCGGGGTTGGCTATTGATTGAAAGCTGGGAGGTTGGGGTTTAGTGGTGATGGAGATAATGGGTTTACTGGTTTTCTCAGTGGATTTAGGCTGTTCTCTTGGATTTCATTACGCTTACTCTTTTCTAAGATCATGTTTACCAATTCACCCAGCATTCAAGGCCACTCAAACCCACCTTTGGGTCTAGATAGGGATATTAAATTGGATTTGAATGCATGTGATCATACAGGCTCATCACTGCCTGGAGACCTACATATTACAACAAACCCTGCCTTGGCAGTTTTAGCTGCAGGGGATACTCTTTTGGACCCCTCTAAAGGTAATAAATCACATCACATTTACAATGATATTTTTAATGGTATGAAGATTTACAATGGTCAATCTTCATACCCTTCTTCTTCTTTGGGCTATGAATCAAAATAGGTTGGCACACTACTTGACAGACAAGATGACCAGACCAAGCCGATTTTGAATAATGACTATAAGTAGAACAAATGAAACCCTCTTGGGGGTTTACACTTGAGAAGTGACACTTATGTGGAGAATACCTTTAGCTATGAACAGACCCCTTAACCCCCACTTCATTAGGACAGTGCATCTTCCAAGGAGATGGCCATGGAACCTGAAGTTCTAGGTGTTTCAAAGACTGCTCTGGACAGTTACCCAAATCAAAATTTGGTTGCCTCGGGTTTGCAAGATTAGAAAGATTCCAACCCAAATATACCTATTGAATTGGTTAATAATTAGAGGTGTATATTTTCATCTTATCAAGAGCAACCGAACCTGGTGGACACACCACAGATTCCCCCAGGTTCTAGAAAAAAGCTGGAAAAACATTCAAGTACTTCACATGAAAACTTTGATAAAAATATTTTAGGAACATCTCCTCCCCTTTTTGTCAATCATACTATTGGTATTTCTCAAACTTCAGATAACATTAATATTCCTACTAAATCTGAGAAGGAACATACAACAATGCCTTTTCATGGCCTCTGAGAGTGTTAACCTCATGCGAAGAAAGTCAAAGGAAGGGAACTTTGCTCTTAAGATTAACATCTCTATGGTTTTTGATATCCATAAATGGAGTTTTCTCATTGAGATACTTCGCGGGCATGGGTTCTCGAATAGATTTCTGGACTAGTTAACACTATTCTTGGATCCTCATGGATGTCAATTCTTGTGAACGGTGCACCGAGAGGGTTTTATTCTCTTGCTCATGGGGTGTACGAAAAGGTGACCCCTTATCAGGTTTACTGTTTTCAATTGCAGAGGATTACATAAGCCGATGCATCAATGAGATTGCTCATCTGGGTATTTATAAGAGGATTAGAGCTGGTTTTAATGATCATGCCCCACCCCATCTTCTCTATGTTGAGGACATTGTATTGTTGGGGAAGGCTACAAAGAGAACCATATCCTATATAAAGGCTCTTTTCACTCACTATGAGGATGTGGCTGGACAGGCCATAAGCTGGGAAAAATCTTCAATTGTTTTTGGCAATGGAATTCCTGTTAAGAGGGGATCCTTTCCCTTTCACTTGATACAAATTTTCGTGAGGGCGTATTAAGGAACATCAAAGCCTAGTTAGAAACTTTATATGGACAGGATCAATCTTTCAAAGGAATTTGGTCATAGTGAAGTGGAAAGAATGCATAAAACCTGTGTAAATGGGAGGATTAGGGGTTAAGGATCTTCGTACCATTAATGATGGTCTGATTGGAAAATTCACTTGGAGGATGATCTCAAATCTATCGAATTTCCCTAGCGTTACCCTGAAAACACATTTTACCAGATTCATGTTTAGGTTGTGCTACTGCAACTTGTTAAATATTGTTTAAATATCTTTGAAATAATCACATCTCTATTGAGATTTGATAACCATGTCATTAACAAAATCATTCATCTATTCTTTCTAATAAGGTATTAATGATATAATGTGTGTAGTGTTTCTATATAGTGTCATCATTATTTAATCCAAAGGGCATGACCTAAATGGTACGGGATGGATTGTAGGTGGCTGGGGGATGGTGCAGGCTCGAATGCAGGTGGAAGGGGGCTGGAATGCTGGTGGAAGGGGGATGGTTGCAGGTGCTGGGGGGATGGTGCGGGATGATTCGAAGGTGGTAGGGGGGATGTTGCGGGCTGGAATGCTAGTGGCAGCGGGCTAAAATGAAGGTGGAAGGGGGATGGTGTGGGCTGGATGTGGCTGGAGCAGGTCCAAATCACATCATTACCATGGCGTGACCGCGGCGTGACCGCGGTGTGACTGAGGCATGGCCGCGGCGTGACCGCAGCATGTTGGCCCGGTCCAGCGACATCTGTAGGGCAGTATCTTCCACTTAGTTTCAAATGGGATGATATGGATGGCATGAAAGGATGTTTTCTCAGAATATTTAACTAAATGAATGTTTATCTATGATGACTACAGGATCGGATGACCCCTGATATACCTAATTCAGTGAGGGCTCGAATGCAGGTGGAAGGGGGCTGGTTGCAGGTGCTGGGGGGGATGGTGCAAGCTGATTTGAATGTAGCAGGGGGGCTGTTGCGGGCTGGAATGCTGGTGGCAGTGGTCTGAAATGAAGGTGGAAGGGGGATGGTGTGGGCTGGATGTGGCTGGAGCAGGGCCAAAACACGGCGTGACCGTGGCGTGACAACGGCGTGACCGCAGTTTCTTGGCCCGGTCCAGCGACATCCGCAGGGCATCATCTTCCACTTAGTTTCAAATAGGATGATATGGATGGGATGAGAGGATGTTTTCACAAAAATATTTAAAGAAATGAATTCTAATCTATGATTACTAGAGGGTTAGATGACCCCTGATATACCTAATTCGGTGATGGCTTGAATGCAGGTGGAAGGGGGCTGGTTGCAGGTGCTGGGGGGATGGTGCGGGCTGATTTGAAGGTGGCAGGGGGATGTTGTGGGCTGGAATGCTAGTGGGAGTGGGATGAAATGAAGGTGGAAGGGGAATGGTGTGGGATGGATGTGGCTGGAGTAGGGCCAAATCACAGCATTACCGCGGTGTGACCGCGGTGTCACTACGACGTGACCACGGCGTGACCGCGGCGTGTTGGCCCGGTCCAACGACATCTGCGGGGCAACATATTCCACTTAGTTTCAAATAGGATGATATGGATGGCATGAGAGGATGTTTTCTCAGAATATTTAAAGAAATGAATGATAATCTATGATGACTAGAGGATTGGATGACCCCTGATATACCCAATTCAGTGAGGGATCGAATGCAGGTGGAAGGGGGATGGTTGCAAGTGCTGGGGGGATGGTGCGGGATGATTCGAAGGTGGCAGGGGGGATGTTGCGGGCTGGAATGCTGGTGGCAGTGGGCTGAAATGAAGGTGGAAGGGGGCTGGTGTGGGTTGGATGTGGCTGGAGAAGGGCCAAATCAGGTCATTATCGCAATGTGACCACTGTGTGACCGCGGCGTGACCGCAATGTGTTGGCCCGGTCCAGCGACATCTGCGGGGCAACATCTTCCACTTAGATTTAAATAGAATGATATGGATGTCATGAGAGGATTTTTTTCTCAGAAGATTTAAAGAAATTAATGCTAATCTTTGATGACTAGAGGATTTTATGACCCCTGATATACCTAATTCGGTGTGGTTTGGAGATCTAGCAATGTTTAGGAATACCTAGAGGAATACCCCATGGGATCAGGAAAATCATAGGTTACATAACATGTAATCTGACATTACTGGTACTGTGGGACCCCTGGGCTATGGAATTGGGCTTTTGGTTGGATTTAAATATCACATGCCATGTGACATGGTCACACAACATGACCCATCTTAAAAGTCTAATGGCACTTAAAGAGTGTCTTGGTTCAAACAACCATTTTAATAAAAAGAGGGAACCCCCTACAGGGATATAAAAAGGGTCAAGTACGATGTGTGTTTTATGACTAACAATGACATCAAGTATAAGGAAAACATCAATGCAATAATGTTAAGCAAGGTATACCACTGTGAGTTTTCGTAGACAGCGCACCTCCGTTGGAGGGGTCTTATTACAAAACCATGACTTATTTATCAAACAAAACAATTATCTTAACTAACACTTATTCAAGAATTGCAATTTAATATAAACATTCAAAATTAAGGAGGCAACTAAATGAAATTTAAAACATTTTTGAATTAAATAGGCTATGAGAGGGACCCTACCTCAACCACAAGGCACCTTTTCTTTTGACGATGACAACTAGAATCTTCCTTTTTTCTTCTTGAACGAATATGAAACTTAACATATATATAAGGACACATAGCCCCTATGTACATATTTGCATCGCCAAATATGCATAAGGGGGTCCTTAGATATATGTTTATACTTGAATATACCCCTTTACACTTACACATGTATGCATTTTTCATATCAATATATAAGCACACCTAGCCCCAATATATATATTCATACTGCCATGAGTGAATATATATAAAGGGGGAACTTATATATGCATATGCCTACCTATGCATACACATGTAATCCTTCATCAACGACGACTCGAATCCACCTCAATGAAATCCAAAACACACAACAAAAATATAAGGAACCCAAAAATCAAAAAATCCCTAATTAAATGTTTTGGGATTCTCAAGAAAACCATTCAATTATACAACATCAATTATCATAAAACAACTTCGTCTCCATTTAAATTTTTTGGGATTCTCAACCCATTTCATCAATACCATGCCATTAAAAAAGTGGACACTTTATAAGAAACCTACACACCATTATATTAGGTTTTACCCAAAGGTTTAACCATTTATAATAATTGATGATTTTGAAATTCCATTTCACAACCATCGATTCAAACCATGTTCCAATTAATCCATTTAAAACACAATTTTAGCATTTAATGACATCGATCTATTTCAAGGTAATTAATCCACTATGAATTCCTTTTGAAACTACCTATCAAAAAGTCACAAGGAATATTTAATGGGTCATTGAAATAGGGAAACCTTAAATTCAAACACTTAAATTAAATTGTATCAATAAGGATAAAGTTATCTAGACTGAATCATGCACACACTCTAAAAGAAGAAAAAACTAAGTGTTAAATTAAAAGGACCGCCAACCGTTAAATAAACTTCCAAAATTTATTCAATTTGTTGACAGTTTCTACCTAGGTTCTCCAAGGTATTCATCACCAACCAGGTACCAAAATTAAACCATGAAATTTCAACTAGTTAATTTTAATAAATTATAATTAATTAAAAACTTTTCTCTATAAAGGAACAATAAATGAAAAACCTACCAGAATCTATCACAATATTAAAACCCAAAAAAAATACTTATAAAATACCCATGGTGTACTCCAGGCCACATTTTTATCCAAAGACCAAACCAATTATTCCATGAAAAATAATAACCAATTTCAATTTTAGGAAAAAACTTAAAAATATTGGTGTCACCACTTACCTCTATAAAAATGACATGAAAAAACCTAAATAGGTCACCTTAGGATTCCCCATATATAAGAAAAATCAAATCATTATGATATAAGGATGATTCCACTATGCTTTGGTGAAATTGGAACCAAAAATCCTAAAAGAAAAAGTCCAATTTATGTGATGAGGAAGGATAAGATGATATGAGGTTTTTTTCTCAAATCTCCTAAGAATGAATCTGAAACCATCTAAAATTAAGGGGGTGTTAAGGGGGGGGATAGGGGTTCAAATCCCCTAGTTGTGTGCTAAAAATATAGGGGAACAGAGGCGGATTATCCTTAAAAAAACTGAGGGAATAATTTTGTATTTTACCCTATAAAAACCTCATTGATTGGTAGCTAATCCAAAAAATGGAACCAAGCTGCTATCCAGGGCACCAATGAGTTAGTGACTAACCAAGGTCTAGATGGTGGCAGTACTTTATAGCCAACATGCTACCGTACCATCCTAATATGCCACTGATATTTCTCAATCCCTCCATACCACCTTATATTCCCTTATTTTTTGTCTAAAAAATTTTATTTGGGGTACTCAAACCCTCATAATTCCAATCCAATTCCCAACTCAAAATATGGACTATGCACTATTTTAAAATTTGGTAATCCTCCTAAATTCCAACACTCGTATAGATGCATGGAATTAGAAACTCCACCCCATAAGACTTAGCACCCCTGAGAATTCCTACTGGTTATCCATCCACATCTACCTTCCTAGATAGATCACCAAAACATATATAATTCTCCCATTATATTATCAATTTCCTAAAACATTAAAAACACTTAACTCATGGTGCATATACTACAAAAACCCTAGCCAATTCCCATCACGATGAATAAAAAACTGAGATAGCTCTTACCCAATACCATATATCCTGAAACATGGCTGCGAACCGGGGGAGGAGATCATCGGGAGGAGGGCACCGCTATGAGAGAGGGCTGCATAGTGAGATCGTTGGGGAGATTGTCGGGAGGAGGATACGTCGTTGGGGAGGAGGGTTGCACGGTGATATGGATGCGAACCGGTGGAGGAGGAGGAGGGATGCAGAGAGGAGGAGACGTCGTCGGGGAGGAAGGCTGTGCGGTGATAGGGCTGCGAATCGGGGGAGGAGAGGATGGATGCGAGGAGGAGGATATGTCGTTAGAGAGGAGGGTGGCGTGGTGTACGAATTGAGGGAGGAGGAGGAGGGCTGCGGATCAGGGGAGGAGGAGGAGCCCGATACGGATAGAAAAAAAAACGGTGCTCACGGTGTATTACTGATTTTTCCATGGAGATGGAATTTAACCGTGACAATATAAAAGCTATAGCCATGGACCTATAGAACTGTGGCTATAGGTCTGTGGCTATAGCCCATATTTTTAGTAGTGTCTCTACTGGAGGGTACATCTCAGTAGTCATCGGTACTCCACTACCCAATTATACTAGATAGTATAATTCGGTATTCATCAAGGACTCCACTACCCATCTCTACTAGAGGGTACAACTCGATAGTCATTGATGAATCCAATGCCCAGTTCTACTAGAGGGTACAACTCAGTAGTCCTTGAGGAGTTTAATGCCCATATCTACCAGAGGGTAAATCTTGGTAATCATCAAAGAATCCACTACCTAGATCTAATAGAGGGTACAAATCAATAGTCATTGAGTAATAAACTTCCTAGTTCCACTATAGGGTACAAATCAGTAGTCATTGTGAACTCCACTACCCATATATACTGGAGGGTACAACATGGTAGTAGTTGAGGACTCCACCACCCAATTCTAATGAAGGGTACAACCTGATAGACATAGAGGACTCCACTTAACAGTTCTACTAGAGGGTGATAATCGATATTCATTGAGGACTCCATTTCCCAGCACTATTGGATGGTACCAATCGGTAGTCATTGAGGAATCTACTACCGAGATCTAATATGGGTTACAAATCAGTAATCTTTGGGGACTCCACTATCCAGATCTATTGGAGGGTACAACTCTATAGTCTCCCGTGATCCTGCATGATCACTACCATCATCAAGAATATCCTAACCAATTATCATGCCCAAAATATTCCAAATCGTATCATGAAAGACACAACCAAAGGAACCATCACTTTCTATACAGAAAAAAACTCAGGATAGGCTACTCAAGGGACAAAATATGAGTTCAAATAAAGGAGATATGGAACATTGAAGTTCTATAAAAGTATTTAAGGGATACATTATGTGTGAGGGTACCCATATAGAGTGTGGTCCCATTACACCACCAAGTTGTGTCTCTAAAGTTATATGGATACCAATCCATGTAATAGTACACACCATGCAGGTGGACTACACAACATGTCCAAGCTAACTAGAATTGGATCATGTCCTTCTAGTCATATTTCTGAACTTTCTTTCCCATGTCCATGTACTTTAGTACATGAAGTTCTTCCTCAAATGGGGTACTTCCCGTGTGCTTTTCCCATGTCTATGTACTCCAGTACACATCCATGTACACGGCCGTGTACTCTTACATAGAGTCCTACTAGTGTGGTCATCACACAACTCATCCACCTGAGTAATAGGTTCACAACATGTGGGAGGTCTACATGCCATTCCATCCTTATGATTTTATAAAACCCTATCTTCCACACTTAAGGAGCTACACACCATGTGTTCATCCTTGTACACAAAATTTAGTCTAGATTTTCAAAGTTCTTCAGAATCGATTTACACACCTTAATTCAAGCTATGAAACTATGATTTCAACCCCATCTCCACCTGAATATAGTGGATCTAGACCAAATCTATCATTTCTATCCAATTTTCATTGGAAAAACAGATTCCTATGGTCCTCGAAGATCTTCTTTTCATATCATATGACTCTATATCTTTGGGTGTTGAATATTTGATCATCGATCATTGAAATGATCATCCATGCCTAAAAAGGGACCATATATGTGCTTGTATCATATCTTTGTCCTTCATTTGTGAAACCATTATGATTTTGGGGGTCTGATTGGGTACAATACCACCCAACAGTGTTGAACCAGAACCACAAGGTCCAATCAGTGAAAAATATGAAGAAAATGAGCGGAAAAAGCATAAGGAAAAAAATTTAGTCGATCTATGCCATTCTTTCTTGAAAAAAGATCAAGAAAGAGAATATGGGGTTAGCAAACATTGGATAAATTAATTTAAATTGGTACTTAAGTGCATTCTTAGGCCAGAATTGGCACAAATCGATAGAAGGGATCGATATGCTCAATCAGTTTAATCAAAGAGGTCATAAACCAAAAATTTATGAGTCCAACATGGATATTGTATCATTTTTCATCGAAGAACATGCTCTCCAATGATCGAAGGAATTATTTTTTTTGTTAAACTATGATTTTCTATGATCTCTCATTTCATCATCATCCAAGGTGTTTCACCAACGAATGAGGAATAAAAAAATTAGAATACTCACAGGGTTTTTATGGATAACCCTAGAGGACACTTCATGTATACTCATGTGTAGACATTTATTTTAGGTCTAAAATGAATTAATAAATAAATTTAATAATTAATTAATCTAATGAATGTACTGAAAAAGAGTGTGGAGTCTAAACGCCCCACAACAAATCATTTTATGTTGTTCTTAGGGTAAAAACCATGTTCTGGACTCAACCATGGTCTTAGATTTATAATTCAATATTTCTTTTAAGATTTATCCCATTTTCTTTAAGAAGATGCATGTGTATAATATAAAATATATTTTTTATATTCTTATAAAAGTAATTATAGGTACATAGAGCCTTTGAATCACATGCCTTCACTATGAATAGCTCTATAAATATATATATATAAATATTTCAAAGTATAATAAGAAAAAAACCATGTCTCTAAGTCATTCCCTCCTTTAAGATTTTCATCCTAGAAAAGAAAAACTAAACAAACAACATAAGATATTGGGCCCGCGCCTAGATCTCACACTCCTAGAAACTCTCTTTCACCTTTCCATGCTTCCGCAACACGTGAACCAGGGGGATGGTCTATCCACATAGGGTCCTCTCCTTTCGATCCTTGATCTCCACCGGGTGATCTACAAATGTGGATCCATCCTCGATGTCCAACTTTCTGCAGTCAATGATGTGTGTGGGACCATGAAAATATCTCCTTAGATATGACACATGAAATATGTCGTGCACCTGATCTAGCTATAGTGGTCATGCAAGGAAGTAAGAAACCTCACCAACCCTCTTCAAAATCTTGAAAGTCCCAATGATCCTTAGGGATAGATTTCCTCCCCATTTGAAACTACAAAATATTCACTGTGGGGAGACTCTCAGGAAAATGTGGTCTCCATACTCAAACTCCAAGGGCCTATGATAGTGATTTGTGTAAGATTTATATATGCTCTGGGCCAACCTCATATGCTCACAGATGACCTAAGCCTTCTATGTCAGCACCTGCACTATCTATGGGCCTACAAGATATGTATCATTGATTTTTATCTAACACAAGGGTGACATACATGGTCTCCCACATAGGGCCTCTAAAGGTGTCATGTCGATAGTAGATTGGTATTTGTTATTGTATGCAAACTCTATCAAGGGTAAGTGATCCTCCGAGCTCGGGATGAAGTCTAACACACAAGCCCTTAGTGTGTCTTACAACACCTGGATAGTGCACTCAGTTTTCCCATTATCCTGGGTTTGAAAAGATATACTCATCCTCATTTGGGTCTTGAATTCCTCCTACCCGACTCTCCATAATCATGAGGTAAACCACGTGTCACGATCAAAGATAATCATTGAGGGTATCCCATGAAGGTGAATGATATCCCATATGTACAGTTGCCCCAAAATCTCCACTGAGCTCTATTCCCTAATAAAAGGAAGTGTTATGACTTGCTGAGTCCATTTAATATCACCTAGATGATTTCATGTCCCTTCTCTGTATGCAGAATCACTATCACAAAGTCTATGGATATTTCATCCCACTTCCACTCTGGGGTCTCAAGGGGATGCAACAAACCTAGTATAACATGGTTCTCAATCTTCACCTGCTAAAAGTGAGGCATAAAGAGATGAAATTTGATACAATCCATATCATACCAGACTACCAAAACTCCCACTATAGTTTTATGTACATATTTCCCCCTCTAGGATGTATAGTTAGGGGAGAAGTGTGGAACTCCCACATCACCTCCTCCTAAATTATGACTGGAACCACTGTCCTTCCTTATAAAAATATGATGTGATTACATCCTTAAAAATATCCATTTGGTGAGTCTCTAATGGAAATATGGTCACGTAAGACCTCACAATAGATGTCTCCCAGTTGGGACTCTCTCACATGCTCAAGAAGTAGAGTGAACACCATCCACTGAAAAAAATTGCACCCTCCTGGTCCACTAGGGCCAGCTACAGGGAATCCAACTAGTGGTAGCTAGAATGAAGATTAATATTCAAGAACCATCTCAAACCTCAAAAATATTTGGAGATGGCATCAATACTTGATAAGTGGTATTTTTTATTTATCATCGCTAGGAATAGGTGATGATAATCCATGCAAAGCTACAAACTTCTGTCCACCTTTTTCATGAAGAAAACTGGGGCTGCCCAGGGGGACACATTAGGCCTGATGAAACCCTTCTCTCAAAGGTTCTCCAAAAAAAATCAAAGCTAAAAAAGATTGGTAGGGTCCATATGATATGATGTAGAATATATTTTAATGCTTATAGGATGTAAGTTGATGCAAAACAACATCTCCTACCTCAATGGTAGTCCCAGAACTTCCTCCGAGAAGACATATATATAATCCTCTATGACTAAAGGAATCCAAATTACTGAAGATCCTATTGCACCAAAGGATATACTCTCAAACTAAAAGGTGATGGGTAGTAGTATCCTACTTGAAGGACCCACTCATCTATCTATTAGATCTCTCTATCTATACAAAGGGAATCTCATCCCATCAGTGTGTAGGGATCATACCTATCTACGATGATAGAAAATATGAGCCCAAATAATAGAAAAAAATCTATAACCAAGATGATTTCATATGGTTCCATAGTGATGACCAAAAGGTCCCATGTGAACCCCTCTCTACTAAGAGATATCACTCACTTACAGTAGATAAAAGATATAGAAGTAGCATTCCCTGTAGGAACCTCTCAAAAAAACTACTAGGATAGAGCCTCAATTGGGTGCTCCAACTCTCACACTATAAGTATAGAGATGAAGTAATGGTGAAACATTGTATAATAATGATGACTATAGAGTATAATAAACACATATCGTACATCTAATAATATTGTATGTTGTGGGGTCATAAGCCTCCAACGCCTATAGTTGTATGTACCCCCAACCGCTAGCTCCCTATGAATGAAATGGGATTCCTAGTGGTGGTGGTATAAGGATATCATAGAAGAATACAGCACCCATATCTCCTCGTGCACCTGTACTGGTTCTCTCTCCCTAGGGACCACCTTTACCTCTCCTGGGTGTTCCTTGATCACGTGTTGCCTCTACTATGGCAGTCTGTCTGTTATCTTCCTGTGATGCTCAACACATCAAGTTGGGATGTCTAGAACAATGTGACCTCACCCATAATAAGAGAATCACTTACCCTCTCCAGGATATCCTAGTTATCTAAACTATCCCAGCACCACATGACCTCATGCCTAAGCTTGATTGCAAAAGAAATTTCTATGTAGTGGTCCCACCAACTGATGTCTTCTAGATACTGTAGATGACTCAGATATGTGACACCCACTACTAGATCTAGATTTTTGGAACCCATCTGATAGAAAGATATCTATCACTAGTGCCTACTTCTACACCGCACACAGGTGGGGATGCACAAGGGTACCACAGTGGCACATATCTCTCTGCAGAGTCCCTTCTAAAACTTACATTCTCAGAAGTAGCCATCACGAATCCCATTAATAGAGTACTGGGAATGGTTTTTTAACCTATATACATACTAATCCACCATCATCCATCCCTTTTTCATCTTTTGAAGCTCTTGAATCTAAACCACTCACAAGAATGAGTTATAGTAATCCTCACGGAACAGCTGACAGAAGTCAATCCATGAGAGTGTCGACTCATCGTGTATCTATGTAACTGGGATCGACTAGCACCTTGAATCTATTTGGAAGAGGCTAGATTCTAGTGCAAACACCTGATCCTTTTGGGTCTGAATAATCCTAAAGATATAGACCACCGAATCTAGCCAATCTTGTGTTGCCTGAGGATCTAACTTGTCATGGAACCTCAATGGCCTATGGCACTGGAACTCATAGAGCATGTTAAGACTGGACACTTCCTTAGCCTACTATGACAGGATGATCTACTACTCAATAGATGGAGGTTTTTCTACCTAACCACCCAGAGGAAGGGATTCATGGGATGAACCCTAAACCGAGGCCTCATCACTCAGCATATCGTCATCACGATTCAGAACTGTATCTAGGCTAGCTTTCTTTGAGGATCAACTTGAGATTTTTTAAAATGTACCATGGTCATATGAGCATATATATATATATATAACACCAATGGGGAGATGACTCAATTAGGATAGTCAAAACTCAATACTATATGATGAATGTATCATTGATCCATGCAAACAATGTTTCAATATACCTAGTTGATAAGTAGGTAGTCAAGGTCCCGGTGAATGGATACGTCAACCACCAAAACTGTCATTAGACTCCCTAGCCTAAGATTCACACTCAAGAAACTCTAACACTAAATCCTAACCAAATCCTCCTAAGATGACTTGTTCGAACAAAAACCCAAGGAATAAAATTTTTGTGATACCATCCTGTCACAATCCTACCCAAGACGGGGCTTGAGCCGCAACTACCCCAAGCCTGACTCCATAGGATAGGGGTGGTGACTAGCACCAAAGGCATATCTAACATATGGATGCATTTTCCTAAGTACCTGTGTGAACATACACAACCATCTCGATACAGAAGTGTAGAAGGAATGAGTAAAATATGCAACACAACTACAAAGTAAGTCAAGCATTCATAAGCTATAGGGTTTAGAAGAGTACAACAATGAAACTAAAAAGTAAAGGGTAAAAATACATGACCATATATAAATATGTCCCAACCTGATTTTTTTTGAAACATAAACTGCTAAGAGATCCCAACTCTGGAATCCCATGCTTTGACCACCGTACATGGTCTAAAGTACCAGGTATCCCTAAGAACCATTAAAGTCATCATCGACCTGTTCGTTTTTTGTATAAGACAAGAAACAAGTAGGAAAATCCCATATAGGGGTTAGTATACACATACCCAGTAGGACACCACAAAAGCTAAACGGGGTTCAGTAAGAGATAAAACAAGAATAGAAATATAGTAGATACAAGATATAGTTAATGAAAATAGTTCAACCCAAACCAAGAGAAAGTAATCTTTCCAAGAACATGGGGATCGATACGGTGAGTAAAAGGACTACACTTCTAGCCTTCTACACCTATATTAGGATAGTAGACTCATCCAACCATGATAATTTGATCACAAGAAGCACATGTTACACCCTGCTTGTCTTCACCTCTCATGGAGAGAGAGTAACCAAATCCAAAGGTATGGATACAAAAATATACATATTCTTTGTTAAAGGGAATCCAAATAATATATTAAGGGGATATCTATCTCATAACTCATTCCAATAAGAAGAGTAGCCAACAGTTCCAAAATTCTATCTATGATGCTCAAAATCCAACACATCTACCTAGAAGTAACTATGAAAACCAAGTCATGCCTCATCACTATGCCGCATAGTTGAGGGTACAAAAACTCTAAGTAGAGGAACCATGACCTGGTACAACATGAGGGATCCACTTTAATAGTTATTGAGGACTCCAATTCCCAAATCTATAGAATGGTAAATGTCAGAAGTCATTGAGGACTCCAATGCCCAACTCTATTGAAGGGTACAAATCATAGTAGTTGAAGACTCCACTACCCAGCTCTACTGAAGGGTAAAACTCAGTAGTCATCAAGGAGTCCACTATCCATATCTACTGAAGGGTAAAACTCAATAGTCTTAAATGAAATAACTTCCCAACTATATTGGTGTGTACAACTTGGTTGTCATCAAGGAAACCACTTCCCAATTGTACTAGAAGGTACAACTCAGTTTTCATTGAGGACTCCACTGCCCAACTCTACTGAAGGGTAAAACTCAGCAGTCATCAAGGACTCTACATCCCAACTCTACTGGAGGGTACAACTTGATAGTCATTGAGAACTCCACTTCCCAACTCTACTAGAGGGTAAAAATCAGTAGTTATCGAGGACTCCATTACCTAACTCTACAGGAGGGTAAAACTCAGTAGTCATTGAGGACTCTATTGTCCAGCTCTACTGGAGGGTAAAACTCAGTAATCATCTAGGAATCCACTATATAACTCATATGGAGGGTACAAATAAATATTCTCTTTTGATCTTATGTGATCACTTACATCATCGATCATCACCTAACCAAGAATCATGCCTAGAAAATTCTATAAAATATCTTGAAAGCCACAACTGGGGGAACCATCGTGTTAAACACTAAGGATAGGCTACTTGAGAACCAAAATACGAGTTCAAATGAAGGATATATAGAACCATTAAGTTTTCAAAAAAAGTAACCAAGGGATACAAGATGTGTGATGTAACCTTCACAACATGTGGTCCCTCTCCACCTCTTGGCCATGTCCTTGGAGGTACACGACTCCCAATCCATGTAGCAGTACATGCAAAGCAGGTGGACCACATGGTGTTTCCAAGATAATCGGGACTAGGACGTGTCCTTACAGCCATGTTCAGTTAATTCCATACCATTTCCATGTACTTTAGTACATATTTTGTTACCTCTAATGGGATACTTCCCATGTGTTCTGGCCATGTCTATGTACTTCAGAACATAGTCTTTTACATGGTCAAGTACTCTTACACGGATTCCCGATTGTGTGTTCACCACATAACTCATCTACCCAGGAATGAAATACATAGCATGTAGGTTGTATACACACCATTACATCCTTTTGATTTCCCAAAACCCTATTCTCTACACTTAAGGGGATACATGTTGTGTGTTCAACCATGCACATGGTGTGTTGTTGGAATTTTGACAATTCTTCAGATCTGATTTCCATGCCTCAATTAAAGCTACACCACTTCGATTTCATCCCTATTTCTACCCAAAGATAGTGTATCTGGACTAGATCTATCATTTACAGCCAACGTTCAATGGAAAAAAAATTTTTGGTGGCCCTCAAAGATCCTTTGTTTGTCCTATATGCATTGGGCTCTACAGTTGTTGATGATTTGATAACCAATAATTAATAAGATCACCCATTCCTCACAAAAACCCCAAATTTGTTCTTGTTTCATCTATATATCCCTCATTTATGAAACTATTCTAATTTTGGTGGTCTTATTGGGCTCATTATCACCCTTAAAATGTCAAACTAGGACCATAGGCTCCAACCAGTGACGAACACAAAGAAAACAAGGGGGGGATCATAATAACATAAGTTTAATTGACCCTTTCCAAGTGTTCCTTTCCAATAATTAATAAAAGTCATAAAAGGTTATAAAAAATTTAATAAATCAATTTAAACTAGTATGTATGCACATGCATAGGCCATAATTGGCGCAGATCGATTGGAGGGATCAATCTATTCAATCGGTTTAATCAAAGAGGGTGTAAACCACAATTTATTGAGTCCTAAATATGGATTTAATCAGTCGTCATCAAATAAAATGCTTTACAATTATAAAAGAATGTTGTTACATTCACTGTGCTCTGATATGATCTAATCTGGAATTTCGTCATCGTCTAAGGTGATTTGCCAACAAAGGAAGAAGGAGAAACTCTAGAATCCTCCTAGGGTTTATGAGGCTAGCCCTAGAGGATTCACCATGGAGATGAATTTGTAAACATTTCTATTAGTTCTAAAATGAATTAATTTAATAATTTAATAATTAATTAATTTAATAATTATTTCATCTTCTAAATGTACCACCAACAGGAAAGAAGTTCGAACACTCTGTGCCAACTCATTTTATGTCATGACTAGGGTAAACATCGCATTTCAGACTCAAACATGATCTTAGATTTCTGATCCAATATTTCATTTAAAATTTTTCTTATTTTCTTTAAGATGTTTTATGCACACAATGTAAAATATTTTTATTATTTTTATAAAATTAATTTCAAGAACACTAAGCCTCAGAATCACACTCTGTCTCATCTCCTTACTCTTGAAATATATATAGAAATATTTCAAAGTCCTAAAAGAAAAAAAATAGGTCTATAAACTTATTTTAATTTAATTTTTAACCTGAATAACTATTAACCAGATACACCTCATACCAATCTAGCCTCCCCCTATAATTTTCCTCTTTCAACTCTTATTTTCCCCACCATTTACCAATGTTGTAACTATTTTTACTCAATGAAGATATGTTAATCCATTCCTTGACATGATATTCACTGGGGAAGGTTAGTAATTGTATTAGATTTCATAATATATTCAGATTTGAATTATGCATTAAGAATAGAGAGAAATAAGAATAATATTTGTGTGCGTTTATCACTATGTGTTAGAGTGTATACATCTTGAGTATTTAAGTGTGTGTGTATTCTTATGTGTGTGAGTGTATCTATGCTTGTGTGTGTGATTGTGTAAATTTTGAGTGTGTGAGTGTGTGTACATCCTTGTGTGTGAGAGTGTGTACATATATTGTGTGTGTGAGTGTGTATATATTGTGTGTGCTTACTGCATAAGTGTGTATATTCATGCGTGTGAGTGTGTGTGCATATTTTGGTATGTGTTTCTCCACATTTTAGCCTATGCTTGTATTAATTATCAGGTTATAAGATCATGTAAATATAATTTCTCACACTAGACTAGAGAAAGATTATGTTTATCTACTATACCAGATGCTTCCTAACTAAAAAAAGATTTTTCTAGCCATTTCAAGAATCTTATTTCTTGAAATTTAGAGGGGTTTTATGAGAGAATTAACCTATTAGAAAATCAGTGAATCTTAAGGGTGATGAATGACAACCCATGACATCCTCTAATGACACACCCTCCTCACATCAAAAGGAATACATGGAGGATGAGGCTGAGGATTTACTAAATTGAAGGTGGTTGTTCCAAATACATATATAAGGATAAATAATACTATATAAAAATTAAATACTTGGATTTATCAAGGTTAAGGTCCCCTATTTTCATGGAAAATGTGATCTAGAAGAATACTTGGAGTGAGAGTTGCATATTGAACATGTTTTTTCATTCAATACATATTTTGATAAGAATAAGGTCAAACTTACTTCCATTGATTTTTTTTGATTATGCCCTGATTTTTTGGGATCAAATGAAAAAGGAGAGAGAAATATATGGAGGAAATACCATCAAAGTTTAGGACGACATGGATTTTTCAATGCAGAAGTAGTTTTTCCCATCACACAATCATAGCGACCTCTATAACAAACTTCAACACCTCACTCAAGGGATATAGATTTCTAAATATTATTAAAAGGACACAAAATTTACCATAATATTATAAAACATTGAGAATAATCCATAGACATCCATATAATGGTTTTAAGATGGCCTCAATTAGGATATTTATAATCAAGTGGTGATGTACTACCATGTGGTGATACAAGATATGATTTACATAGCCATAAATATTGAGAAAAAGATAAGGATGAGAAACATTATGAAATAAACTATTCCTTTCACCCTATAATGTAATTACAGTATATTTTAGAAACATAAAATCCTAAGGAGTTATTTGATCACAAAATTGAATGGGTAATTTTTTTACCTAAGAAACCTACTTCTAAGACTAACTTAACAAGGACTTCAGATATTAGATGTTTCAAACTACAAGGGAGGGTCCACATCACAAGAGAGTAACCAAACCATCAAACCATGACCAGACAAAACTATAGAGAATTCAAAATTTATAGAGAGCTTAGAGGAAGTGGATGATGATTCCACATGAATTGATAATGGAGAATTTGTGAAATAAGGTAAGATTCCCATCATAAGGCATGTTTTGAGTTCTAAAATGATGACCAATGATACGGTTAAAATGTAAAACATTTTCCATACATGGTTTCAAATTAATAAAAAGGTATTAAGTTTCATCATCTATGGGGGAAGTTATATAAATGTGGTGAGCACTGAGTTGGTGGATATGTTAAGACTCCTAACATTGAAGCACCAACATCCACATCAAATTTTAAGGTTGAATGATTGAGGAGTGATAAAGGTCAAAAAAAGGTAAAGACTTGTTCACCATTAGAAAGTACAATGATGAGGTACTATGTGATATAGTACTGATGAAGGCATTCTATTTTCTTCTAGGGATACCATGGAAATATGATAGATGTAACACCCATGAGGGTTTCCTAAATTATCATTATTCTGTACATCTATGAGTAACTATATCCCACATACCAATGTCCCCAATTTTTTTGTATGATAATATTTTGAGAGAGAATAAAAAATGAGTGATCGAGAAAAAAGAGTGATAAATAAAATGGAGATACTGAGGAAGAGGATAAAATGAAAGAAGAAAATAAATAGAAATCAAAGAAAAATCAAGTGTGAAAAAAGATTTGTGGGATGAGAAAAAACTCTATGTTGGAAAAAAAGAGTAAAGTTAAGGATGCCTGGATTTTTGACAAAACTATTTAGTAATTATGTACAAATAGGAGATGTTGAACACTAAAAACTTAACATATCATTTGCAATATATTATTGAGTATTTGTTGCATGAATTTTATGATATGATTTCAAAAGTGTAACCACATGGATTACCTCCCATTAAAGGTATTGAGCATTAAATTGATCTCATATTAAGAGACTTCTTCCCAAATTATCCATCATATTTCACAAACTCCAAGGAGACTAAATAAATTCAAAGGTATAAAAAAGAGATATTAGATTTGGGGTATGTGATAGAGTTCCTAAGACCTTATGTTATACAATTCCTACTAGTGATAAATAATGATGAAACATAGAGAATTTTAATCTATTATAAATCCATCAGTTACATCACTATGACATATAGTTATCTTTTCCCTAGGTCAGGTGGTTTTCTCAACATATTAAAAGATTCGATAATTTTATCCAAAATTAATTTATAAATTGGATATCATCAAATATGAATGAAAAAGGTGATGAGTGGAAGATAAATTTTAAAATAAAACATGGTATTTATGACTTGATAATGATACCTTTTCGTCCCACTAATGAACCTAACACATTCATTAGAATAATGAACCATGCACTGCACTCATTTATTGATTTTTTTAGTAGTCTATTTTAATAAAATTCTAGTTTATAGTAATAATTTAAATGAACATTTGGATCACTTGTGAAAATTAACAATTTTTTTAAAGAATAAAAATATTTTTAGAAACATTGATAAATGTGAATTTTCCTTCTATAATTTTTTTATTGGGTTTTTTGCATGGTACTGTAGTTTAATTAAGAACTGATAAGATCAAATCCATAAAATAATGGCCAAATACAACATCCATTGTAATGTGAATAAGTTTTAAATGGCTTGATAGCTTTTTATAGAATATTTGAGAAAGATTTTAGTACATTGGAAGCATTCTTGAATGGGATGACAAGGAAGAACATTCCCTTCAAATGAAGAGCAACTCCAAAGAAGGTATTCCATGTAATTAACGGGAGACTCACATGTTCACCACTACATTCACTCATAGATTTTGTTAAGGTATTTTAATTTTAATGTTATGTAAGAAGAATTGTAATAGATGGAGTACTCATGAAAAAAGGTAATCCTGTTTATTTTTATAGTGAGTAGTTAAATGGGAAAACTCCATACTATGATAAATATGATAAAGAATTATATGCATTGTTTAGAGTACTATAAACATTGAAACATTACCTCTAGACTAATGAATTTTTGGTCCATTCTGATCATAATGATCTTAAAAACTAGGATCCAACATATATTAAATTGAATACATTATAGAATGATTAAATTAATTGAGTCTATTATATATATATCATAAAGAATAAAAATGGTAAGGAAAACATCATGGTTGATGAATCTTTATATATATATGCTCTTTTATCTTTGTTATGTTCTAAACTCCATGGTTTTTAACTGATTAAATAATTATATACCACTGATAATGATTGTTGTGAACCTTTAAGTTATTATCAACTTAAAGTTAGTTAGTAAATGTTTAAATTACATGATGGATTCTTATTCCATAATGATAATATTTTTATTCCAAATTTATAATTCCATTTAATTTTTCCAAAAGAATCATATTCAGGTGGAATAATGGGGTATTTTTTTAGTATAAAAACTTTATGTTTTCATTGTGATAATTTTTATTAGCCTAGTATGTATCAGGATATTGATAAATTTATGGTAAAGTTCCTTTTATTCCATAAATACAAATCTAAACTAAACCCTCATGGACTATATCTTACTCCTCCTATCCTCAATACCCTTTCGGAGGACATATCTATAGCCATTATTATGGTTTTACAAGGGAATAATAGGGGTAGATATTTTATTTTTTTAAGTGGGTTTATTTTTAAAAATAGCACACTTTATCCCTTGTATTTAAACTAATGATGACTCTAACATAGATACATTATTCTTTAAAAAATTTATCAGGATACATGAGATAAAAAAGATGATTATTTTAGATAGATATACCAAATTTATAAGTTAATACTTGAAAAAATTATTTATTAATATTGGAATGGATTCATTATTCTCTACTACATGTCATCCCCAAACTAATGGTCAAAAGAGGATCTTAATCAAAAACTATCCACATTATTACAGATCATGATTAAGAAAAATCTTAAGAATTGAGGGGAGATTATTCCATATATGGAATTCATATATAGCCAATCCATTCATTCCACTACTCAAATTTCTCTACTTAAAAATTTTTATAGATTAAATCCCCTAATACCTGTTGATCTAGTTCCTTTAACTTTCTATGAAGAAACCAATATGAATAGAAAAAACTGTACATATTTAATTTAGAAACTCTATAAAAATCCAATAAAAACATTTATCTAATGACCAATAAATACCATAAATGTGGAAAAAAATGAGTCAAAAGGAAGTGATATTTGAGATTGGGAATTTATTATTACTTCACATGTGAAAGGAAAGGTTTCATAACAAATTAAATTCTAAGATCATTCCAATTAAAGATCAATATTTCTAAGTTATTGAGAAAATAAAAATTAAAAATTAAAAAATTGAACTCCAAGGTGAGTATAGTGCTAGTTCTCTATTCAATGATTCTGATACTTCTCCATATTCTGGTGTAGAGGACAAAGATTCAAGGATGAATCCTATTCAAGAGGGGGATGATGATAAGAATCATGTTAAACACTGAGTCAATTTCCTATATAGAGGAGTTATATTTTCAAGACCTGATGATGTGAGGAATATTAAAGAGGCTTAATGATACAATAGGAGCCTGTCTCATCTCATTTAGGGAACAATATATCTTAATTTTCATGGATAATGAAAATGGTCTTATTTTAACTCTTATTTAAGACCATTTTGATACATGAATCCCATGAAATGTGGTTGAATTTGTTTTGAAGCTTGACCCAGATGAATAATTGCAAAATCTATTATTAAAGGAAAAGAATTCAAAATTTAAATTAAAATTTTAAACCAGTGGTCAATGGTTAATTTTCAATAGTCAAGGGTTAATAGTCTATGGTCTATGTTCAATATTCAATGGTCCATATTCAATAATCAATGGTCAATGATCAATAATAAATGGTCAATGATAAACAATCACTAGTCAATGGTTGGAATTGGTCCCATATTTTCTTGGAAAATTCTCTTTTTTTACTTGAACCATTGTATATCCCTCTAGTGATAAATAGCCAATTCCATGGATAATGTAAGGTATCGAAGTTTTCAATAGTGAAAATCAAAAAAAAAATTCTCTCGATTATGGGGAACCCTATTTTATCTTCCCTTTCCCTTGTGTAGTATTTCCTTTTCAATCGACATATTTGATTGGTTATCCATGATCACAAAGCCCACAATTTTTTACTTGAACCATGTGTGTCATTTTGTGGATTCTATTCACTCCATATTGAGTGTTTTTTATAAGTAGTAGTTCACACACTTTGTTACATTGGCATACTACTTACATTCACTATCCATACCCAACATTCTTCGCTAATATCCAAAATGAATCCCTTATCCACCATCCTACACCATGAATTTCATGACACCCAGTGCATATAACATCACTTGATGTTAATATTTTTCAAACATTATGAAACTCGAAAATAGACTTTATTCAACTGTAATAATTAAAATTGTTCCTCCTTTATTTAAATTATTGTTAAAATACTTTATCATTCACTTAATAATTAACATTTCATCATATGATGTATCTCTAACACCCTACATTTTATTATTAATATTACTTGATTGTGTTGAATAACTTGTTACACATGCAATACCAAAATAAAATTAACAAAAAATAATTTCATTAGGGTATAATATTATATCATGAAATTAAATTAAAATTAATATTTCTAGAAATATGAATAAATTTGTTTAAAAAAATTAAAAGAGGAATATATCCATAATTAAATAAAAATATTACAACCATGAAGTATCCATCCTCACTATCTCCCATGAAAATCATTTCATCAAGTATAACTTTAGATATACTGAAAAGAATTTATAATATGATAATGATTTAGAGAGATAAAATAAGGATTAGTATGAATAGTTTTTAAAGAAGTATGTATGGTTATATATGGGAATAAAAATGTGTAATTTGATTGTTATATGGTCATTAGATATATATATATATATATGACCATTGGAAATACATATAGAAAATGAGTGTATTAAAATTTATATAATGGGTGTATAATCCTATTTTATAAATGAATAATATATTGTAAATTATATATTCAACATATATAAAAATACTTAATATCTGTTAAATAAATAATGAATTATAATAATTAAAATATAATCATTTATTACATAAAGAAATATTTATATTTAAGATAAATTATTTTTGTAAAGTATTATGTATTCTTATTTAAATGATAATTTTAAATATTTAGAAATTGAATTTTAAAAAAAGGATTTAATATTTTAAATAATTGTTTAAAATTCAGGTACGAGGTTTAATTTCATTTTTTTTAAATAATTTTCTAGGCTGAATAGTTAATTATGTTGGTAAGTGGTAAAACAAGAAAAATACATATATATGGTGAAAATGATGTATAAAATGTGAATAATAGAATACATGTTAATAAGTGTCAGAATATCATAAACCCTTGGTTTTCTCCACTTATGGGTCACATTCCAACTCAAAATGACCTTCCTTAATCTTTAAGGATTCAATATTTGAAAATATGCCACTAAAACTCACCTATCAAAGGAACTCTCATATACCCATTACAAAAATCATATATTATTCATTTTCCTCTTTAATATATGTCCCAAAGTCCTACTTTAATGTTATCTCTCATGTTTTGGAGCTTCTAGTCACAAGAAGGAACCCTAAATCCTTCATTATGAAGGATGATGTTTTTGGAAGAGGTTATTCCATCAAAGTAAATTTTATCCTCTATATTTTACATTTATATCCTTATCTTTACTCTTTTAAAATATTATTCAACACTCTAATAATTTATTACTAAAATCATTATTATTTTATAAATATTATATTATAATAATATATCTTCATAATCATACTCATTCATTCTTTATATCATGTTCTTATTTATGTTGATTTAGCCACCTATAAGAACGACGTTATATTATCTTCATCATTTTCATCGTAGATAAGTATCAAAACATAAATATTAGTACAATATGATATTACTAAATAAATCATGATATGATTATGGTTATGGAGTGGTAACATCTAAAATAATTATCATTATAAATTAATTCATTGTTATTGATAAAGTCACCCAAAACAAGCATGTTATAATGGTTGACAATAGTGATATGGTGATCTTCAGAAAATAATTACAGTAATATGTTAAGGAGAGGTTATAGATGATTAGAGATTAGATGAAGGATGCACAATATTTTCCAAAATCATATTTTGATCAAAGTATGGGACTATTGTAATTTGATGTTGGTAATCATGTATTCTTGGAAGTTTCTTCACAATATAGAAAACATGACATCCCTCAATCTAAAAATCTCTCATGTGGGTAAACCAGATTGGTTAATGGATCTCAAGAATGAATCCCTATACACTAGGGGCTGCAGATTAGTAGAAATGGTATAGATAACATAGTGGGGAGAATATACCCCATGGTGCAGAGTTGTAATATAGTATAAATAAACAAATATCAGAGTAATAGAGAATAGTAGAAACAATACATCACAATAGATAAACCAAACAATAAAAGTCAACTCAATGATCCGATAATAATAAAATGATAATGAAATGATTGGATGAAATGTATCTAAATTTGAAACTAAACTAATACAGATAAAATACCATGCTAACAAAAATAAACTCAAAAGATCCTGATCCCAAACCCCATGTTAGTCCTATAGCCAAGATTTAACCCATACGATGAGAAAAAAAACAAAAAGGTCATTTTACCTTGTCTAAACCTACATCATTGTAATATACTCTGGTACCAAATGGTATCCTAAATATGGTGTGTGTAAAACTCAGTAGGTCTACACTACTATATCCAAACAAAACCAGTCTGATAATAAGTGCATACAGTAAAGCAATAATCAGGAGTGTTAATTATTCAATTAATATAATACAACAATCAACTTAATTCAAAACCATGACAAAATATATTTGAGCATGTAGCACAACCATTCGAACTATAACCACAAGTCCATGGCCTAGTCACATAACCAGGTCAAGACTTATATGCATTATAACATCACTAAGAAAACCCATTTATATTATCATTTCAACATAATTAGGAAAATCCGTTTGTATAAGCATTTTATGATCACCAGGAATATCCATTTATATAATAATTTAAACATCATCAGGAAAATACCTTTATATACTCATTTTAACATCACTATTCATAGAACTTTATATAAGCATTTCAACATATCTAGTCAAAACCCTTTATATAAACATTTCATCATAAATCAAAACACAAGTCATAACAGCTAGAATAACAAAACATAATATCATAAGCCACAATTTTCAATTCCATAAATTACCATATATCTTTAAATAACCTATTAATTCATTAAATTATATCTCAATTCATTGTCAAGACAGTTTACACACCCATTTTATATAAAATTATCCCCAGTCGTTCAATAAAACAGGATTCTAATTTACAAGGAGAATCAATCACAAGTAATCACATGAGGTCTCATATCATGCTAAAACATATCTTTAATCCATTAACCAATTATTTATTATCCGTGGGTAGGATCACTCTACGGGTATAAGCAAGATAGGTCTCAACACTATTGGGTCCAAAAGGGATCCAAGGAGTAGTCTAAACACATTATTATCATCACCCATTATTCCATTTCTTAACGCAGACATTATGTTAGTGTAATAACATAATATTGAAAATAATTACAAAAAATAGAAACAAAACAAAGGCTATTTTTCTTGAACACCTCCCTTTATCCAAATACTTAAGAAACACTCTCAACCAGGAATGTTAATGAGGGAAAAAGGTGAAAGAGATTACAAGGGAAAACCTAGATCACACAAGATGAAAACCTATTACAATATATGTTAATATATTACACCACAACAATGAAGAACAAGTAGAAGTGATGGTATAACAAATTTAAAGAAATTCACCAGATATTAAAAACTTGATCGAGACATCCATAAGGGAATGAATGGATTCAAGATTACATGTAGCTGGCATTGGGTTTGAGAGAGAGATCTATATAGTGGATGAAATAAAATCATATTCATGGTGTGGTTTAAAATAGATGATCCCAATAGATTCAGGATGTGAAACCCTTTCAGGAAGTTAATTTTCTCTATTTATGATATATTGAAAAAAATGCAGCGCCTGAGGCTAAAATAACCCCAATTGACTATTTCACAACATGAACCAATTTCATGACATATGATAGTTTCATTCCACGAACTAGTTCAGGACATCTTCCTAACAACATGTTCACATCATGTAAATGGTTCATGATGTGAAAGTGTCAAGAATTCAAATTTCAGCCCAAATTTCATTAGAAAATCCCAAAACACCTCTATATCCATACAAACTATGGATAACCCTTGTAATACCTAGACACAATTACCCAGACTCCATTAATTCAAAAAAAAACACACATCCCCAAAATTTAGGTCATTTTTTGAATAAGATATCTTTTTCCTCAAAAAAGACTTAAACAAAAAGGTTTAAAGAACAAGGAAAACCCAATAGAAAATAGGTTCAATCAAAAACTTAGAGGTACGTATGTGAAAAGATATGTGATTTTAAAACCACCCCACCATATAATAACTATTTCCAAAGCTTCTCTAATAATCAATGTGGGGTATCAGTGAACAAGTCTAAACATTTATCTCACATATTTGATTCTATCTCCCAAGTCTCCTTTTAAACATGCCCATTCTGAAATTGTACTCAAAATAGGAGTATATTCCTTCCTCAAAGACACTTATCACTATGGTCCACAATCCATATACTATTCTCCTAAAAGGCTATATCTACACCAAGATTTATTTCATCAATATCTATATTGTGATAAGGGTATAGATGATATCCTCAAATCTGTAATATGTGAAAAACGTTATGAATGACACTATAGCACTATGGAAGGGCCAATTATTACACCACTGGACCGACCCTTTCCACTATCTCTAATGACCTAGTAAACCTGAGTGATAGATTTACATAGTTCAAAATAATATGTTTCCCCAACATAGGTGACACTCGAAGGAAAACATTATGACACACATCAAACTCCAAAGCACATCTTTATTGATCACCATAATATTTATGTTTTCTATGTGTGGTTGCCAAATTACTCCTAATCAACTGAACCTGCTTAGATGTCTCATGCAAGAGACCAGGTATGACAAGCACCGAATCCCCAACATCCAACCAAAAAAATAAAAAATGGCATAGAATTCCATACAAGGCCTCAAAGTTTTCCATTTTAAGCAATATATGGACGTTTTTATTATAGGAAATCTCCAAGATCTCTAAATAGTGCTCCCATTGACTACTAAAATAAAAAACATATTATCATAACACATCCCCTAGAATCTGAATAATCCACTTATATTTTCCATTAGTCGATGGATGATAAGATATACTAAGAAGAACATGTGGCCCCAAAGCCTTCTAAAGACCATGCCAAAACCGATATGTGATACGAGGATCTCTATCAGAAAGGATATTCCTCAAAACATCATACAACCTAACTATCTCCTGCACATAAAGACTACCTAGATCAATAATATTGAAGGTCTACCTGATTAGAAATAAGTGTGCGGACATCATCATTCAATATATGATCACCCATACTACATCATTATTATGATGGTTCCTAGGTAATCCTATCAAAAAATCCATGGTGACATCATCCCATTTCTATTTTAGAATAAGAAGATGCTAAAACAATCCAAAAATCCTCTAATTCTCTACCTTCACCTATTAATAGGTGAACCATATCACCATAAAGCCTTCCACTTCCTTTTTCATTCCTAGATACCACTATTATCTACATATATCATGATACATCTTTATCATCCCAGGATGTTCCATCCATCTAGAAGCATGGAACTCTCTCATTAACTCCTCTCACAAGCCTATATGAACCGATACTTATCCATGAATAAGAAGAACATCACCACTTATAAGAGACCATCCTAATGGCTACCCACTATATTAGTTATCTTTCAAAGCTAAGTCCTCTAGATCAGATAAATACTCTATCTTTATCTAGTCAAGAAGAACCTGTATAACTGATTTCAAAGATAGAGCTACTCATCCATAACACTCCTAAACATATATAAGAATGTATGAAAAGAGATCTATAATCTTCCACTCATCACAAGACCCCTTCACTACTTTGGTTTTCATCTTTTGGCTCAAGGAATCAACAAAAATGTTTCCCTTAATCAGTGTATAATCCAACTCAAAGTCAAAAAACTGCAGATACTTGACCCACCTCCTCTATTGAAGGTTCAAGTCCCAATGAGAATATATGTACCTGAGGTTCTTGTGGTCCATGTACACCAAATACCTATTTCCCATAAGATAGTGTCTCCATAATCTCAGGGAATGTACCACCACATCTAACTCTAGATCATGAGTAGGATAATTCCTTTCATGAACACTCAACTGTCTAGAATCATAAGCAACCAATTAGTCCCCTACATTATAATTTCTCCATGTATAAATTTGAATTTGTTGAAGTAACTGGTATATTACATAGTTAGTATAGGTAATATGAGGATTATTTCTTAGGTCTCCATACCCTTTAGCACCTAAAAATCTCTCTCACAGTCATTGAGATAAATAAACTTTACCCCTTTCTTGGACAACCAAACATCGGTGATTCCAAATGGGATAAGTCATATATAAAATGCTGATAATAACTTGCTAAAACAAAAAAAAACTCCAAATATAAAAGAAATTATTGGACCACTACCAAGATACTATAGAAATAACCATCTCCGGGTCCACTGACACTCCGACATCTGAGATGACATGACCCAATAAGTGTACTTTATCAATCCAAAAACTAAATTTGGTTAACTTGGTGCAGATATGATGCTCTCTCAATATACTCAAGATGATGTCAATATTTTGGGAATGATCATATACTGACTGGGAGTACACTAAGATATCATTTAAAAACCCCACCATAAAATAATCTATAAAAAGATGAAAGATCTAATTCATCAAGGCCACGAATACTGCTAGTGTGTTTTTTAGAACAAAAAACATCACTATGAACTCGTACAAGACATAACTACTCAGAATATTTTTCTGAGGTATATTTGATGGTATCACTCTAAAATTATGATACCCTGATCTCATGTCAATATTAGATAGAATATAGGAAACTCTTATCTATTCAAAGTGATCATCGATTCATGGAAAGGGATATCGGTTTTTTACCATCATTTGGTTCAATATTTGATAGTCCATCCACAAGTGAAAAGTCCTATCATCATTCTTGGAGAAAAGAACTAGAGAACCTCATGGAGATATATTATGTTGTATGAAATCTTTAGCATTCAGATATTATAACTAAACTTTGAATTCCCAAAAGCTCTGATGGTGTCATTCTGTAAGGCCAAATAAAAATTGGATCTACTCCTAGTGCCAATTCGATCATGAACTTAATCTCCCGCTTTGGTGGAAGGCCATAAAACACTTTATGAAAGACATTATGAAAATGTTTTACCAATGGAGGAAAAGTATCCTACTACATTCTACTATCATGTAAAGAAAGGCCTTCTATCTAAGCCGTGATATAATCCAATCTACACTGAATTGGTCCGACATGACCAGCCTAAGTATCCCACTCACCCTGGTGAAAATAGTTTCCTCCCTCTAGAGATAGAAAGGTAAATAACCTTTGGTAACTGTTTATATGAGCCTAGTATAGAACTAAAAAATACATACCAAGAATCAAAACAAAACATGTTATTTACAACAAAAATGATTCCCAAAATAAATGGTAACCACCAATTTCTAGAGAATATTCCTTGCAATGTTTGATATTCTCTAACCGCACTACCAATGGTGAATCGATGGTCAAGACACCATCCAAGATTTACACCACAAAACCCATACCATTATGAGAAATAGAATATATAAAGGAATGTTATTATCTTGTATAAAAAACATTATGTGTATATGATACAAGAATTGTACCACTAACGGTAGAAGGTTCTATATCTAAACTAGTCAGAGTAGACTGCATAAAATGCAACTAAATTTCGTCTCTACCATGGGCTTTAGTATAACTCCCCTATGTTGTTTCCTCTACCTAGTATTTATACTCCTATGATGGGTTACCACATCCCCAACCTCAACTTGAACATCCAATGGAATTCTGGCTAATAGTTTGCTGAGGGGTAACTATTTCCTTCTTAGAATTTGGTACCTATCCAGATCCCCTACCACTACTCCGCTACTGCATGCACCAGAAAAACCTATATAGGTAACCCATCCCAAAAAAAATTACACTCAAAATAAAGGTATAGAAAATAAGGTCACATACGAAAAAAAATTCCATACTGATAGCACTATAATAGAACATGTTCTGGAGATGGTTTTCTACTACACTAGCCTCTCTATCCACCACTATATTTGTGATAACTATCATAGCAGAGCTTCTTTCTACTTGAAGAAGAGATCCCAGTTTTCCCTGATGAAATATCCTAATAACTTCTTAAGGATTATATTATATTACATTCCATGATGAGATCCTAATTCATCATGTCCAAAAATATAATCAAAGAAAAAGAATTCACCTATGACCTAATCTCATAGCAAAGCCCATACTGGAAACTTTTCACATTGGAAATCTCATTAGCTGATAATGATACTAAAAAGAACTAAAGTTGATGAAATGTCCAGAAGAGTCCTTCATTAAAATTCCCTCACGTGTCAGGTGAATTTACCTGTGATCCCTCTCTTACCTGAATGTTTTTTATAGAAGTTACTCATAAAATTCATCTCAAAATTCATCTCAAATTCCATCTAGGATAACTCTTCCTGCTACTCATCTTGCTTTAAAGTGTTAACCCAACGCTTGGATAGTCCACAAAGAATGTATGAAAAAATATTCAACCTCAAATATTTGGGTGTCTCAAGGTGATTGATGATCATATAGACTAAATAAATCTAGAAATCAACTGCTTGGGGGACTCCCTCCCTAGTGAACATAGGAATATACTACAGTTGAAACTATCTCGTCAACTCATACATTGAAGGAAATTTACAAACAAACTCACTATCCATATATCTCTTGAACCTCAAGAAGTTATAATGAATATGAACATCCATATGATCCTCAGGAGCTATAGGATGTTCTAGTCAGCTACATTAGGAACATATTGATTTCCAATCTCCTGATTCTCAATTCGAAGACAATGAGGAGATGTTTTCTATATAAGAAAAACACACTCCTTATAACATTGGATAACAACAAGGTCAACCTAAATAGGTTACTTAAACAGAGAACCACTGGCTCATGGTCTATGTAAGTAAGTGAATTAACATTACATGATAGTTCTTTCATTTTATTTATCAGATATAATAGGTATCTCATTTCACAGTTCATATAGAAAAATATATCACATGTAGTAAATATGTTCCTATCATGAACAATGAATGTCAATATATATATATATATATATATATATATATATTACTATGTCCCTAAAATTATAGATGGATACTCATCTCATTCCATACCATGGAATGAGTATAAATCTAAAGAAACAATAACATCAAACAACATGTGAATCACCCAATGTAAAATAACATCAATTGTAACAATGATCAATATGAACTGTAATACCATCCCTAGGAACTCGGATTCCCCCCCCCCCCCCACATGGGTTAGTAACTCCCATCCACAATCTCATTACCATGTTCCAACACATATTAGTCTTCTTTATACCTTTCATAAATAGTAAAGAAATAGAAATGTAAAACTCCTCATCTTATACAACTTTGTAACATCCCCTGATCTAACACTCTCTCATGTAGCCAAATTAGGTTGATTACTAGACCTCAAATGTGCCTCACTATATGAAAACAGATTCTAACTAGCAGTGGGGTGTAGATAACATAGTGGGGAGACTATACACCATAATACAGATTTTTAATATAGTGTAAATAAACAAATGTTAGAGTAACTGAAAATAGAAGAAACAATACATCACGATTAATAAACCAAAAAATAAAAGTCAAATGAATAATACAATAATAATAAAATTATAATTTAATTATAGGCTGGAATGTATATAAATTTTAAACTTATTTAATACAGATAAAATACCCCAGTCCCAAATCCCATGTCAGTCTATTCCTGAATCTTCAACCCATCTAGCAAGCAATAATAAATAACATGGTCCTTTACCCTTTTCTAAACCTTCATCAATTTCATCTACTTATGTACCATATGGAGGCCAAAATAGGGTGTTAGTAAAACTCAATAGGTTGAAACCATCATTTCTAAACAAAACTAGTCTAATAATAAGTTCATCCAATAAAGCGATAATTAGAAGTATTAATTAATCAATTAATATGATCCAATAATCAACCTAATTTGGAACTATTCCAGGGTATCTCTAAGCATGTAGCACAACTATTAAAACCATAACCACTAGTCCAAGTCGTAATAATATAACCGAGTCAAGCCTTATAATAATTACAACATCATCAGGAAAATCCATTAATATAAGAATTTTAGCGTAACCAGGAAAATCCCATTATATAATCATTTCAGCATCATTGGGCATAACCCTTATATAAGTATTTCAACTTCAGCATGTATATCCCTTGATATAAAAATTTCTATATCATTAGGAATATCCCTTTATATATTAATTTCAACATCACTAGGCATATCCCTTTATATAATAATTTTAGTATAAATTACATCACAAGTCGTAAGGGCCATAATAATACAATATAATATCATAATCCATAATAGTCAATTCATTCAATTACTATTTGTCTTTTAATTACCAATTATTTCATTAAATTATATCTTAATCCATTTCTATTCCAGTTTTCACCCCCATTTTATATCAAATTATCACCAGTCATTCAATAATCAAGGATACCAATTACTAAGGTGAATATATCATAAGAAATCACATGAGGTCGCATTTCATGCTAAAATATACCTTTCATCCATTAACCAATTTTTTATTATTCAAGGGTAGGCTTACCATGTGGCTAGACATGAGACAGTTCTTAACACCATTTAGTCTAAATGGATCCAGGGAGTGGTCTAAACACATGATTATCAGCAATGAAACTCACCAGATATTAAATGATTGATCAAGACATCTAGAAGAAAAGGAATGGATCCAAAATCACTTGGGTTCTCCCTAGGGTTTGATAGAGAAATATAATTGTGATGTGGATGAAATAAAATCATAAGAACAATGTGGTTTAAAACCATTAACCCTAAGATATTCACAACTTCAAATTATATATTTAAGAGATACGCTAAAAAATGAAATGCCTTGGGTTAAAATAACCCAAATAATCCATTTCAAGATGCGAACCAGTTTCATGGTGTGTAATAGTTTTGGACACCAAACTAGTTAATATAATATACCTGACAACATGTTCACATCGTGTAAACCATTCATGATATGAAAGAGTCTAACATATAGCTTTCAGCCCAGCTTCCCTAGGAAAATCCCAAACCACATTTGTAGCCTTACAAACCATGGATAACCCTCATAATCCCTCAAAACGTTTACCCAGAATTTATTTATTCAAAAAAAACATGAATCCCTAAACTTTAGGTTATTTTCCCTAGAAAATTATCTTCATACCCAAATGAGACTCGAACACCAATGTTTAGAGAAGAAGAAAAACCCAAAATAAAAGTGGTTCAACCAAAAAATCAAAGAGGTAAATACATAAAAAAATAAAAGAACTTATATAATACATAGATTTTGTGGAGGAAATTATCTTTATCTATGGTTTTTTGGACCCTTTTAGGAGTTAGAGAGTATAAGAGAAGTGGAATATTGGTAGGAACTTCCAAAAAAAATGGGTAGGGTTCACAATCTTTTCCAAGTATTTCAGATTCTGAGGTGTCTTCATAAAGGCTCTCTTGTGACTGATTTTGGTAATACTATTATTAAATATTATGAGTTATTTTTTGAGTAGTTAGCAGAGATTCATTATTCTTGGGAAAAGGTAATATACATATGGGTCATTCCATTAGTGTATATTATATATAGGCATAGTAGTTTGGAGGAAAGTACTAAGGAGTTAGAGTTATGAATGAAAGTTCAATATCCATAAATAATTTAAACCTTGTTCCTTATAATATGAAGTAGATTTTGAATATTAATTTAAATATATTAGTTAATGAACCATCATAATTAAGTGATATGTGTGAAATTTGTAAGGAAGAAAAGAATAGTAATTCTAACCAATATGATGGTTTATATTTTTAGGTGTTTTTATTTTTGTTTTATAATTTATATGTTTCATATTTTTGATCCTGAAAATCATTTGAGAGATATCTAATATAGAGATATATTTTTTTCATTATATTTTCCTTTGTGTATTATATGAGTATTGGATAAGGAATATGAAGAGTTGATTTTGTTCATAAATTGAACTTATCCTGAAAATCACACCAATATATTCTAAAACACATTGTGTTTAGATTTGCTGATGAAATATTTCATTAATGTGTTTTAGGATTAAAATAGATAAAGGTTTATAAAACTATTAGTCACCATGAATTCCAAAAACATATCATGGTTTTGGATATTAAGACATGTCAGGGTTTTAAGGAAATATTAGTGAAGTTATTGAAAACTTATAAATAAAAACTACAATGTGTTTATTTAAAAACAAATCACAGTCTGTTATGTTGATATTTTGGTAATTTGGTTGGTTGAAATGATGAATAGGTACAAGAAATTTTCGTATAGAATGGTTTTTAAAGGATTCATAAAACATGTAATGGTTTTATTTTTCACATTAGTTTGGATTTTGGATTGAGAAAAAATTTGAATAGGCAAGAAGCTATGGATTATAAAGGATAAATTAAAAAATATATTTATTTTCATATATAATATTTACCATTAAAAACACATCATCGTTTATGGTAACATATCATGGTTTTTTCAAAAATAGATTAAAAATATTGTGATAATATTTACACTTCATTATTTTCACTTGGAACTTCTCTTTGACCTTAAGACTGACCAGAGGTATACTTGGTGTATATTTTTTAGGATCTATGGAATAATTTCATGGAATTATTCTTAATAGAGTCCAAATTTATGAATTAATTAAATATAAGTGATATTCAGGATCTATATCTTTATAGAGACTTAATGGAATCTTGTTATTCTCAGTAATAGTGGGAATTGGTGTGTATGGATGAATCGTGTGGTTTCTAATCATGGATAGTGATTTTAGGATTTAAAGAATTATATTAATGAGAAATAATCAAAAGGAACTGACTTTGATGATGTATAGGATCTAACTTCTCTATTTTATATTTTTTTAGTGAATTTTTATAGTTTGGTTGATGTGGGGATGGGTAATTTCTATAAATCCCATCAAACTAATGATATATAAACTAAATTTATGGGGTAATTGAGGAACTAGAAATTGAATCAGTATAAAATAATTAAATCATTATAAGTTGGTAATTGTGATAATTTAGGTGGGTATTTTTAAATAGATGGATGATGTGAATGATGATGTAGAAAAGGATATTGGTTTAAATGGGTAAATAATGGTTCGAATGGATTTTTGGTTCCTTATGAATAAATTATATACAAAACATGTTTTTCAATGATTTTACCCATTGTTTTGAACATTTACAATTTTTTTGGTGTATAAGGACTTGAGGTATGATGGAGGGTTTGGTTGTTTCAAGGTGGTGGTGTGCTAGTTAGGGTATATTGTTTAAATGTGTATAGTTTAATTATATTTCATGGTTTTATGTGGATTCCATGAAATATAACGAGATGGATTTAAAAAAATGATTCATATTGGGGCTATTTGTTGTTATTGATGTCAAAATATAATATTCTTTATAGTATATATGATTTTTACATTTCTACTGAAAACTATGATAACCATGTTTGGATTTATATTGATGTATATGTTAGAGGAATACGGTTTTCGATGACGTTGTTATGAAATAGTGTTATTTTAAACCCACTATAGATATATTTTTTATTATTTTAATTGTATCAAAATATAGTTTTTGTTGTTGTATGGACCTTATTATAATGAAAAATTGTTTTTCTTGGTTATAAATATAATATAGTTAGATTTGTGGGTAATGAGATTCAGTGATTAAAGTGATGTGGTTGTGATGTTTTGGTTATGATGATTCTAATGGAGTGATGGGTGATATTTCATGGGGGGGGGGGTTGTTTGTGTGGATGTTTCATAAATTTTTATGCTTAATTTATTAATATTTATATATTTCATTGACTAATCACTTAATTTTTTTTTCACATTATGCAGAAGTGGTTAGAGAATCAAAATAATATGTATACTTTTATACTCACCTGATTATTATATATTTTTTTCAAACTTATACGATCATATCGAGGGTGGTATTGTGTATCATTAGTTAGAGAGCAAGGTGATCTAGCCATGGTATGAGGATTCTTGTATTGGTGTTCCATTTTTATCAATAACGAGTTTATTTGGTTTTGTGTGTTTAAATAACTCATACATATATTTATTGGACTTTTAGGGTATTTTATTAGTTATGGCAGATATAATATTTTTGTTCTTAAAATAAGGGTAATACCTCCCATATTTTGAATTTCATACCATTGGTGCTAGTTTCCACCCTGTGTCATATTGGAGGTAGGAGTTGGAGGTCACACTCGAGGACATTATAAGCTTAGGAGGATCCTTGGATGGTTAAACACATGAAATTTTCACTTTTACTATGATTTTTTAATAATTATATTTTATTAAGAAATCACTAAGTTTCTATGTAGTTAAACACATCATTATAGATCGATAAAATTAGGAGAAATTTGAATTTTTATTCCATTGATTATCTCATGGAAAAAATGGTAATTTCTCCTATAATAAGATCTTAGATAATTTTTTTGACCAATATATTAGTCATAGAATAAGGTGTTTTCACTAGGGAATAAGTTTGGTGGAATTCCTAGTTATTCGTATTTTTAATGACTATTTTATATTAAAATAGTTTAATATTAATTATTCACATATATTCATTTGGTGATATATTTTGAATATAGTGTCATATTGAGATTCCAACTCCTTATTTGAGTTTCGGATTGGGGGGGGGGGGTTAGGTGAGTCATAAACTCACCTCGGGCATCAGGGCTAGGCCTGATCCACTATTTTATTTTATTTTCCTTTTTTCTTTTTTTCTTTTTTTTACTCATTTCCCCATTGCATTCATGTGCAAGAGTTAGGGGTGCCACCCTTTCTTCACCTTCAACAGAGAGAAAACTGGGAGAGGGAGAGGGGATTTTGTTCCATGGATCTTGTATCAAATTAGAATAGGACTCGATGGCGATGTCTTGTGGATTCGAGAGAGAACCTTTAGTATTTTATGTCCATAGGTAGGACATATTTAATTTTTTAGCTTAAAATCCCTATAGTGTCTTCATTCTTAGTTTTAAATGGTGATTTTATGATTTTTAGGTTACCTTGAGATCCCCTATTAGGTGTTTTCAGGTGAATCAGGTGTTTCATGGAATCATAAGGGGTTTTTTTCAGGAAAATATGACCACACAAAGTTTGATTCATGAAAACATACCATGAGTCCAAATTTGGGGGTGATAGGTTGAAGAATAGGGTTATATGACATTTGTGTTCAGGTTACACCATGTAATTCCACTCTAGGTGTAGACATAGACTCATCCAGGCACATAATATGTTGGGGCACATGGTCTTGTAATGTACACTGCCAGAGCCAATGTGTTGTGCATGTCTCAAGTCCATATAAGGTACATGGTATGGCCTACTGTAGGGTATATTTCTAGGTACCCTGGGTGACTTACACACTATGTTTGTTTGGTGCATGAAATGTAATTGGGAAAATGTACACGACCAAGTACCATATGTAGGGTACACACTGTTTATAGAAAGGAGAAACCATGGAATTTGGAAAATTACATTCTAGGTGGGTAGTAGTACATGGATAAAGAGGATTTTTTGGGGTTACACATCATGTACTTGATGTGCATGATGTGTACTTTCCCTTCCTGGGGAATTCCACTACCCTGATATCATAATTAGACCTATGACTAGTCCATCCTAAGAATTTCTTCACATTCATCTCAATGGTGTAATCCTTTCAACATGGAGAGTCTATAGATATGGTGTTTTAGATAGGGAGAGATTTGGTGAGAGAATTTCCTTGAGGTTTGATTTAGTAACCTACTCAAGGTTGGGTTGTGAGGTGAGAACTAGGTGAGGGTTTCAAGCTTGTGGTTTTCCTTGGTTTGATGAAGTTAAGGGGGTTTGTTTGAGATTATCTTAGACTGTTCCTAGGAGGTGGGATTAGTAGGTTTCATATATGATATTTTTTAATTTTTTACTCAAGTTTTAGTTTAGTTAGAGCCTTTGTGATGGGGTGATATTGTAGAGTGGATGGTTTACCAAAGTTTCATTGAGTGAAGTTTAAGATAGGTCTGAGGGACCAATTAGGGATGACCTTATGGGCATAGTGATTATTGTACCTCACTGTATTAAGTTTTTTTAATGCACACAAACACCCAATTTTATTTATACCAATTTCATTTCATGAATTTCATCATTTTTATTTTATAAATTTGTCTAGGAAATTTCCATACCAAATAAAGGGCACAATAGGAATGTGGAGGACCTTCTTGAAGTATTCATCCTATAGGTGTTGGTGTCTACATGGTGGAACACAAGTAATGGATGATGGGTCATATAAGAAAAATAGTAGCATCTAGAAATAACTTCAGTTTTATCTAGGTGTCACAGGTTGGCATGTTCCATTCTTAGGCTATCCTGTGGTGTTCAGATAGAGAAAAAAATTAGTCATTTATGGTGGACCTCGATGACTTGATTATCCTCCCAATAGATCTCTATAACCCATAAATGTTTTTGAAAGATTCTAAAGGATTTAGATGATATCAATACACCCCAAGGGTCCTTTAATGGTACTAGTTACCTTGAAGTTCATTTTAGATATCCATTATGTCATTTTCTCTCTGATTCTCTTTCTCTTACAATTATCTAATATCCTACCTCTCATTATTGTTCTAAATTATTGTTGGAGGATTGTGAGTGGGATTCAAATGGTTTTCATAAGAAAATATCTTATTTTTTCTTTTCTTGGGTTCTCACTAACATTGAGTGTGAGGCTTTGGGTTCTCACTACCATTGAGTTTAAGGAGTTTGGAGATTGGGTTTCTATCCACAACCACTAAAAGTCTAGCGGGTTTCTTGATAAAAATTCTAAAAATCAAATTTATTTCATCTCATATATTGGTTTATTGGCTATTATTGAATCTAAGTGGTAATATTACCTCTTAGGTAATTTAGAGTAGTATTTGTAGGAATCCCTTTGTGGATTATTGTTGATTTACTTTATCAAAGTATTTCTTATTTTCTTGTATTTTATATTTCCACTAGTGTTTAACTATTTGAATTTTAGTTACCACGAAAATTGTTTTAATTTTATTTAGTTTTATTTTATAAAAGGATTTTTTAAAGGTAATTCACCTCCTCTTTCCATCATTACTCAAACCAATAGTAAAAATCTTGGATACCCTTATGGGCATGGTGTTTTTCAAGGATATGTTATGTGTTGGGAGGCCAACTAAGGTTTCTTATATATGGATTGTACTAAGATTTGGGATTTTATTTTTGGGACCATGGTGGGTTCCCTATACCTTTGTCGACCGATTAATAATGACTCATTTCTTGGAGACCCTAATAGGGTTGGTGTTGAGTTTTAGTGGTGATGCTGATAGGTTTGGGCATTGGCCAACCTATATTTTGTACTCGAGGTCTTGGGTGATAGTGGTTGTTACTTACTTGGGTTTTAGATAGTCATTTAACTCATAGTAAAAACTATGGTCTTCTATGGTGTGGAATCTTTTAGGAAGCTTCTATTCTAGTTTGTACATAGAGGATATAGTTGGGATGTTATCATATTATGCATTAGCCATGATTTTGATCAATGATCTCCACGGTTTGTTGGATAATATGAGTCAATTATCAAGAGATAATGGATGATTTGGATGATTATATTCCCCAATTAGTTTTATTTTATCTATATCTAGGTTCTTTTTACTCATGAGGTTTTGAGGCACTCATGGGTGGATTTACTAGTCAGGGTTACGAAGGCTCCCAGGATGGACCTGTTAGGTAATGTTGAACAGATAGGTTTAATAGCTTAGTTAGTTTTATAGGAAATCATATAAATGGACCAGATTATCTATGTTTTGGTATAAAGTTCATTTCACTAGTTCATATTGTGCTATTTTAGTCATAGAGTTTGATATATGTAATATTGTAGTAGATTAATAAGATGAGATCATAGGTTTTAACATTTATTCTTATCCTTGCATTAGTAATTTTTGGTATCCTTATTTTCTATTAAATGTGTAAAATGTATTGTGTCTTAGTGAGACATGTGATATACGTCTTATAAAGGGGGTCAGATAAAGTGTATATTTACCTTGGGTGTTAGGATATATCTCAAGGTATTTCTAAAATTGATTATTTTATTCCAATAGTCATTGTTCATCTAGGAAATGAATATCATGTGTTTCATATTAGTTTTTTGATAATAGATGTTAGGAACTCTATTGAGGGATAACTTATTGAGATTTATTTCTCACCCTCTATATGTACACCTCATTGTGCATGAAATCAATATGTTTTCTTTTAGGTCAAGCATAGGACATAGTAGATTAGGTGGAAAACCAATGTTTCATGATCGATCAAATCTTATCTTGTGGATTTTTAGAATCAATATAGAGTAGTTCAATAATCATGGAGACCAGGAATGTAGTTTGGGTTTGGGAGATATGGGATATCCATGTTTATTTTTTTATTTTTTTTATTTTTCATTAACATGATTGACTCTGTGGGTGATTGGTTGTTGTTGTTGTATGCCTAAGAGTCTTTATAAATATATGTTTAATTTCATTTTATTATATCATGTTTTTTGTTTATTTAATTATTCATAATCTGATGTTTATGTATGTGTATATTTTTAGTTTATTTTTACTTTTATTAAACCCCGATTTGAGGTTATAGTCTCTCCATTGTATTCTTTTAGGCCCTCACCATCAGTCATCTTCCTTTAGAATATAAGAAGATGTTATTGAGGCCTTGTTTCTAGCCAGATTGTGTGGTGGGTCGAGTTGAATTGGGGTGGTTTGTGACAAAAATTTATCAAAACTATCATATTATATGATTTTTTGAGTTTGTAGATAGGCAGTCTAGGAATGTATTAGATCTTGTGATGTATATCATACTAGCACATCATGAAAACCTATTCAGGTAGGAAATCTAGGTTACCAATGTTATAAGTTTTCTATTTTTGGGTTTTTATGATACAATTATATGATTTTACCTTGAGTGATGCAGTGGGGTTTGTGGATTTTTTAAATTTATTGTGATTTTTTGGATCTTGGACCATTGGAAAGTGCCATATGTGAATGCATTATTCTATGAACATACGATTCAAATGAAATGTACCTATTTGTGTGTGTATTTAATAGATATAGAGGTTATTTTATTTAAAATGTCTACCAAAACATATATGGGGTTTCTCCATATATCTCCTTTTATAAATTCTACTCAACCGATCCATATATATTTTCTTCTGATGAAATGTTTTCTGGATCTTGTAATGAGATATTCTCTGGTGGTGTAAATATAGTCCCTTCACCAAGGAATGTGGGGAGACCATTGTGGGCCAGTGAGGGATATAGGATCCTAGTCATTGGTGCTGAATTAATGGAGGAAAGGAATCCTGAGTGATGTTTGGATCGGGCTTGAGTTCAATTGAGGTTGTAGTTTCCCTAACAAGTTTTGTTGTTAGGAATAAGGATTCTATAGGATTCTGAGGTAGATCACTGGTATTGTTCATGATTTCATGTTTTTTTTGGGAGGACAATTTGGTTGTATTTATAGATCATTTGTTTTTGGTTGTTCTTCTAGTGGCATGTCAGGAGTGAGGTTAGGAACTCGTGGTTTTGGGATAATAAAAGAGTGAAAGGTGGTCATGTGGTTGATCTTTGAATGAAGGAGATACCTTGTTTTTGAAGAGGAGAGATGCGGGTACTTTGATTTGTGTAACTGATCTTTATAAGTATAGTGATTAGTAGTTCATCTACATTATCCTAGGATTGTTAGTTCATGACTCATATGGGCATGATAGTCTGTGAGATGTTTTTGGGTAATCACTCAACCTTGAGGATGAGAGTGGTTATTGGTGTGGTTTTTTTAGAAAATTCTTTATTGTGTGGGGTAAGACTTATAGTTGGAAGTGCGCCATAAGCCTTCATAATGTTTTAACTCTCTTTTTAAGTGGGCTGTTTAATGTGTGGGATTTCATTCCAGGTTAGTATGTGATATTTGATGTTTTAGGTTATTACTCTAGTGTGAGTGATTTTACCACACATAGCCATTATTTTTTCCGATGGATAGGGAATGGTCCCTATATTTTTGTGTTATATTCATGGGTTTATCATAATTACACTCTAATGGTGGCGAGTGTCCCATCTGTTGTGGATGAATAACCCTCATATTGGAGAGTCACATGCACTTTGAGAATGGTCGATAAATGATCTAAGTAGCCTTGAATGTTTCATTTTTTGGGGTAAATCTTTGTATCTTGTTGTCCATCAAGGCTTATTAAGGATGAGAAGCATTTATGGTGGGTAGGTTTTAATGACCCATGTCATTGCGGGTTGAGAAAATCAATAGAAATTTAATTACCCCCACAAGTGTTTTAAGGGTTAAAATCGTAATTTATCATTTCATAAGATATTGGATAGTTTTTATAACCACTCTGTTGGTCCCAAAATAGGGTGATTACCCTTGGATAATAGTTTTCTTGAATTTTTAGTTGTTAAAATTTTCATAGAGTATTTAATATTTAATAAATTAAATATTAATTAGTTGCATGCATTCATTTGGTTAATCTTTTTAATGGAGTTCCAAATTGATATTTTGACACTATGACTAACTTCAAAATGGGAGGAATTTTCTATGAAATGCATAAACTCGTTTTGGGAAATAGGGTTGGGCTCAAACCCCTTTTTCTTTTGCTTTCCATTTTCTTTATTTATTTCTTTTTTTTTTTTTGTATTTTTCCTTTCCTTTTTCCTCCTTTCCCAGTTGTCTTATCATGAAAACCCAATGGGACTCCCCCTTATTCCACCTTCTATCAAGATAAAACAAGGACATGTAGAGGGGATCACATGTTAGGGAGCTCATCCAGAGGTAGATCGGGGCTTGGTGGAAGCATCTTATAGATCTAAAAGTGAATATTGAACATTTAATGTGTAGGGTTAGGATCAATTTTAATGTTTTAGCCAAAAAACCATGTAGTTTTGTTTTTTTAGTTTTAAATATTAATTTTTTAATGTTTGGGTGCCATGAGAGCCTCAGTGGGGTGTTTTTGGGCGAACGAAGGGTTTTCGGGCATCCTTATGGGTTTATTGTTTGTGAAAACCTGATCACATGACATGTGATTCAAGAACGCACACCATGTATTCTTATTTTGGGGGATAGAGGTTGAATAAGAGGGTTACATGGTGTTTTTATTTAGGAAACTCAATTTAATGACACTTAAGGTGTGTCTAGGGACTCGGCCAAACACCCCATGTGATTGGGAATAAGGTCATGTAATTTACATGACCATAGCCCTTGTGTAGTGCATAAATAGAGGCCATTTAGTGTATTTATATGAGGTACACAACCATGTTCATTTATAATTTAAACATGATTCATAAATTTTTATCTATAAGTATAATATCTTTTACACTCTTCTTTATTTAAATCTTCTCCATGATAAAACATGCATTCATTAGTATAGGCATGTATCTTTGTATAAATGTGACCATGATTTTTAATAACTACCTTCATCTTATAAAATGATTAATGCATAATATAGAAAATATAATATAATCTACATGAATTTATCTATAATTCCACATAAGCACTTGATATGGTATAACTTCAATAGGAAGAATATTTTTTTATATTTGTTACACGCTTCATAAAACTCTTGATTTCAGTCATCTAATAATTCATAACACTCATTATATTGATTAGTTAACTTTACTATTGTACTAATATTTTAAAAATCAGAAAGTGATCCACTAATATGTCACAATATTCTTCATGCTATTTTGTAGTTCTGAAAACATCATTTATAAAGTTTTGAATTTTATTCTCAACTATTAGGATATTAGGTTGTTCATTCTGATAATTTTCAGACATGAAAATTTCTAAAATTTTCAATTCCATATTCCAAATCTATCTCAAATATCTAATAATAAATTATTCCAATATAAAATGCTTCTAAAATTCGTGTCTTTTCCACCATCATCTGAAATTATAATCAAGACATGGTCTATTTACTATTCCATCTATGGATTGATTCTTAATTGTAGAATCTAAAAATTCCTCTAATGCCTTTATATATTGAGGTTTATTCCAGGGAAAATAATCCAAATTTTATTCATTTTTATCCTATTGATAATTATATATATATATAATGCACATTAATTAAATAAAATCATGTTAGAAATAAAACATTGTCTTTATGGAATAACAAAACATTAATATCATAATAAATATTAGCATTTTCAAAATTTGACTAAGAACAATTTATCAAATACAATATAATTCTAATAAATTGATATTTTGATTTCATATTTTATGATATAAATATATTATATAAAATATAGAAAAATAAAACATGTCATATAAAATAAAACCACGGATCTTTTATTGAAATCAGATCTTATTGTTTAAGTGAGTTATAAATGAACATTTATTCTAGTTTTTGTACCTTTTCATCTACATTAATTTTATGAATTTAAACAACTTCATTTTAAAAACATGATATATCCCAAATGATTGAAAATTAATACAATCATATTTTGTGTGATAAAGAAAATTAAATTACAGTATCTATATTATTAAATGAATAAAATAATATAGAAAAAATCATAAGTTATATTCATAAATAATATAATAAATAAAAATTATCTAAACACAAAAAAAACAAGGAAGATTTATTATCTATATAAAACTAAACTAAAAACTATAACTATGAAATTATGACAACAAAAAATGCATATGAAATATTAAATTTTCAATTACTCGACTATGTATTAACAAAAAATATATATTAAAATAATGAAAACAAATTTATTAATACATAAAAAATAGTTCAAAAAAATAAAATTAACCCATATAAATTTACCCTAATAATCAACTAAAAATTAACTAAAAATTATATAATCAATAAAATTAATAAAAAATTAAAAATCTTAATACATTACTGGATTGTTGGAGTTAGGTTTTAGGTATCACCAAAGTCATAACTATAGGGGTAAATTGGGAAAGGGAGAGTGAATATTGAACTTTAGGTCCTTGAAATTTTCACAATAAAAAATTTTACTAAATTATCCAATAACATGATAAAACCAAAAATTTATCATCTTTAAATATATATATATATAGCCCCAATTTAAAATACCAATGTAAATCTCTTATAGGTCACTAAAATCATATACTAATAAATAGAAGAGAATATTAGTGTTTCTAAGAACTTACCATGTTGTCAAAATCCACCAACTTGATGATCCAATGAATGGATAGGTGATGAATGAGATAATGAAGGATAAGGGGAATAGATTCATGTTTTGTACACATCACTCTCTTAGTTAGTATTAAATTCTCATAAACACACATTTGTGTTTCTAATGATTTAATTTCATGGATTTTAGTGTTTCTATTTTGGAATTTTTTTCATAGAGGTACCAAAATAATCAAAGGGATTAAGAGGATCATAAAGGAGATTTTTGGATCTCCCCAACAAAAAAACAACAGAAACCTAGTGGGGTACCACTAGATTGAAGGTGGTTCCTAGATAGAGCACTGGTTCTATCCAAGTTTCATGGGATGACTGATGGGGTCTGAATAGAACCATTATTCTATATAGGAACCATAGTCCAGCCAGCGGCACCCAACATCTACCTGATGGTATTAGGACTAAAGGGAAAAATCAGTATTAAAGAGGGTCCTATAAACCTCAATTTTATCCCCAATGGATAGAATAAATCTCTAAGGGAACAATGACCCTCCACCCCCAAAGTCTATAAATACACCCCCTTGGGTACATGGAACACAATGGTTCTCTTGTGTCAAGATTATGCTATCATTTTTTCATATCTAAAGCTATATTTTGATTTCACAATATATTCAATATCTATAACATTTTTCACTCCCTCTCTTTTGTATTTATTATTTTATTTGTTGTAAAAGGATATTGAAGCATGTGATTCTAAGGGATTTCACAAAAGCAAGTATATTTTTGTTCTCATTTTGTTTTCTTGATTGGTCCTTAGTGAAAGGGGTTTGTTTTTTTCTTGTTAAGTAATGGGTTCCCTTATTTTTTTTATTTCAAGAAATGGTTAGGTTCTTTCTTGGTCCTTAAAGTAAGGGAGATTGAATTTCTAGTCACAACCATTAAAATTCTAGTTAGTTTCTTGAAACAAACACTAAATATCAATGGAGAATAGGATTTCTTATTTAGTCCATAATGAAAGGGATCTACATTAAAAATGAGTTTATAGGGTATCGTTGAACCCAAGTGAGTATAAATCCTTTAAATTCATTGAGGGATAAGATGTAGGAACCTTTTGTGGGTGATTTACAAACTTCATTATCAAAATTTCTTATGTTATTTATTTCATTTCCCTTCTACTAACTTTTTTATTAATTTATTTCTCTTATAAATCTTATTCTAATGTTAACCATTTTAACTAATTTCTTTCACTTAATTATCATTATTATGATTTAACTATTACAATTTGAGTTCATTTCTATTATTGTTATAATTTAATCAAATATAGTTTTAAATTCTAAAACGTTTTTAAAAGGAAATTCACCCCCACCCCTCTTTCCATACCAACTCAGACCAAAAATTATTATTAGATCCAACCTTGATTTAAAAACCTTAATCAGTTACAAGGAATTATCAATTAAGTATGGCCTCTACTTCTTATATTCAAAGTTATCCTGAGGGACACTCTGTGGGAATACCCCCTTATATTTATGAAACAAATTATGTTTATTAAAAAATAAATATGTCTATATTTCTTAAAAGTATAGGTTATCCCATTTGGAACATTTTATTGAACTTACATACACCTTATAACCAATCAGAGGACAATTGGACTCCCAATGATATTGTGTCTTTATAAATATATGTAAAATACATGAATTTTCTTTATTTTGAATTGGATAAGATTAAATTTAACCATGATTCAAATTTTAAAAATGCTCATGATATTTTCAATTTTATTGAACACACACATTAAGATCATATCAATATGGAGTTCATTGAAAACAAGGTGAAAAGAAAAAAGTTTATAAAAGATTCAAAAATCAAATTCTACCAACCTCACCTCATTGAAAATTTATTATGACCTCAAACAAAGAATGTAATGAGTATTTTATTCTCTAACTTTTAGTTCATCATGTAATTTAAATTTTGAAGGTCTCAAATATGCTATAAATCAATTACATGAAGTATTTTGTGAACTCTCCACAGAATTAAAATATCTTAAAAATAAATAAAATCAAGTGGTGAGTGATAAGAATCTTATTTTTAAATAAAATTAAAAATTAATTGATAAAAATGGGAAGAGAAAGTGTTTTATTTCAAAAAATGATGAAGATCAAAATAAAAGATTTGAATTGTTGTTTAAAGGAAATTAAACTTTGAAAAGGGATTTAGGTAAAATCAAAGGTAAAAGGGTTTATTTAAAGGATCAATCCATTGTTGACAAATTCTAAAATACAATTAAATATATCAAAAATGATCTTGAAAAATTAACTCAATGTGAGGGAAAATGAGTTTTTTTGTTCCCAATGACATGTTAAAGGTACCTAAAGACTTGGTTATTATAATGAAGAAATATCCTCTTAAAGTAACATGAATTAGATTTTTATAAGAGGTATCTCTTAACGTAAAATTTTCAATTATTTTATAAATACTGGTAGCATGATCTACGAATGAAATAGTAAAAATTTATAATATGGTAGATCAAAATCAGTCCACCACTCTTCAAATACCTAACCTAGAAAACACTCATATTTCTTATATAAAATCATATTCTAATAAACATGGGTTCCAAAATCTATTTTGACTAATATGAATAGACCCAATCTCACTTGGGTACCAAAAGTATTTTGATTATTTTTAAGAAATGTCTCAATATAATTCCTGATGAAAAACATGAAAAATGGTTAGTGGGTACTCGAGAAACTTGTGTGGTACAATGACTCAATAAGTAAATCCCCATTCAGAAGAAAACTTTCATATCATTAAGGGGGATAAATTTATGTCTATCTTGAGTCATTCACTTTTGAAGCATGGGTTATATCAATTCTTTAATTCTATAATTTTTATTTGAATTCCAAATTGATCTTTAATTGAATTTTTATTTCACTATTTCAATATTCCATAAAAGTTAGTTATATAAAAATATTAAAAATATAATTTTTAATATCATAGTGAAATATTTAAATTCATTTTTATATTTTCATAATTGAATATCAATTAATGGAAATTATTGTTTTCTTTTGAATTAATTTCATTTTAAAAACCCATGAATTTATCTTTTCAGAATTAAAATTATTATTTGGTCTAGGTAGGGAGCCAATAGAAATATTGTTCTTACAAAACATGTAGTTTGTGGTTATTTATAGAACTTGATTTATATTTTATACTCATTTTACAACTGATACATCTGACTATCTCACTGATGACCTTATTCTAGACTCTTTAGGCCTCTTTCATTGGGGATGATTTTCTTTTGTTTTATACAAACTTTATCTTCCCCTCACATTTTATAAGCCTTGATTTGTTTCTAATAATTTCAAAAGAAGAAAAATATTTGATTTCATAAAAAGGGAATATTGGAATAAAAAGAATCATTTTTTCTCTAAAGGTTTCATTTAGTTTATAAAATTTAATTTTTATAATTCATTTATTTATAAGTTAATATTAAAATAATATTTATAAGCTCTTATAATTTCATTCTGAAATATTTAAATTTATATTGGAAACTTGAAATATCTATTTCTTTTTCTTATAATTGATATTGGCCACATGAACTTCATTTTAATCGTTTTTATTATCCACTTAAACTTTACTCTCATCCTTTCATGTATTTTATTATTTCAATTCCCATTTTAATTATTGATTTAAATAATTTATCATGGTCACTCATATTAGGTTCTCTAAATTATATACATTTATTTCTATTTTTTTCTTTATTTTCATATAATTTATTAATAAAGTATTAAAAAAACCTTATATTGGATAAAATTCAGTTTTATCTTTTAATATCATTATGAGGTATGATCTTATATTTTTTTCCTTATAATATTTTTTTTGTCTAAAATTAAATGTAATTTATAGACATTATTTGTTTTTTCATAAGAATTATAATCTCACCTTGTTGTGGGGATAATCTTGATATTCATGGTCATTAAAGAGGAGAACTTATTAAATGGTTTGAATATCCAATTTATTTTTTCACTTTAACCATGTTATGAGCCATGTGTTTTCTAACATCCCAAAATGGGAAGTATGTATTTAAATATAAATGTTTTCTTTAAAGTTATTTAAATTACATTATTGAAAATATCATTATAGAATTAATATTTAAACATTCTTTGAATAATTCATTTGGTTAATCCTTCTTCATTTCCTAAAGCTTATCAAAATTCATCAAATCCTTTTTAATTTTTTTTAAATTAAAATTAGTACCATTTCTTAAAAGTGATATATTTTCATTATACAAGAGGATTAATTTCTAAATGATCTATCTTTTCCTCCCTAACCATTTAGAAAAATGTCAACTTATATTTTTTATGCTTTAATATGAGTTTTTATAATTAATATAAATGTTTTTTTTTCCTACATGAAGGTGTGATTTAAATTATTTTCTTTTGAGATTATTGATTAATATATTTATTCCAGGAAATTAATATTTTTAATATTTATTATAATTCATGTTTTAAACATCTTATATCATGGAATTAATTCTTTTTTCATCTTTCAAAACAACTTTGAAAAGTATTATACATTTTTAAAACCATTTTGTTTATTTTTTTTCAAGTAGTAGATATTTTTCATAAACATGTATTATTATAATCTTTTAAACCTTGAAAATTATTTAGTTATATTCTACTTCTTATCTATTGAGTTTTTTTATCTATTTATTTAATTATTTTTGTAATCTTGAGTTTGATATTAAATGAATTTCCTCTTGAACTTCAATGATATATCTTTAGTCATTGTCTTATAGTCTTCATGTTTTTTTGATTGTATTAGAAAATGTAAATCTATATGAATTTTTCCTATATTTTAAAATTTTCAACCTTTAAATTTGTTGTGGTATGGTTATTTTTTAACCTTGAACATTGATGAAATGTGATTTATTCAATCCTTGAACATAATTGAATTATGTGTCCTGTTTTAAATCATGATCACATTGATATTAATATGATCCTATTATTTTCATCTTAGCTAAATTCACTCTTTAAATCATGCATTCATTTTAAATAATTGATCCATTTGATTTTTTAAAATCTCAATATCATTGATCTATTTGTTTTTAAAAATTCAAATCATTATTCTATATTTATATATTGAGATCATTGATTAATTTTTCTATTTTATTAAACTCTTTAAGTGATTTATATATTTCTCTAACTCTTTTAGGTACATTTTTTTTATCTTTATTTAAATCCGAAGTTTCATTCTTTTTATGGTACCTTATATCTTTTAATAGGATACATCATTTTGGGGGGATCCTAATCTTTTTTCAAACAAAACGTTCTTGTCAAAATTTAATTTCAAAGAACATGGGTGTAAAGTGATAATCATTAAATAAATAAAATTCATTATTAGTTTTGAAGATCCATGATGAAACAATTATTAGTTGAGAAATTTTATTTTCCATTTTTTTTCTTTCATGATTGGATCTAATATCATCATTAATATACCAGAAAGTTTAGTCAGAGGCAAACCTCCGACCATTTATTTAAAATAAAGGAAAATGAAAAGTACATCAGACAGGCACAACAAGGTGAGAACAACAATTACATATCATAAAAGTCAGACCCATCGCCACATCCCTGATACACCATTTCCTTCGCAGTAGCTGATTCCCACTCCAAACTTTCATAATGTTTCAGAATCTTGGCATAATTCCTTCTGCGATTGAGCTTCTCTAAAGAAAGGAGCTCCTTAGAAGAAATCTGTCCAACCTTCCCACTAGAAGCTATCGTAGTCATAGGCATTGGAAAGTGAGAATAGTCCTTCCGCGGCCTTCTTCATAGTTGGTCAGTCTTCACTTTCTCCTCCACAGACACTCTATTTTTGCAACCCTGAACCATATCACTATAGGAGGGATGAACCATACCACCATCATTTTCTTTCTCACTATCAGAGCAGTCCCCCCATTTACCAGAAATGTGCACCACCCTATACCCGCCCCTCACACCTTGATCCTGTTGATATTGACTGTTGACATCCATCAAATTAAGGCAGGGGGTTGTCGACAGAATCACAGCCACCATGCATGCCTTTTTTCACATTGCAATCTCCAACTAAGCTGTCCAGCATTGAACCATTGTCCATATTTTCTTCAGAGCCCTTCTCAGCAATATATGTCCTCACAACCCCCAAATCTTGATCACAAGTGCCAACACTAGCTACCCTTGACTCAACATCATCACCTAAAGAAACAGAATTTTGATCCTCATGAGTCCTTTCAGCATCCTGCTCATGATCCAGGACCAGATCAGCAGCCACCAGGCATGCAAACCGATTGCCAAGCTCAAAATTGGTCGCCTGCCTCCCAGGTGGTGCCTGCATCCCATCTGTTGTCATCAAGGCACCAATGTCATTAGCAGTTTCCTTGACAGGGGTTTCTTGATTCCCATCCAGCTTCACAATCCCAAGCTCCATGTGTTGATAGTGCCTCTCAATCCCCTCTTGAGCTGGGGAATTAGGATCTGCAACAACGACTTGCTCATCATGGACAGCAACAACTGCTGCAGGTGCACTCACAGTTTCCCAATAGAGAGAGTCCACACCACCATTTTGCCCACCCAGGTCCACATCTTCCTCCACAGCAGCACAACTTCGTTCAACAGAAACATCCCTCTCAACACTATCACCCACTTCCCTTCAGGGGATTTCCATCAAGGATGGAACCTCAATCATTGGAGTTCCAGCAATGCCTCCTGCATCCTTAACAGCAGAAGAAGGCTCACCACTATCTTTCAGGAGATCAACCTTACCCAAGTCCCGCTTCAACCTGTTAAATATATCACTGACCTTCGGTACAGGAGGCTCCACACCTAGCTTCTTCATTTCATCCCCAGTGCCCAGAGCCCCACTGTCCACTAAGTTGACCATATCATGTTGAGGAAGCATGGGTTGTTCTTCGTTCACCCCACCATCAACCGAATCTTTCCCATGTGTCCTCAAACTCCCCACAGCAACAACTTCATGATAAACCAAACCATCCCTCACCCGCCTGCACACCCTCCTATTCAGAGAGCCATTTCTGCAGGCAGAGGCACCATGACCCAACCGATGGCACACACTGCAATAATCAGTCCACGATTCAAACTTAACATCCTACTTCCATCAGAATTCTTTCCCATCAGTAATCCACACCCAGTCCACCGGCGTCTTGGAGACATCAATCTCCACACATATGCGAGGGCAGATGGGATGACACACAGTTTCAGTTTTGATGTCTGAGCACAGGTAGTGGTCGACCATGTTCCCAAGCATATATAGAATGGAAGGGTTCTAGAACGGGAGAGGAAGGCCCGGGAAACATACCCAAATCGCTATACTCAGATTATCCCACTGCATATGGAATTAAAAATTCCACCGAAGAAGAAAGAAAGGCATACCTCCACACCGTCGAGGAGCCTTAGACCACGCCATGATGAGATCATCCAAAGACCCAAATCGAATCATTATGTTTCGTCGATCGAGAAGACCAATCATCGCCCGATCTTGCAGGTTCCAAGCATCAAAGACAAACTGATCAAAAGCGTCAACTGAGGGACGACTTTGATGAAATCGATCCACCAAAGTCAGCTTAAAAAGATATGTGGAAGAGTTGAGTTCGGAAGGCGCTAAACAGAGTTGAGGCGCTCCACGAAACAAATCTGGAACTTTAGGGCAAATTGAGATCTGTGGGAACGAGGGCAAGAATTCAGGATTAGAAAAGGGGATGAAAGTGGTCAGGGGCATCCGTGATGAAGAACGAGAAAGAACTCCCCCCTCCATTGGGGAGGGAGGAGGGAGGAACTCCATCACCGGATCTAGGTCATCGTCTCCGGTCTTGCTCGGTCATCGTCGTCGCCTCCTCCTCATCATTAATATACTACCTTTATATCTAAAATTCTTGTTCATGAGATTTATGTTGATTCCAACGGGGGGGGGGGGGGTTTATGGGATTAAAAGTACAATTCCTTTAAAAATTTTTTAGGGGAGACATGTGTGGAAGTGAAGGTATGTTTATATTCTAATCTCTCAATAAATATTTTTAAAAGGTTTCAAATATTTTTAAATTATTTTTAATTTCTAGAAAGTGGGTAGCTATGGTTTTATATCTTTAATGAGGGAATTGTTTTTGATATATAATAATAATTTCTATTGGTAATATAGGGTAAAAGGTAATAATTTCAAAGTCATTTTTTCTTATTTTAATTCTTTTTAGAATTGAATGATTTTGAAATTGGGTTATTCTAGAATTCTAGATTTTTTTTTTGTTTTTTGAATTTTGATAATCACAAAGGGAGAGAAGCCCTAATATTTTTATATATATGAAATTATTCTTTAAATAATTCTTGAAAGTCTCTGATAAATTTATTTTTAATATATTGGTAATAATTGGTTGAATTTTATTATGAACTATTGAAATTAATTTTTGATATTGAGATTCACTTTGGGTATAAACATAATAATTACATCATGCTTATCTTTATTGATTAATTTCCTAAGTGTTATTTATCATAAAAAGGGGGATAATGCGGTAAACCTCACTCTATTATGTTGATGTAAATGATCATAAAAACACATTTATGTTTCCAACAATTTTACTTCATTGATTTTAGTGTTTCTATTTATCATGGAGATACCAAATCAATCAGAGGTATCTAGAGGATCATGAAGGAAATATTTGGAGCCCACTACCTATAGGTGTCGGTGGTAGCTCAATGGGATACCACTAGATGGCTGGTGGACCACACCAGTGAGTTGGTGGCACCCACCAACTACCCAATGCCATTAGGGCTAAAGGAATTAATATCACTTATAGAGGGTTCCACAAGCCTCAATTCAACCCCAGGAGATAGAATCCACCCACAAGGAAAAAAATAACCTCTAAAAACCCACAAAGGATATAAATAAACCACTTGGGGTTCTTGTGAGGTAATGATTCCCTTGATTCAAAATTATACTGCCGGTTTTTTTATCTCTAGAAATTTCTTGATCTTTCTCACTTTATTCAAGATCTCTTAGATTTTTTTACTCCCTATATCTCTTGTATTTGATCTCTTATTCATTTTAAAAGGGTATTAGAGTGTTTTATTCTAAGTTATTTCAAAAAATCAAGTCACTTTTTTTATTTTGGTTATTTATTGGTGTTTAAAGTAAGGGGTTTGGTTACTTGCTTGGTCATCAAAGAAAGGGGTTTAGTTTCATGCTTGGTTCTTAAATAAAGGTGTTTTTTCTTTATTAATCCTTAAAGAAAAGGTATATTGAGTTTCTATCCACAACCATTATAAGTCTATAAAGTTTCATGCTTTAAATTCTAAAAATAGAGTTTGATTGGGTTTCCTTGATTGGTCCTCAAAATAAGGGATATATATTGTAAATTGGTTTATTAGGTATCGTTGAACCCAAGGGAGTATAATCCTCTAAAGGAATTTAGGAAGGAGATATATCAACCTTTCATGGTTTATTTTCATACTTTTTTATCAAATTTTATTGGTTCATTTGTTTTATTTATACTGTAGTAACTCATTTAATTTATTATTTTCACTCAATAATATTATTCTTATGCTATCTATTTTAACTAATAACTTTCACTTAAATCTCATTATTGTGTATCAACAATTTTAATTTTAGTTAATTAATTTTATTATTTTAATTTCATCTAAATTAGTTTTAAATTATATATATTTTTTATATTAAATTCACCCCTCCTTCCATCCTCACTTAGATAAACATAGTGTAGAAAATATTGATAAGGATAAGAATAATGGAAATTGGATGTTTTGTGAAAATTGGGTTTAACTATAGATGTTTTTTAAATAACTGTCATTAATATTCATACAAAAGGTGTTTATATAAAAAACCATCTCTGATATTTCTTTATATAGTGATTATATTTAATTATTGTTAATAAACTGGGGTAAAGTGTTAAGAAACTAAATATTGGTAATTATTGGTAGTTTTTTTTGAAACTTTCTCTAATAAACCACTGTAAAGTATGATTTTTCATATTGAAATAATAAAAAACATTTTAATTATTGGATAAAAACGATCTTAGAAATTTATGGCATGATATAATTATTATTTTTAAGTAATAATTAAAATTATGTTGGTTAGATATTGTATATAAAAAAATAATTTCAATTTTATACGCTTCATGTGAAAATTTAGTAATATTAAAATTTTTAATTTTTTGGAAAATAGTTTATTTTAAACCAAATATTAATGTATGATACACATAAAACCCTAATTTTAATGTAATTTAACCTTTTATTATGTATTTTTAATTTATGTAATACTTGTATTGACTTTCAAGAGTTTTGGATGGTTTTTGAGTTTTTTGGAAGCCTTTCTAGAGGTTTATAGTTTGAAAATGATTAGTGGAAACCATTAACACTCTCTAGGAAATAGTGTAAGAAGATGCTAGAAGTTTTTAGATAGGTGTACAATTGACACACTATTCCACCAAACCATGTGAGCACTCTAGAGAATCTGTTTGAGATGGAAGAATCTAGGTAGTATCATCACATGATTGGAAAATTGTTTAATATACCACGTGACACAATCTTATAGCTCCCAAGGTATTGTCTAGTAGCATGTGTGTGGTTAGTGCATGGTTTGTTAAACTATGTGCCCTAACCATGAGACATGCAAGAAATGATAAAAAAAAAATTTTAACTCATATTCACCCTTACAACTCTCATTTTTCTTCTATTATTTCAAGATCTTGAACTCCTCTCCTCTCATAGGCATCCTTGGAGATTCCATTTTATTTGGAATTTTATTTTCATGAATCAAAGAGAATTGGTTCTCCAAAATCAATAGTAATTTTATTTTTTCTCTTTTTTTATTTGATATTCTCATATTCTCTCATCTAGAGGTTTATATCTAATAATTTATAGGCATATATATGATTAATAATGTGTTTTTATGAGATCGTGATTGGATCTAATTAAGCTAATATGTTTCAAGTCTAGATCTAGATGTTTCACTTTCAATTATTCATTTTATTCAACTATTGTGAGGCGGGAAGCTTCTCTCTTACATTACTTGTTTTAAAACTTGATGTTTTGATGATTAAATCACTCTCTCGTATTTTTTAGAAAACATTATTGGTTTTAGTGCCTTAATGTTTAGTTTTAAACCGATTCATAGAAGGTGTTTGATAAATTACTTGAAAGAAAATGGGTTGAAAAAAGAAATGATTTTTTTTTGAGAACTTTTAATGTGGGGTTGGAAAGAGTTTTTTAAATTACATTTTAGTTCCTTTTTGGTTAATATTTAGTGCCAATGTCAAAGTGGAACATGGTATATTCTGTCAGGTGACTAGATGGGCCACCATTCAAGAGTATTGGGATTGTCATTGGGAATGCATGGGTGTGTGTGCTTTGGAATGATGAAACCAAGTGGTTATGGTTTTATAAAATTTTTATTGTATTATTATTGATTTCATATAACTACCTCTACTTATATATTATTATAAATATTAATTTGATCTACCTTGTTTTTTTTTCTAGTGGTGTGTGTTGGGAAACCCTTTGAATTACCTACTGTGTTTTTTACTCACCCCCTCTTTGGGAAATTTTATTAATTTACATATATAGTGTACTGAGATATAATTAAAGGAAAGGTGTCAGACTTCTATAGTGGTGCATCATAATGTAATGGACTTGGGAATTATATTTTAAGATCAGAGTTATTTTGGGTGATGATTGGGTCAATTCTACATCGATTTAATTGAGTTTTTTCATTACTATATCAGTGTTATAACTTGTTATTTTGTCTTCTAATTTTATGTTACTTTCTTGTTTGAGTTTTATTACATTTCATTACATGCATCATATAGTGTTGATTTTATTTGTTTCTTCTTTTTTAGTTCATTATCATCTTAGGTAAAATCATACCCCAATGATCTTGTATTCCCTTGGAACTTGTTTTCAACCTTTGTTATCTTAGGGATGTCACATAAAGTTAGTATAACAACATCCTCTTCCTAAGACAATGGGTAAAGGGTGGGATTTGACAGATGGTTTTAGTTTTGGTCGGTCTATCATCTTGGGATGGTAGCATGGAGATAGTAATGTCAAAACAAGAAATATATAGCATAAAAAAGACATGGATAACCTTTTTATGCCTAACTTGTCTTATATGGGTTGTATGGGTACAAAAAAATTTCTAATAAAATTCTAGTTGTGTTTTCATCTCATCATTGCGGGTTTAGCTGATGAGTATATCATATCATGCATTAATAATGAGACTTCCCACTGTGACTTCATTGATCATATTAGGTTTGGTGTTTTTGTAATTTTTTCATGAATATCATGTAACAACTATTATTTTTCCATGTTTTACTTTATAATATTACATGGAATAAATTTGGAGTTAAGTGTTGAGATGACGTGAGAATTTGAGGCCTGGTGAGCCTGAAATTAATATTTAAAAAATAATAAAAATATTAATATCATGCATAAGAATTTTTCTTTAAAAAGTGGAATAAATCCTAAAAGGTGGATTATATTAAAAATATGACGTTTCTGTTGAGTTTGAAGAATGGGATTTACTATAGGCATGGCATAATCTTTGTGGGAATCAAACATTGGGCTTGAGCACCATCATGGGTGAATAATTAAATAAATTTAATTATATTTATTTAATTATTCAATTAAAATCCTAACCTAACAATCTTTTATATATACCCTACTATGGATAATTTTTAGGGTTATCCACATAACCCTACAAATTAATAAAGTGTGTTGGAGGAGATCTTGGAAGAAGACATCAAATTAGATTGAGATTAAGGATCATTGCACCATCAGAGTTTGTGGATCTCTCTAATGATAGAAAACCATGAAAACTCTTTTTCATTGATTGATCCAAAATCTTGGTTTTATTTTTTATTTTTTTAATTTCCTCCTATTCTTTTATCCTAGTCAAACACGGATCAATTCTATCAAAAATAATTGATTCATGCATTGGTGGTATATTTTTTTGCAGTGGATTTATTTATTCATTGTTTATTTTCCTCTTTGTTTGTGAATTCTTGAGCAATTGATCATGGATGAAATGAAAAATGTTCGAGGTTTATTCCTTACATTTTATGTTTTAGGTATCCCCCCCCCCACATTTATTTGGACATTCATCACAGGGAATTCCTTTATGTTCATCCTAGATTGATGATATATATATGGATAATGTATTTTGATGAATCTCGAGTGGTTTTGAACGTTCGATTCAAGTGATTGGTGACGACGAGGGTCATATGACCCTGAATACTTATTTTTTGGAAAGGATTGAGGAGGTGAAAGATTTAATAGAGATTCATAGAAGAACCCATTGTTTCTAGAAATTTACGAGTTACATGACATGTAATCCTTAATTACACACTGTGTGGGAGCCTCTGTGTAGTGCTAGGTTTTCCATGGTGAGAAAAATATCAGATGTCACGTGACACCTGTAACATGATGTGTGATCCATGATAGTATCTTGTATTGTATCTTAGAGGATACATGGTCATGAGAAAGTTGAGATACATGGACATGGCCAGAGTACATGGGCAGAGCAGTGTACTCAGACATAACCAGGTGTACATGGGCATTTCCAATTGTACATGGGGTGGTACACAGGTAGGACCAACAGTATGAAATCATGACTAGATGGTATTGGAAGGGTTCCAAAAAACATATACATATTTTTTAAATTACTTACACACCATAGGTTTACATGTGTTATGAGGCAGCACCACATGGACATACTAGGTGTCTGTTAGAAACACCGTGTACTCCCCAGTACACACTGTGTACCCCCTTTGAGGGTGTTTGGAGCCCTTTGTTTCTTCTGTTTAGACTAATATCAGTTGATTGTGTTCCCTTGGTCCATCCCCTTGAGGGTATAATGTGGAATCATTTTCACATATCTTGGTTATGATCCCCTATAGAGGATCAGTCTTAGATAGATATTGTAGTTTCTCTCCATGAGACTGGAGTGTGATCCTCTTCATTTCTTCTTATACACTAGGCGAGATTCATGGAATTTTCATGAACAACTTAAGCAGGGAATTGATCACTCATCTAAAAGGCTATATCTATGGGGATTTTATTATCATTGTCATATGATCCCCTACATATTGGGATGATCAATATTAGGTTTCTGGTGTCCCCCAGTGGTCATGGGTGTACTCCTCTATCTGAGTATCAAGGTATTTTGAGACCAATGAGTTTCCTTGTACAGGACCTAATGATCATGTCCTCTTTTATGAGTTTCTCTAATGATAGAATGGCTCATATTGTGGGTTATCACATAATGAGCATTGAGCAGAATCCTTTGGCTGGTGGTTCGGTTGTGACCACCTAGAGGCATGGTGTCCATCCTAAGTATATTTGGGTTTTATTATGAATTGATTTTTATATCTTTGTTATGTGATGAATACTAATGATAATATATGTTTATTGTTTTCGAGATATCCTAATGGGTATTTTTATACTCACCCTTGCATGGGATCTACCTACACATGTCATGTCTTATGTATAAGTTAACCCTTTTGATAGTGTCTTGGGAGGACAAGGAGCTAGAAGAGCATAGATTAGGAAATATATGCCAAGGTGTTTTTTGGGTGGTTTCATTTGATAGTATTTTTCACCTTCTGAGCAGGTTGGACTCTCTGTAGTTTTTGTTTGGGCTTGTATTTTGTCACTTTCTCTCTTTTAGTACTTTATTATCATACTCTGATTATGGGATATAGATGTATGCATGCATTGGTATTAGTTGTTTTTATATTTCACCATTGTATGAGATTGGATATGTGTGTTCATGTACAAGTACATTGGGCTAAGGGCTCCCATGTGTATGATATTCTTGCTCGATACTGGTAACCAACCCCTTCTTGATTAGAGGTAGGATTGGGGTAGTAGCAACTCAAGACCCATTGGGTCAGGTCATGATATATTATTTATTTAGTTTTTTTAAATATTAATCCTTTTTTAGGATTTTTTTAACTTTTTTATATATTTTTTTGTGATGTTCAGAGAATGGAAACAGTTCAATGTCTAAGGAACCCACTAGAGGAAGCATCCAAGAATGTGGTTCAATAAGATTCATAAGTAAATTAGAATCTCATCCAGAGTATAGTCTATACATTTTAAACCATGGATAGGAAAAATCAAAATCTACAGCCATTCCATGAAATGTTTTACATGGGCTTTAAAAAATTGAATCCACCAATTTTTTGGAGATATTTGGGCCCATAATAGGAGAATAAGTGGCTAGGGAAGATAAATAAATTTTTTGAATTCTTATAATCCTTTGAGGATAATAAAGTGAATCTTGTAGTTTATATGATAGATTATTTTTCTAGGTAGTGGTGGAATATTATTATCAAGATTAAACAAGACTAAGACTTGATGTGGATAGGATTTGAGGATTTTTTTAACAAACAATTTAATCCTCACTCCATCATGATCATAAGGATGGAATATTTATTTACTTTTAATTAAAAAAATATATTTTTGACAAATTATACATCTGAATTCATGAATTTGATGTATTTTTTCTCATGAAGTTTTAACTAGTGATCTCTTGATGTTGAGGATCTTTGAGGTAGGTCTATGAGCTGACATATGCTCCAGGTTGGTTATCTTTTGTTTAAAAAAATATATGGATATGGTGAATAGGTTTATAGTAGTGGAAAATGATATATTGGGAACCTATGTTGGGGAAAAACACTTTTACCTACATGGGTATAATTGGGAACTCCAACAAGGGGATAAATCAGAAGAGGGAGAATTATTATCATACAAGTAAGGTATCAGAGAACTATTTGGTTAGTTCAGTATACTTTCCACATCACTTAAGTTATTATTTTCAATTTTATCAGTGTGGATCTTATGATAATCTCAAGAATGAATTCATAACACCTCTACATGAGTTCTACAATTGAGTAATGTTGGGAAATATGAAATGTTATTGTATGGTGACTCTGATGAGGATGAATGGAAATAGCTCAAAAAATCCACAAAATTCTTATTCTCATATGGTTCGACCACGATACAATATTAATCACACTCAAAACTGAGTGACCCATGGTGAATCTTATTTCAAACTAACACCTATGTAGTTATCACAGTCACAATAGAGTAATAAATAATTATCGGGTGCACCTAGTAAGTAGTTTTATGGTTTTAAGAAAATGATTTTAGAGAATCAATATAGTCCTTTAATGGTGAGTGGTACTATTATATTTAACTCTACTATCAAGAATTTTTTTGTTGATATGATAACATCAGACTCTTTTTTTATATCTCTTGTTGTGGATCATATGGAATTTCATGTTAAAATGATGCCTTATGTTATGAAACTTTAAAGACATATCAACCAATGTGAATATAAAACCTTTAAGTGTGATATATGTTATATAACTATATAAGGATTATTTTTTATGTATTTATCTATTATTGATTTGAAAATATATGAAATGAATTTTGGGTATGGATTTATTGACATAAGGCCCACATTGACTTTTATGCCTAGTAGGTTAGTTTCACATAGTCTGATGGTGTTGAGAATATCTTTAAAAGATATTGGGATATGAATACAAGTATAGTGCGGCCATTGGTATTGGTTTTTGGGACTATATTCTACCAATTGGTAGTAGTTTATTTGGAAACTATTGATGTAATCAAACAAAGATATTTTCCATCCATAATGGATTAGTTTCCCAATTTCTTCCATAACAATTTCTCTAGGTTTCCACCCAAAATAGAAGTAGAATTTATGATTGATCTATAACCAAGGACTAGTACTATTTCACTTAAATATTATAAGATATCACCAGTGGGATTAATATAATTAAAGGTTTAACTAGAATATTTTAAAAGAAAATGGTTCATTCGACCTAGTACGACTTCATAGGAAGTAGTAGTTCTTTTTTTAAAATAAATTTTCTATAACTCTTCATATTTTTCTTAATTATCATAAGAGAAACCTGGTTACAATAAAGAATTGATTTCATATTCCATGATTCCATGATTATTTAGATAAATTTAGGGGCTCCAAATGGTTATCTTTGATTTATTTTCAATTTGGGTATCACCAAATTCATGTTTGGAAAGAGGATATTCTGAATACATCTTCCCTGATTCATTATAGTAATTATGAATATGTTTTTATGCAATTTTTTCTTATGAATACACTAATTATATTTATTACATTGATGAATTTAATATTTAATAGGTATCTTGATTCCTTTTTGTGGTATTTTTCATTGATATTCTATTATATTATATGATTACGGTTAATCATGAACAATAATTGGAAATAATGTTGAGTATCTTGAGAGAATATTGCCTTTATGTCAATTTTTGAAAGTTTTATTTCTAGATACATGAGCTATGTTTCCTTGGATATGTCATTTCTGAAAGAGGAGTCTCCATATATCCTAAAAAGGTAAAATTTGTAATCTATTAGCCACCACTGAGGAACATTTTTGTGATAGACAATTTCCTTAGCTTAGTAGGGTATTGTCGCTGCTTTTTTCATGAATTTTAATGACTTGAATATTTGATGAAATCTTTGATATGGAAAGGTGTTCCTTTCTAATGAAGTGATGATTTTAAAAAATATTTTCAAGAGATTAAAGTTTAAATTTCATAATCACATATCTATGTATTTCTAGAGTCAAGAAAAATATATGAATTATATTGTGATGCATTCAAATCTAGTTTGGGATGTGTTCTCATATAAGAAGATCATGTTTTTTCTTATGGGTTAAGATAGTTATAGGTGAATTATAATAATTACCCAATACATGATTTAGAATTAATATCTATATTCCATGGCTTTAAATATTAGGTTTATTATCTCTTTGGTGAGAAGCTCACAATGTTCACATATTATAAAATCTTGAAACACACCTTCCCATAGTGAGAATTGAATTTAAGGAAATGAAGATAGATGGAGTCCATTTAGAAGTTTTTATTTTTCTTGATGTATACACTGGGTAAAGGAAATTTTTTGGTTAATTCATTGAGTAGGAATTAGTTTAATTAGTTCTCTAAATAGTATTTATATTAGTGTAAGTTGATCATTATCATAGACGGTATGCATCTAGGTTATACTAAGAAGGGATATGTTGCAGTTTTCTTCAATTTATTTTTTTTCCTGATTTGATTGAGTAAGTTAAAGATTCTCAGACATATAATATTTAATGTATAACCATGTGGTTTAAAATTAGTGGTGGGGAGACCATAAAGAATGAATTCTAAATGGGATATATGTCTTATGTTTTAATGATCATATTTTGTTTCCTCAAACTTTTTAAAAATAGATTTTTTCTTCCTATCACCAATCAAGATGGGTTTTTCATCTTGGAATTTAGAATATTTATAAGGTGATGACAACATAATTCTGGTGGGATGAAATTAAAATAAGAGTCTCATAGTATGTCTCAAGATTTATCACATGTCACCGGGTAAAGGTTGAACACCAATGATATGTTGGTCTATTACAATATTTACCTATTCTCATGTGGAAATTGGAATATATAGATATATATTTTGTAACAAGTCTACCATGAATAGTTTAGAAACATGATTTAATATGGGTGCTTGTGGATTGGATTATAAAGTTTTCTCACTTCATCCCTATTAATCAATAAAATGTAGTTAAAAACTTGTCAAAACTCTATATTCAGGTATATGTAAAAATGCATGGAAAACTCCAATGGCCTGAAGGCCTTCATTTTTTATTGATTTTTGATAATACACATGTTAAGGGGTGAGGTGGAACCCTTACAAGGCCTGTAGGTGTAATTATTACATGGCCCACAGGCCTTAGATGAATTCATTTCACGTAGGCTTCAAACATTATATACAACCCAGGTTAACTACTTGGAACTGCTCTTCCCCAGCATATTCATCATGAAATAAGCTCTCCACCTTCGCATGGCTGTTCGGCTAGTATTTCCCATGCATGCACAGTCTTTTCCCAATGGATACTAGTCATATACATCATAAATCGTATGTGGTTTATCATCATCGATCATTATCCTTTAATGTGGGTGATCATGTTTTCTTGAGAGTATCTTTGAGGGTAGGGAGTAATCATTTAGGTCAGTAAGGAAAATAATATCTTTGGTAAATTGGCCCTTTTTAGATAATTAAATGAATTGTTGATATGGATTATTGGTTTTCTTTACCACCAAGATTCATCTTGTCACACAATGTATTTCATATATCTCAATTTAAGAAGAATTAGTTTGATCTTGAACATGTTATTCAATGTGGAAATGTTGATGTTGATCCAAATTATACATTGATTCATATGTTGATATGGATTTGTATAGATGGGGAAAGATATTTTGTTCTAAAAGTTTTGGTTTAATATAACTCTTATAGTATCATGGTTAGAATCTGGAAGAGATGTGGGAACATGAAAAGGAAATTATGGAACAGTAGCCCAATCTCTTCCAAATCAACAATTGTATCCAACTTTTTAAGGAAAAAATACCAATGATGTGGAGAATATAACATTCCTAGTTTAAGGTACTTTACCATTTTATTAAGTATTATAAAGTTATATATATATTCTTAGAATGATGATAAAGACACAAGTGGCTGGGGTTAATTGTCTTTTCTGAAAACACTTGAAAATTTTGAAACCAATACCCCTTGAGTTTCGAATTAAAAACCTTTCCTTAAATAAATTTTATAATGGAAAATAAAAATAAGAGGAATAAAAATGCATCTTGGTTTGGGGAACAATGATCTTATAATTCACTCCACCAACACTCTCTCTATGAGTTTAGTGAATTTTCCTAGAAGATCCTTTTCCAAGATACCTTAACTATTGAGTGAAATTAATTACAACTTGTTACAATATCTTTTTTAAGTATTTAAACATAACTAAGAAAAATTATTGAAAAATTCCACACTTGAGTCTTTAGAAAAAATATAAATTATCATTTTTTAGAGAAATTATCTATGAAAGCATTCAGATGTAGATGACGTAGATGAAAAATTAAGAGCTCTTCAAAAAAATAAATGAATAACTTCAAAGAACTATCCTCAAGAAGAAACTTCAAACTTTCTATAGAAAATAATATGGGAATTAGAAGAAAAATATAATTAAATATTTATTGAATAAGGATGGACACACATAAGTAGGTTAATATAACAAGTATATATATATGAAGTTTAATCCTAAAAAACATTAATAAAATAAATAAGATTTATCACAGATAAAAATTATCAGTTATAGTAAAAATAATATTCTCTTCTATAATAAGTAAATTAAAATGAAACTTTATAAAAAGAAATTTAGGATTTTATTGAGCTTAAATGAATCAAATCAATATCCAAAAAATATTGACAATAATCTAAATATATATCCTTTTGAAAATAAATTAGTTACCATATTTAATTCAAGTAAACAAATCCAGAAAAGTCTCTAGATAATACATGATTTCAAAATGCACAACATACATGAAATTTTAATTTAATCAACAATATAAAATCATGAATTCCCTTATAAATTATAATGAATTAATCTATTATTGAAAATATTATGAAACAACCATTGAATAATTTAAATGATACATTTTTTCAAGAAGAATCATAACATAAATCTCAAAATAATTCAAAATTTAAACCCCAATAATGACTAAATCAATGTGGGTTTTCTCTATGTCAGGATGAATTAAAAATTATAGTGGAAAACATACATTTTATTTTAAAGGTAGAGTTGGAAAACCTAGATTATTATACCAATGTGAGGTTACTTACATTATGTACATACGAAATGTTAGGTATCTGAACATGCGATTCCATAACAAATGTTAGGATCTCTAACATAACATTTAACTCAAATGTGGGGTTCCAAATGTTGGGTTATATACCAATGGTTGGATTCAACTTTAGTTTTTGAACAATGATTTCAGACTCCTTCAAAACATCCATAATACATCATAAAATAAAATTTCACCCAAATATAAAGAGTATAAATAAAAGAAAGACTTCAAGAATTCCAAGAAAAATAAAATAATTATTCGATTAAATATAAACCGAAAATCCACTCAAAGTAACATTATTATTAAAAAATGAGGGTATTTTGGAGCATAAAAATCAATTAAAAACTTATTATATCCATATTTATATACCCAATAATATAATATTTGGGCAGAGTATTAAGAGATTCTAAATAGTCTTAGAATGTTTTGGGAGCATTTATGGAGGTGCATGTTTTGAGCATGGTTAGGGGAAACTGTGAAAATGATCCAAGAAACTGTGTAAGATATTCTAGGAGTCACTTGGTAGGTTAATGGTTTGGCCAAACCATATAGGTGCCTAGGAGAAATGATGTGAGATGAGAGAATTTAGATAGTAGCAACGCCTAATTGGTTCATGGTTTACTAAATCATGTGGCACAAACATGTGGATACAAGGGTGTTTTCTAGTATCATGCACAAGATTTGTTAAAATATGTGTCCTAACCATAAAACATGCATTAAATTACCTGAAAATCAGATTTTAACTCATATTTTTCCCCTAAGACTCTCATTTTCCTTCCATTATCCTAGAATCTCAAACTCTTCTCCTGTCCTAAAAAACCTTGTTGGATCCATTTGATCTAGAAGGAAATTTTGATTAATCCAAGTGTGTTGGATCACAAAAATCAACGATAAGTCTCTATTTTCTCTCTTTCTTCTTAGATATTTGCATCCTCTCTAAACCAAAACTTTAGATCTAATATGTTATTTATATATTTATGATCGATGATGTATTATAAAGAAATATTGATTGGATATATTGAATATAAAAAGTTTCAAGGTTTTATAACAAGATTGTTTTCATTCTTAGGGCATATATCCTTTTTATTACATGGTAAAAAATAAAGGACCTTTTAAATTTTTGTTTCTTGAAATTCAGGAATATAATATAAAAAAATTTAAAACATTATTTTAATTCAATTTAAAGTATTCTTTATAGGTTCCACCTATGTACATTTACTGCATATCATAACCTGGGGACATACATTAAAGGAAAGAGGTGAGCATAAGGCCCAGTAAGGGAAACAATTTACATATATTCATGAGGAATATCTATAAGAACACAAAGAATATCATTATGGAATGACCAAATTAAAAAAAACAGGTATATAATAATAAAATTAAAATGAGTAATATAATGTAATTTAAGCTACAAAATTTATTTTGGACATTCATAATTATATCACTAAGTTCAATCCCCAAGGTATCGTAAATGAAAAAATACCAAGGTTATTCACCAAGGTATCGTAAAACATTTCATCTCAAGAGATTAAATTGTTTGCCCAATACATTAGAGTGATATTATGTATAACCCTTAATATTTATTAATTTAATGTTTTCCACATATATCATAATCAAACATTTCAAAAATAATCCATGGAGAGTAAAATAAATGGGCTTCATATCAAAATCATGGTGTTTCGAAAAGTGCTTAAAACATTATCATTATGTCATTTTCAGCCCATGGAAAAGGAATGTGGGTTTAACTTATGTTAATAATATAATAAAATAAACCATTTTTAAATATAGTTGAACACCCTTGGAAAGTAAATAGTATTGGGTATTCATAAAAATAAAATAAAAGAGAATTTTATGAGGAGAAGAGGGAAATTTTGAGAAGTAAATTGAGAAGCTTAACGGGTATAAAACGTGGTTTTGAACAAGGGTAAAATGAGATGGGAAATGATTATATAATTCATAAAACATAATTTTGAAGTAATTTTATGAATAAAAAGGTAATTAAAGAGTGGAATCATAATAATTATAATATATAAACAAAAATAGTTTCTTTTAATGAAAATAAAAGAAGGATAATTTCATTACCTTGAAGAGTTACTCCTAAATATTGAGGAAAAAACATTGGGGTTTTGAGGAAACCTTTTGGGACTACTTGAGAGGTACAAATACCATATATTGATGTATGATTGATTTTTAGTGAATTTAAATGGAGAAATTGGTGGGTATTTATTGCAAAAGTGGAGGATTTTTTTATTACTTTCCAAATATAGGCCTTCGAAATATGGGTTGTTGAAAATGAAAAACCAAGGGCTTTACCATGAGTTTTCCCATGGTTTTGGTAATTTGGGACATATTTTATGTTAATTTAATCTATAAAAATCAATAAAAATTTTATATTACTTCTTTTGGAAAGGAAATGTAATGTTATTACAAAATAATGTTTTTAAAGACAAAGTTTCCATTTTAGACTTTGGAAAGTAACATTTAGGTTTGGAAATTGATTAAAATATATTAAAATACATGATATTAAAAAAAAATTGATTCTTGGATTGTGGTTAAATAACTACTACATCATTTTGAAATAATTATGAAGTCATTAAACATACCTCAAACCTCAAACTATATTTTTACTATTCGTGAAAAAATAAAGTATATTAAAAAATTATCATAAATTCACCCTAAACTAATTTTGATGTGTTTATTTAAAAATAGATGTTTATTTAATCATAATAATTATCTAAATATGAGAATTTTAACTTTTAAATATAAAAATATTCATTTATTAAAAATAATAACGGGTTGAAAATGAATAGTAAATTTTTGAAACATAAAAATAATAAAACTATTTTATCATTTATATTCTAAAAAAGAATTTTTATTGTACAATTTCATTAAAATAAGTGTTATTCATAATTCCTTTGTTTATTATAAAAACTTATATCTTTTCTAAAAATTACAATTCAGGTTCGAAAAGTCTTTTCATCAAATTCCTTCTCAATAAAACCTATTTTTATTAAGAAAATCCATTCTTAAAATGGAAAAGATAGAATAAAAATTTTATTTATACAAAGAAAATACACTTTAAGTAACTAATTACAGGACACATAACCCCTTATAACACCCACGTACAACCTAAGGTTAAGGTGTGTGATGTTGATTGATCCATTGGGTGGCTTGGTTAACATCGCTCGAGTGGTAATTTCCACAAACTTGAACTTCTCATGTAGGTGAATTTGTTCAAGCTTCACTTGTTGAAGCTTGGATTGGGCTTGGTCAAGGGTGAACCCCAATGATGTTACCTATTTACCAACTTTTGATAGATGGGATTCATATAGTAATATTCTATGGGTTGAGTCCATCACATCTATTTGCTTTATTAATTATCCTTTTTCATTTTTACTTATAAACACTAATTATAATGTTAATTTCTTTTACCAAGAGTATAGTTTCCAATGGTCATATTGAACAACAATTATAAGTGAAAAATCCTCATATAATTGTTGAATCCATATGGTCAAATTTTTCTCTATATTCACTTCATTAGTAAATATATATGGTTTTCTTATGTATAATATAATATAAAACACATTTTCAAGAAATAATATCATTCAAAAAGTTGGGGTCGTTACATTTTCACCCCTTAATAAATTTTGTCCCAATATTTTCAACATTTCCTCTCAGTTTAGAAATGGTGTGGGTACTTCTATCTCATTGTCTCATCTAGTTCCCACATCACTTCTTCATATTTATGGTTTCTACAAAACACTTTGGTGGTTTGTTTAGTCTTTTTGTGTAGAACCTTGTCTCTACAATCCAATATATCCACCGGATTCTCTTCATAAGAGCATTCATGTTTCAGTTATACCAGCTTGGGATTCAGTACATGTGAAGGGTCAGGTATGTGATTCCTCAAGATATATACTTGGAATACATCATGAACATGAGATAAATTTGGTGGAAGTTCTATCTGATAGGCTACTGATCCTATGTGAGAAAGGATTTCATAGGGGCTAATGTATCTGGGTCTATAATTCCCTTTCTTCCCGAATTGCATGACTTTATTCCGTGGTGATATTTGAAGGAACACTTTATAACCAACATCAAAATCCAAGTCCCTTATATGGTTGTTATAATAGTTCTTCTACCATCTCTGAGAATCCTTTATGTGTTATTGGATTTCATGAACATTTTCCTTCATCTCTTGCACAATATCAAGAACAAGAATATTTCTCTCACTAACTTCATCCCAATAGGTAGGAGTTTCACATTTCTCCCCATATAGAGATTTATTATATTTTATTTGAATACTTAAATGAAAGATGTTGTTTTATGAGAACTCAACTAATGGGATATTTTGATCTCATCCACATTTAAATTCCATTGAGCATGTTCTCAGCATGTCCTTGAGGGTTGGAATAGTTATTTTAAATTGGAAATTATTTTGGGGGAGATATTCCATTATGAAATTCAATTTAGTACTTATAGAATATTGAATAATTCTCCATAATTTTGATGTGAACCTTGGATCATGATCATAAATGATAGAAAGTTTCACTCCATGCAACCTTTCCACTTCCTTTACGTAAATCATGGAAATTTTCTGAAGAGAGAAATCTTCCCAAATAATGATAAAATGGGAAATATTTTTGAGTCGGTCTACTTCCATGTTTTTAAGGTTAGTGACTGTAATACTCATTTAAGAATTTACCTCTCATCCTTTACTTACTAACACACCAAGCACCTTGTAGTGTATTTTTCAATCTCCCTTTTCATATTATCCCACCAATAATGATCACAAAGATCCTTATACATTTTATTACTTCCAAGATATATATAGAAAGTATAGATATGATCTTAATCCATTACCTCCTTCTTTATTTCTATAATATATTGGACATATAACCTTGTACAAAATTTTAGTACACCTTATTTATCAATGTTGAACTTAGGAAACATCCCATTCTTCATAGCCTCTATCTTATTTTGTAATAAGGTATATTCACTTATATATTTCTTCATCTTTTTTAGTAATGACAGTTGACAAATCACTTGGGATAGGGTTAATGATATACCTTCCCTTAATATTTCCATTTCCAATTTTACCATGTCACTGATCAAAGTATATCCATGAATCCTAATCATTTCCAAAACAACAGTGACTTTCTTACTTAAGACATATGTGACTTTGTTTACTCTTTCATGGTGATAATTAATTGAAAAGTCATAGTATATAATAAGTAAAAACCATATTATTTATCTCATGTTCAATTCATTTTGTGTGAATGTATACTTCAAAATTTGGTGTTCTATGTATATATAACATTTATCCCCATCTTATTTTTCTTCAAGATTGATCTTTGATCTATTTATCATTAATTGAGCCCCATGAATCTGGTCAAATAAATCGTAAATCCTTTGGATGGGGTACTTATTCTTTAGTGTTATCCCATTAAGTTCTCTATGATCAATTCATAGTCGTATTGATCCATATTTCTTCTTTATAAAGAGAATAGGTTCTCCCTAAGAAGACACACTTGTCTATAAAACCCCCTTCTCTAAAATATCTTGAAGTCAATTCTTTAATTCCTATAGATCCACATTTTCCATTCTATATGGGGTATTTGATACTGGCTTGGATCTGGGTTTGAGTTCAACAGATAACTCTACCTCTCTTTCTAGGGGAAGTCTATATAACTCTTCAAAAAGTACATTAATGTATTCCTGAATGATTGGGACATTTTTTATTCACATACGTTTATTTCCTTCTTCAACATCATTGATCATATCCATAAATAAGGATATGGATGGTACTTTTAGACAAAGCTCAAGTCGGTAAATCTCTACTTTGAAAATAACTGTTTGTTTTCAATTCAAGAATACTAAGATTTCCTTGATTCTATATTTGATCTTATCATTATACTTTGAGATCCAGTCTATCCCTAGTATAATGTTGAATTCTTGCATGGGAATAACTATTAGTTTTGCAATGAGATTGTGCTTTGCAAAGTCAATACTAAAGTTTTTATACACTATTGATTCTTGGATAATCCTTCCAAGAGAATTGAATGATAGCTATACTTCTACTAGTTTAGGGATTTATTTTAAATTCTTTGAAAACTTTAATGAAATAAAGGAATGTGTAGAACTAGAATCAAACAATTACTTTCTAGCTTTTAGAGAACAACAAGAGTACCTACCAAAACATATTTTAGATCTTTTACTTCAAACTTCACGAAAAAAAATTCCCAACCTTTATCCCTTGTCCTAAGATGATTTTTATGGTGATTACCCTCCATTACATTCTTATTTGAACAGTTATTAGAAAAGTGCCCAATCTATACACACTTATAGCATTGGACTTCAATATGGGACTACACCATCTTCCCTTTGTTGTTAGTTTTGAGAAGTTGAGGCTTAAACTAACTATGATAGTTCTTCTATATATGGTCATCTCTTCCACACTTGTAAAGTTTTCCTCTCCTAAGAAAGTAGTTCCTTAAATTTTTCTTCCCATATTTTTAACATGTGGGAACTTTCACTTTCATTCCTCCTCTTCCATGATCAATGTTCCTCCATAAGTTTGGCTCCAAATATCTATCCTTTTAATTAAATTCTAGTGACCATTTCATATCTCCAAACTCTATTTCAACATTAATATAACTTCACAATATCTCCTCATAGCTGTCATAGTCTCGATTGGATATATTCCTCTATAGATTGGGTCTTATTCCACTGAAGAATCTACCAACCTTTCCATTAGGATCCATAACAAAGCTATAGGTATAATGAGAAATTCTTGTAAGGTTTATATCATTATAACATCACAAGTTTTAAGAAATAAACACTATGTTCAATAGAATACATGATACACTACATAGAGCTTGAACTAACAAATAAATATTATTATTTAAATGTTACTATTATAACCTAGATGTTAGAATTGAGGAAAACCAATTGATTTTAAAGGATGCGTTTTAAGAAAACCTATTTAAAAGAGAGTAATCATGTATATAAAATCATATCACTATTTATGAATTTTTTATATGTAAAAAATTCAATTTAATTTTTAAAATTAATCTTATATTGTCACGACCTGTCCTCAGGGCCCGTGCCGTGACTACCCCAAGCCCGCCTTCCATAGGCCAGGGGCTGGCGACTAGCACCAAGGCGTAAATCCCGGTAAAAAGGGAAGGCATTGCCTTTGTAAAGTAAACAAACACCACAGAGTACAAGCGGAAGAAGTAAACACTAAGTAAAAACTGAGTACAATAGTAAGTACAGAAAGTAAAAGGGGCCGGAAATACAAGTCCAACTGTAAAGTACAACTCAAAAGGGAAAACAGCAACTGTAAAGTAAAGCCTCTACACTGAGTTGTCCACTGGAAATCCCACCTGAAGGGTGGGTACAGATAGCTCCACTGCTCCTCGGGTCCCGCCGACCGCTCCGAGCACGTCCCGCCCAGTGGTCCACCTCCAGGTATCGTCCTGCTCTGCAAGCCTCAACCACGATCAACAATGTCCGTCGTCTGCAAGCAACACAACGTAGTGCGGGCATAGCCCGTGCAGGGGTGAGTATAAGCTACTCAGTAGGGACCCCGAGACCCCTGAAGGTCTCCCAAAATCCACAAAGGATAAACCACAAAGGAAAGATACAATCACGAATTAACAACCGACACTGCTTAGGTATATGCCCATACATATACCTAAGTCATCAATTCCAATACGCTCCAACCTCCGAGCCCAAGTACAACTCAGTCCACACAGGAAAGTATACGTATTCCACACAGGAAAGAAAACGTAATCCACACAGGATAGCACAACATAATCCACACATGAAAGAAACAGGATTCAGATCACACATGTATACTTCTTCGAGAGACGATAGAGATGATCACTGATCCGTCTATGTCGTCGAACCCACAAAGGATCGATAGGTACTAACCCCCGCAAAGACCCACACAGGATCTGTAGGCGCTGGTTCACACAGGACCGCTGAGCGCAGACCCACACAGGATCGGACCCACACTGGATCGGTAGCACTGATCCACACAGGATCGCTGAGTGCTGTAGTCATCGTCTTCGAATCCACTGAGGATCTCTGCACAGTCGTCGTCGCAGTCACAGTAGCAGTCGCAGCCAGCTCTAGGGTTCCCGCACACAGCAAGCTCGTTTGGGAGGGTCCGCTCCACGAGTCGAGAGCCTGATACATCAACTGTCACATAGTCCAGAGTTGATGTATCCAAAAGTTTCGTATCGTCAACAGGAACACAACGCAACAGACGGCGCGTCAATCGGACGCCCGATCTGAGAGTTATTGGCTTTTTCGTCCCCAGGGCCCGGTTGGTTTTTAAGGCAAAACCAACCCGACCATACTCCACCTGCGTCCAAACCTCGGTCGGAGTATGCCAAAAGATCTGTCTCACTAAGAGGAACTCAACAAAGCTGACGACACGTCAATCGGACGTTCGTAGCTCAAGATATGAGTGTTTCTGCTCCGAGGGCCCGGTTGGTTTCGTGTACAAACCAACCCGGCCGAACTCAAAGTAATCCGAAAACTTGAGTGCGATATACCGAAATGACCGTCTTGATCCAAGGATCGCATCGCCGCTGATGGAACGTCGTTTGGAGGTCCGTAGTCCGAGTTATGGTCATTTGAACCCAAACAGTTCGGTATTGGGGGTTTCGGGCCCGGGCCGACCCGACCCGAGACCCCCCGGCTGGCCCGAACCGGGTCGACCCGCCCCGGACAGGGTCAGCCCGGCCCGGCCCGGCCTGGCGCGGCCCGGCCCGGCTCAAGGCAGCGCGCTGGGCGAGCTTCCAGCTCGGCCTTCGGCCGAGCTGATTGAGAACGAGGGGCGCCTGCACCCCTTTTGTGAAATCGCCCCCCCCCCCCCTCAAATGGGGGACCGTTTCGGCTGGCCGGGGGAATTAAATTCCCCCGGGTTTCTTCATTCTGGCCGGCCCGACTTGGCTGGCCGGCTCCCTCTCAACAGGACCGGCAAAGGCCGGTCCCCTTCCAGCTTCCGACATCGGCGGCCCGGCTGGCCGCCTGTCACCTTGTTCTGCCACGGCCCGGAACCGGCCGCGGCCCATTCCGGTCGTGGCATCCTCGGTTTCCTTCGACGCGGCGTGATGACGTCGCGTACTTTAATCTCTTTCCACGGCGCGGCGCGACGGCGCCGCGCGTTTCTTCCGCAATATACCGCGTGGTGCGACGGCACCACGTTTTCTCATACCAACCTCAAGAAACCATCACGAAAAAAGGAGGAGGGTCGGCCGTGTTTGTGTGGTCCGACCCCCTCGCGTTTTTCGATAACAAAAAGGGTTTTAATCCACGATCATCACCAAGTTGGTATTCATGAACAATTAAATAAATAAAACCCCTAGCTCGGTTTCAAGTGCGGAGCACGTCAACAAGCCGCGGAAGACAAGTGTCGCAGAGGTCGGGCGTCGCGGGAATCGAACGTCGATTCCGTTGACATTGAGGTGCGTCTGAAGAGGTACGTCACTGGAGAAGCTTCGTAAGCTAATGGAGGAAGCCTGAGGAAGCGGCGTCTCCTTTCGTTGACACGGGAAGAAGATCGAAAGAAGCGGCGTCGTCGATCTTCGGAAACACACTGGCTACGAAGAAGAGACGCGGCGTTCTTCGTCGGAGCTTAAGTGTTCTTCGTGTTCTTCGTCAAGGTTTAAGAAGATGAAGAGAGAGCTTCCCAAATCCTCTCAAGGTGGCAAAGGATACTAACCAAAATAAAATAAGTCTAAAGCTTATTTTATTTACACAACTAAACCACTTGAATTTCAAAAGTTTGAAATTAAGCCACTCAACTTAATTAATAACACAAGTTGTCAAAATTAAATAGAGTGGAGTTATTGGGGAGTTTAAAGGGGAGTTGAAGAGTTAGGGTTCGTGTGGGCCCCACCACACTTAATCCTCTCAAGGGAGGTTAAGTGGATGTGGGTCCCACCTCTAACTCCCTTTGGGAGGAAATAACCAACATGGATAAAAAATAAATTGTGTTTCCACAATTTATTTAACTTCATTTAATTTCCCCCAAAACTAACTCTCAACCCGCATAAAACGCAACCTTGGAAAAGGTCTCCTTAAGCGAATATCGGCGCTGCGAGTTCATCGGTGCCCTCAGAATTCGATTCCGAGCAACGGTTCAAAAGTTAGGAATTCCCGCTCGTTCGTTCACTGAACGTACCCGAGCCAAACTTCGGAAATTAATTCCGAGCACACCGGGCCTCGGAATCAGGTGCCGTCAGAAATCACGCTCTTGTAAAATTCCAAAGAAAATTAAGAAAAAAAATTTCCCTTAAATTTTACGGGTCTTTACATATATTTTTTCTAGATATTATATAAGAACAAATCCAATTTTTTTGGATAACATAAGTATTTTTCAAAAAAATACAGTTTTACCACCTTTTAATGGAGAACCCTTTTAAAATCGAGTTCTTATCACTTTTATATGTTATATTTGACAAAATAAACTTATTCATTATAAGGGGGAAATAAAAATTTACTTTGGTTGAATTTTGGTATTTTTCTGATGAAATTTATATTTTAATAAATAGTGAAAAATACTACATTTTAATTCAAAACTGCATTTTCATCTAATTTATTTACATAGTTATATTATCTTTTTAATTGATTATAAAGTGTAATTGGATTATTTTTTTATAATTTAATCTAATTTTGGTTATTTGAAGTAATTTCACATTGAAATTAGATATAAACACACGTCAATATTTTGATGTTATTACTTTTTAAAAACTTGTTTTATCATTTTGACAATGGAAAAAAAATTTAAATTAATTATCGAAACTTCTATGTTTTGAATTTTTAAAAATGTATTCCATATTTTAAATTATATGGTCCAAATAATGTAAATAGGTCCCTTTTATTTTTGGACATTATGAATAGTAACTTCAGTAATTATTTTTATTTATCACGTTAAAAAGGTAAATCAGGTAAATAATGGTAAAAAATTATGTTATACTAATATAAAACTACTCTAACAAGTGTCTTAATCCTATTTGATGAGACATTTTTTAATAGTATCATCCTTGGGTCTATTTTAGGACCTCATGGAGCCACTTGGATGTGATAATGACATGTTATTATAATTAATTTAAAGTAAAGAGATATATAACATAAACATGTATCTTTTACTAAAGAATCTTTAATATAGGATTATATAAATAATATCTTTGACTATAAATATTAATAATAAATATAAATTTTTTTCCTACATAATGGTATTTTATTTTTAATTTTTATACATTAAATAAATATATTTATTTATGACATAATGATGATGTCGTGATTACCTTATTAATGAAAGATTGAAATAAATGATATTATAAATATTAAAATAAATGAAATTTGAAAATTTTGATGCCATACATGAATTTTAATATTGATTTTGATATTTAATATTTTATTTAATTTTGTTTTTCGAATAAATAAAGTTGTTATGACTTTAACACAAATCAATTACTAAATAGTGTCAAAATTGACATAATGAGTTTTCAAAACAACTACTATTTTATTAAATCATGTAATAGTCATAAAAATATGATATTAGGCTGAATGAATTAGATAATGTTAAAATTTTCATTAATGGCCCACTTGATTTTCTATTGGAATTTTACATTATCTATATTAACCATATAGTGAAAAAATAAAAGAAGACATGATAAGAGTTAATTTATTTAACTAAGGGTTAAATCCAAATGATAAGGTTAAATTTGTAACCTAAACCCATATGAAACCTATTTTTTGAGAGTATTTTGACCCAAACTCATATTATTCTCGAAATATATCACTTTTTATCTTTTATAATTCTAAAATCAATTTATAATAAAATAATATTTCAAAACTTTCTTAAAGTACCCCTCCCCCCTCTTATAAGAGGCCACCACCTCTACCCACATAATCACAGATCTAAAGCCCCTTGGATCATCAAAAATATACAAAAATAATATCCCAACACCACTAATTTCATCCTATAATCCTTAACTTTGGTATAATGAAACTCAAGGAAGCCTTTTTTCTTAAATCAAAAGGAGTTACCTGATTTCGAGGTAACGTCTTCTCTCAAAATCCATTCAATTTTTTTCTTTCTCTAACCCCCTAACCTATATTTATTCCATTATTTTATAAAATAACTAGTATCCTCTATATAATAGGATGTTTTTATGAAAAGGTTTCTACCTAAACTTACACACACCTCTATCTAATAGATATAGAACATATTATTTCTTTGTACGGTGAACTACTGCCTCACGAAACAATGATTGTTCAATTTTCTCATACCACCTCTCATGGTGGCCATTATTATGGAACTATATTTATATATGATATATATTATATTTATATTGTCTCTATGATTCATTAATTTTTTATTTATAACATACCTTTATGCTTTCCATGTTGTGTAAATACGATAATTTCGTTTGAGGAAGTGTGGACTACCACCCCTTCAAAGAGATGTGACTCATTCCCGCTATACATGAAATGTATAAATGATAGTTTTATTAAACATATGATACATACATAACATTAATATAATAATGGTAGTATAATATACAATTATATCATTTTATTATTATTCTTTTAATAGGACGAAGAAATGAACGTAGCATTCATGCGTACTTACGGACTACCGTCTCCATGAATAACACGTTTCATTTATTATCTCCAAATATTATGGATATTATAAATACATATATACTAGATATATATGATATTTAAATCATGAATAATATTTTGGGGATAATGGACTATTGACTATATGGACAATTTACATCAAAACAAGTTCATTTTCGACTCAAGTACCGAATATCGACAAAACATCTGATATGAACTTAAATAATTATGTAATTTTTATAACATGGTAATAATTGATATAAAAGGAATAATAAACTTGAAAAATTTTCTTAAGAAATTAGACATTAACCTAAGTTTATTATCCAGGAACATAACGATTGTATGTAATGAGTCTGACTCAAGGTAAGAGACTTCGTCTCTATCTCCTTTATTGAGGCATATTTTGATGTTATGAACAACTTTCTTTTATACAGTATATAATGAACCCATTTGACATTTAATTTCATTCAAAGGGAATAATTTTTCTAAAAATTGTTTTACTAAATGACAAAAAGGATTATTTTTAACGTATGCAGCGACAACAACTCCTCCACTGCCACAACTGTTATTTGAAATTTGGCTTCCTCTATAATATTTAATGTTTCTAAAAAGAAAATAAATCCCTTATTCCATTTCTTCTGATTTTTGGTATTAAAAATGGTTTTCAAATTGGATTTATAATTTAAATATCTTGAAATTATCTCTTTTGATTATAAATAAAATTTTATAAGTTGAATGTTGATAATTGCAATCCTTTATGTGTAATGATTATATTGTGGTATTTTGACATTTTATGGGTGGTTATGTGATAAACCAAAGACAAGCGGTTATGTGATAAACCAAATATGGGTGGTTTCCTAATAAACAAAGGATGGTTTTTTATGTTATAACCTATAATGAATTGGGTATGGAAGTCATCCGTATGACTATTCCATTTAGTGATATGTGTGGAAGTAGACTGTATGGTGATTTCATTCAAGTTTGTTTATGTCCCAGGTTACCTTTATATGTTATATGTATATTTACATGGTATTTATAGTAATATTTTGGTTTAAAAAGGGTAATAAATGAGTTTATATTCGGTAAATTATATTTACTACTTCTTAATGGTGAAAATTATTACATTATGATAATGTATTCATGGTTTTCATGTTTTCCTATGACCAATAGTTTTTCTTCATTGTGTATCCCTTACTGAGCTTTTTTATGCTCTTCCCATGTTTTTAAATGTTTTACAGGACTTATAGAATAATATATTCAAGGATGGGATCAAGTAAAATTTATTCTATTAAAACCAGAAATGATACCACATTTCTTTTTAAAGAGTTTTTGTTTTATAAAAAATGGACAGTGATTAGCAGTGTCTACTTGTAATATTTAAGTTGTTATGTATGAGTTATGACCAAATTTTCTAAATATATATACATGAAAAGATACTCGATGTGATTTAAAGTAAAATTAATGACTTATCTCAAGATTATGTAACGTTTATGTTTGGGCCCTTATACTCATAGATTCTCATGGATTCATTTTCCTTCTAATTAAAATATTATTATTACTTCTCCATTTTTTGCATCGAACAAGGGGAATATTTATAAAAAAATTATCCCATTAACTCTTCCCACTATATATAATTAATCTCCCATATTGGATTCTTTTTTTTAATTAGTTTCCACCACTGATCAGCTTCTCCCTCAAAGTGGTAAATAGCCTAGGTGACTTTCTCTTTCTATAAATAGAATAGTATATAAAAGTTTTTTTATAGAGCTTATAAATTGTACTATAATCAATTGGTCAATAGATATATTGAAATAAGGTGTCTTTTTATGCATAAAGGACCCAAAAGAAAGTTTTTCCCTTTAAAGTGAATATGGTCTCTCGATATGATTTAAGTTATTATTCATAACTCAAGTTATTTGATTCATCATTCTCATGAATTTTTCTATTCTAGATTTCTTTGAATGTCTATCAATGCATGGTCCATTATTCTCATCATTTACATGGTTCCTTATATTTTCTGCTATTTTTTAAAATAATAAAACCTTAGTGAGAAAAATATTTCTTTTAAAAATAATATAATTATAAAGGAATTTTTTATGTTAAAAAACATTATTAAATATGTTATTCTTAAAAAAAATTATAAAAATCCTTCACAGTGGTTTATAAAAAGCTTGTGATTAACTAGACATATCCCCCAGGAGTGTAAAATTAAGAGTGATTCAAGAAACATTGTCACACACTAGTTCCCATTCGAGTCTAGAAAAAATTGGTTTTTGGAGTGATACCCCTAGATAAATTTATGATAAAGCAGTATCAACTTGTTTGTATCTAGAAAGGGATTTCTTTTCTCAGAAACTACTTAATACTTCACCAAAATACTATGATGTTTTACTATATTTAAACATTTCCTTGGAATTATTCCTAAAGTTTTCAAATCTTAATGTTCACAAATACCTAAACCATATTTGATACCAATTACAACATCCTACCTTTTTATTACATAAAAATTTCATTACATGTTATAAAAAGAGGATCTTTTAAAGTTTAGTTTGTTGAAAATTAGGAAAATAATATATGAAAATATAAAATTATTCTATTATACTTGAAAGGATTATTAAGAAGTTAATCCTATGTACATTTACTATATCTCATAACCTAGGTAAATGCATCGGAGAAAAGGGGTGATCATAAGGCCCAGTAAGGGAAATAGTTTACATATATTCATGAGGAATATCAATATGAACATGAGGAATATCACGGTGGCATAAGGAATGGAAAAATAGGTATATCATAATAAAAATAACATGAATAATAACATGTAAATGTGTCTATAAATTTATTTTAGACATTAATAATAATATCATCAAGGTTAATCACCCAAGTTTCGTAAATGAAAAATTACCATGGTTATTCACCAAGGTATCGTAAAACATGTCATCTATAGAGATTAAATTATTTACCCAATGCATTGGAGTGTTATAAGGGTGCACCATTAATATGTATTAATTTCATTTGATCCACTTAGATCATAATAAAACATTTCATAAATAACCTATAGAGAATAAAATAAACTATTTCATATCAAAATAATGTCTTTTCCAAAAGTGTTTAAAAACATGATCATTATGTCATTTCCAACCAACAGAAAAGGAATGTGTGTTTAATTTCTGTTAACCAAATAATAAAATAAATAATTTTGAAATATAGGTGAATAACTATGGAAAGGAAAGATTCTTGGGTATTCACAAAAATAAAATAAAAAGATAATTTCTTGAGGAGAAGAGGGAAATTTTTTGAAGTAAATTCAACAACATAACGTGTATAAATGTGGTTTTGAAAAAGGGTAAAATTAGTGGGGAAAAGGGAATCACATTCATAAAACATAATTTAGAATTTATGGTATGAATAAAAGGGTAATAAAATAGATTTATCATAACAATTAGAATATACATACAAAAAGAGGTTTATGAATTGAAAATAAAAGAAGGACAATTCCCTTACCTTGAAGCGTTACTCAAAAATATTGAGGAATGGAACCTTGGGGGCTTGAGGATACCTTTGGGGGACTATTTAGGAGGTAAAAATACCATATATTATTGGATGATGGATTGTAAGTGAATATAAATGGATAAATGTGTGGGTATTTATAGAAAAAGTGGAGGATTTGTTTATAAATTTCCAAATATAGGCCTTGGAAATCTAGGTTGTGGAAAATAAAAAACTATGGGCTTACCCATTGTTTTTCCCACATTTTTGGAAAATTGGGGCATATTTTATGTTATTTTAATCCAAAAGATTTTATCATCATTTTATATTTCCTTTTTTGTCAAGGAAAAGTATACTTTTTATAAAATAATGTTTTTAAAGAAAAATATTTTATTTTAAACATTAGAAAGTAACAGATAGGTTTGGAAATTGGTTAAAATATATTAAAATGCATAATATAAATAAAATAAAATATTTTGAGTCCAACATTATGGTTAAATATTTTATTCTTTCATTATTATATAATTATTAAGTCATTAAACATACTTTAAACCTCAAATGGTATTTTTACTATTCATGAAAAAAATAACGTATTTTAGAAAATTATCATAAATTCACCTTAAACTAATTTCAATGTTATTGTTTCCAAAATTATGTTTATTTTATCATAATAATTCTCTAAATATGAGAATTTTAAATTTTAAATATAAAAATCCTTATTTATTAAAAATAATATCTGGTTAAAAATGTTTAGAAAAATTAATAACACTTAAAAATAATAAAATTATTTTATCATTTCTATTTAAATAAAAGTTTTTTATCATACTATTTCATTAAAATAATTATTATTCCTAATTAATTAGTTTATTATAAAAAATTATAACTTTTCTAAAAAGTACGATTTGGGTTCAAAAAGTAAAATTTTCAAATTCCATCTCAATTTAACCTATTTATATTAAGAAAAACTATTCTTAAAATGTAAAAGATTGAATAAAAATGTTATTTATACCAAGAAAATACACTTAATGTAACTAATTCTGGATCACATAACCCCTTATAACACCCATGTATGACATAAGGGTAAGGTGTGTGATGGTGATAGATTCATGGGGCAGCTCAACTAAGATCACCCGAGTGGTAATTTCCACTAACATGAACTTATCTCATAGGTGATTTCATTCAAGCTTCACTTATTGAATAAAGACATGGGCTTGGTCAAGGGAAAACCCTAGTGATTCTACCTCCCACCCAAGTTATGATAGATGGGATTCATACAAAAAAGACTCTACTGGTTGAGGCCATCACTTATGCTTTTTACATTAATTATACTTTTTAATTTTTACATATAAAAACTGATTATAATGTTAACACTATTTCCAAAAGTATATTACCCAAATATCATATTTACCAACGGTCATAATTGACCAACATTCATATAATGGTTGAATTCAGATGGTCACATTTCCCTTTCTATTAACTTCATTACTAAATATATATGGTTTGGTGGTGTATAATATAATATAAAACACATTTTCAGGAAGATAAATCATTTAAAAAGTCTGGGTCATTATATTTCTTTATTTTCTTCATCCACTATGAGTTTGGTGGCTTCTCTCCCACAATACTTGTTCTAGAACATAAATACTTGATGTTTAAATCAGTTTCATTTACTTTTTTGGAAATATTTATTGTTTTTAGAAGCAAAATATTTTGTTTTTAAATGATGCATATAAGGTTTTAGATAAATTTCATGAAAGAAAATGGGTTTTATAAGAAATTTCTTTTTTTAGAACTTTTCATCTGCGGTGGGAATGAGTTCATGAAATCACATTGTGGTGTCGTATGGGTTCGGACTTGGGGTCAATGAAAAATTGGATCATGGTATATTACATTAGGTTAAGACTTGGTTATGGGATGGTTCACTACTCATGATTATTATGATTTTCATTGGGAAAGCATGTGGGTATGAGTTATAGAATGATGGAAAAAATGGTTATGGTTTTGAGAACCATTTTATTGTTTTATTATGGATTTTTTATATTTGGCTCTACTTATATTTTTTTATAAATATAAATATGAGCTAACTTGTACTTATTCCTATAGGGGTGTATTGGGAACTCTTAGTGATTACCTACTGAGTTTTATAAAAACCACTTGTTAGGTCAATTTAGTGCATTTTCAGTTGTTGTGTACTGAGATACAAGTAAAGGAAATAATTTGTAATTCTCTATTGATGCGTCGTGCTGCAGTGGGCTTAGGACTTGGTGTTGGAACTTATTTTGGGTAATTCTTGGATTAATGTTGCATAGGTATCATTGAGTTTTTTATTACTTATTATGTTATTGTTTTTCCTTTTTATTTTTTCTACTACTTTTATGTTAATTTTTTGTTTGAGTTATAATTAATTTCTTTACATGAATCATATAATTTTGTTTTTCTCTATTTTTTTAAAACCCAAAGATTTTAAAATATGTACATAATATTCGATAGTGTGTATGACATGAAACACCAAGAATATAATGGAATTTAAAATCCGAATACTTTTTGATATATTTAATATTTTAAATAAATTCAATATACTCTTCAACATTCAATTCACACATCACCGAGTTTAGCTTCCATTACATGCAATATCAAGTTTACCGAACAACAATATACAATTAATATTATTATTATCACCTAGCCATTGGAATAGTGGGAATAAATAGGACTAACTAACTTATTAAAATATATATTTTACACACATTTATTATTTATCAATTTATTAGAATAAAATAATAATCTTTTAAAGTAAAATAGAAATATTTTCTGAAAACAATATTTTTTATAAAGGATGATTTAATCGTGCTTTGTGCACATAACTTAAAATTATTTTTTAATAATTTTATAAAATTTATATGATAAAATAAACTTAATTTTTGAAATTTTGATATCAAAATTATCTTAGGGTTAATTTTTTCAATTTTTCTTATATATTTCATTTATTGATAAATAATGAAAAAATACTGATTTTAATTAAAAAATGTTTTTTTGATTAAATAATTTATATTGATAAATTATATTTTGAATTGGATTTAAGGTAAAATTAATTCTATTATATATAGATTAATAAAATTTAGTCCATTGGAATCATTTTTATATTTAATTTATATATAAAAACTCTATAAACTTTCAAACATTTTCACATTAAAAGCCTGCTTTCTTATCACATCTACAGGGTTAATTTTAAATTAAAATTTTCTAATTATATTAATTCAATTTGTAAAAATGGATTACATACTTAGAATCATAATTATTTATAATTTATAATAAGGTTAACTTAATTTTTTATCAAAATAAATAGTGAACGTGGAAAAAATTAATTACCACGGTTAAGGTAAAAATGGATTTACCAGGGATAAACTATGATAAGAGTGAAAATGACCAAAAATATTATCTAAATTTTATTTAATGATTTTATATTAACCTTTTAAATAAATTTATCTGAAATATGAAAATTCCTTTCCACTTAACTTTGAATATGACCCATATAATAAGTTAAGTAATGAAAAGAAAAAAAGATACCTTTTTCCTTTTAATAACTATAATTCTTTGGCATATGGGAAAAAATAACATTGGTTTACCTATTAATATTTTTTTGAAATATAAATGAGCTTTTGTTATCATAATAATATATATTTAATTTTTAGAGATTAAATATTTACTTTAAATGCTTAAGAAATGGCGATATTGAAATTGTTTAGTTAGTAATAAATCAAATAAATGATACTAAAAATATTAAAATTAAATTAAATTAAATTGATTATTTTCTTACATTATTATTTTAGATGAATATATCATGTTAAATAGTTTTTAACTTAAAATATTAAAATTATGTCATTGTCTTTAAATTTTTTTTCAATTTAGTTGAATAATGTCAAAATTGATAATAATGTTATTATACAATAAATAATATTTTATAAAACGATTTAAAATTAAAAAAAAAGATATATTTTTAAAATTTATTTTTAAATGTTAATTAATATAAACTATGTTCCATTTATGGTCCAATTCTTCTCTTATAATGACTATATTGACCCCTAAATATTAAAAAACATTATTAGTGCAGCTAAGGTTAAAACTATGTGTTTACACGTGCATGTGCTTGTGTTAAAATAAATTTTCAAAAAATATATGATTTTAAATTTATTAATTTCATTTAATAATTAAAATCATTTTTTCCAAATTATCTAATAATTATCACTTTAATTTAGTCTTAATGGATAAATTATCTTATTTAGAAAAATGGTTACCTTAGTGAAAACCCGAAATGGTAAAAATAAGGGAACTTGGAAGTTAAGGAAACAAATGTTTAAGACATTTATTTTTTTATTTTTTAAAGGTTTGGATATACCATATAATACATACACCCCATTTATTATTAATATTGTATCAAATTTATATTATATTGACCTCCCAATAGTGAATACTTTTGGGTATTTACATAATTTCCACTCCTCCTCAACTATAAAAGGGAACTCACCCCCCTCACTTCTACACACCTCTCAAGAAATTTTAATCATAAAAATACCTACCCAAATTACTTCTGAAATTCCCTTTACTAATCCTAGAATACTTATTTTTTTAGAATATTAACCTAGGAAGTCTTTAGTGAAAACCTAAGGAGGATTCCTGAAGAAGAGGTATTGTTCTTCAACAAGTTTATTTATTTTACTTATTTCTCCAACTCCTTAAATTTTTATTAAACCAAGATGATATAATAACCTTAGTATATTACATATAATGGGATGCTTTTATAATAATTTAATCATCTAAAACCATCTCCACTTCCATCAAATTAGTTATGAAATCATCGTATGTGCCTACGGCGGACTACCTTCTCGCAAATCGATATCTTTTGTTTTTTCATTTCCACCTCTTGAGGTTGGGTATGATGATGGATAAAAATTTTATATATTATAGATATAAAATATTTATAACTTTTTAGCCTCTCTATATTATATATCTTTTTACCTTTCATTCTGTATGAGATATGATAATGTCACTCATTTGTATGACGGATTACTAACTCGTAAAGCGACGTGATTCTTATTTCAGTAACGCTTCACATGGAAGGTTGTAATGAAAAATTTAATGATAATATGTGATATTCATGAAATAATTTTTATATTAATGACATATTTACCCTTTTGGAAAGATGATATATATCATTTCCTTTCTTTCCCTTTCACTCGTGTAAATATGATAAGATCGTCACTATATGTGTGGACTACATCCTTCATGAAATGGAGTGACTCTATTTTCACCACCACACCACATAGAATATATATATATATATAATTATATAATATTTTATATATAATATTATGATCATTCTACAAAATTAAAATATTACTTACCTTCTTTCTATAATGATAATTGGAAAATGGAAGTGTTGCTCATGCATACGTACAACCTACTATCTACATGATCATAACATACTTCATTTTTAATAAAAATAATTAATTATTGGTTTTAAAAGTAAAATTTATGTAGAAATATGATATTTATGTCATTATTATTATTATTTAAATGATATAAAAATAAAATATGTGCAAGAACTGGATCTTTCATGACTAAACACACATGAGAAAACAAGGTAATTGACACCCAAAACAATGAAAATAATGAAACATTATTAATGATAGAGTGATAAGATATTATAAAATGATCATATATGATATTATAAATATTAATATAGTTCTATTATAAGTTAATAATATGTTTAAATCCCTATAAAAAGGTTAAATAACTTTCAATCAAAAGGAATCCATAGGTAAGGTATTTCATATCAATTTCATTTCATTAATACATATTGTATTATTATGAACTTAATTTACTCAATATGGTGTATATATTGACCCTTTGACATGAAATTTCATTAATATTTCATTATTAAATGTATTTTAAGTTTCAATTTGAATTATTTCATCTAATTGGATTCTAATTAAAAGTTACCAAGTGGTAAATAATTTTTAACTCAATTTTTATTCATTGGGTTAAACTTCGACTTCATTGATTATATCACAATAAGATTATGTGTATAATTAATTTTGATAATATTTTGTTGTATTTCCAATTTTTTATATGGATTTAAATTTGATAAACATAATCAATTCATTGGTTGACTCTCACTTTAATATTATGATCTTTGTAAGGGTTTACTTCACAATCTTATTTTAATCAAGATTGTTTATTATTGAATTTTGGTTAAAGGAAATTCTTTCACTCTTTCCTAATAAACCATTTTAAATTATTCTCATATGTTTATTCATGATATTTTCAAGTAATATTTACATTTTTCCAATATTTTTTAATTAAATTGTTTTTTAAGAAAACTCAACTTCATTTCTCTTTTTGTTCAAAAAACAGGCTTTTCTTCCAAAACCATGTTTTCTAAAAATACTTTGAAAGATGTTTTTTCCTTTTATTTTTTTATTTAAGTAATTTTTACCCATTTTTACTCTTTAAAAAAATTAAATAAATTTTATTTCATTTTCAATACAATTCCTTTTTGGATTTTACCAAAAATGTGAAATAAATCTTCTTATCATTTTCTAAACAAGGTGCTTTCCTAACCTTTTTACATTGTAAAATTATTGTTATTTTTTTTACTTTTATGGCATGTACATAATTACCCACGTTTATGAATTTCATTTATTTTAATCCACATTTTTAAGTATATGATAATTTTTAATGAATTTTTTTAAAAAAATTGATTTTCAAAGAAAAGTATTTTAAAAAAAATCAAAATGAAAATGATATTTTTCCTCAATAATGTTTTTAACTATCTTTTTATGTTTTTTTATTCATAAATGAGAACAAAAAACATTACTTTTACTCCAATAGGAATATATTTTATTGATACCATTTTTAATCTTCCTCTATATGGTTTATGATTATTTTGACCAATGATAATATTGAAATTCACTTCCTTGTTTCATTTTGTAGTCACTAAATTCCCATTGAAATATTTAACTGACTGTGATTATTAGATAATAAATTTACCATAAATATACATATTATTTATCATGGATATTATTTTTTCTTAAATCTTATATCATTTCTATATATTTTTTATTACTTTGAAATTTATTTTATTAACTTTAGAAATATTGATAAATCTGTATTCTTTACTCAATATGAATATTTTATGATAAGGCACATTGTTCATTAATTAAATCTATTATTAAATATATGAGTAATTATATGAACAACAGTGATAGGTGGGGCCCTATATAATATAGCCCCTTGATGCATTAGTATGTCTCATGAGACAATGATGTTAAGCTAGAATTAAATAGGATTTTACCTATAGTTTAAACCATCTTGTGAAAGGTCTTTATAATAGAGGCATCATGATACCAGAGATAATTGAATCCAGTAATCAATAATTAACTTTATTCAAAGTTCAATTATTATTATCCATGATATTTTCAAATTGATATTATCTCTGTATGAATTTCATTTTCGGTTTTTTGGTTAAATGGAAAGTGTTTTATGTTATTTACCTTTCAATATTGATTATTCCTTATCCAATTATTCAAATTACATGTTTTATTTATTGTTTACCATTCCATATTGATTATACTTATTGATTCTTGATAAAAAATTCTATACCTAACCCTGACTGAGCATTTGAGGCCACCCTTATCTTGTTTCCTTTCACCAGGATTCCATAATGGTTACTATGAAACATATGCAAAAATTTGATAGAGTGAATCATGTTGTTCATGAAAAAATATGTTATAATTTTTTTATTCAAATGTAATGTAAGACTCATGTATATATCTAGTTTACCAAGACTAGTAAACTTATCATCCTTTTAGGATTTGATTATTTTTATCTTATTCCAATGTGATAAATCAAGAAATAGCATCAGGCTACTATGGTTGGGGTCACTAAATTTTTCTCTTCCATAGGTTGTTCTCTTCCTAGGGAAAATCATCCCTCAAAGATATTTTATTCCCATGGAACTTGTTTATAGACTATGATGTCTCAGGGATGTCACCTAATATTAATAGCACCACCACCTCCTCTCAAGAAAATTGGTTAGGGTGGTATGTTACAATATATGTATATGATATACTGTTTAAGTAAATGATAATATAAAATAATGTGATAATTGAAATTAACTTTTTCAAGACCTAAATTTTTAATGGTTAAATAATTTATTTCCAAATAGTATGATCAATTTATCACCTATAATGTAATTTTCAATGCATAAAACATATTTTATGTCATTAAAAAACTATTTTTTGATTCCTTTGATGATATTATTTTTTATAAAGTGGGTATATCAGTTTTGAGAGGCCTAAAACCATGGTATAAAGTTAAAATAACATAGTCTAGTAATCTAATATCATCAATGGAAAGCTATTTATATATTTTTAAATGTACAACTTATATGTCAAGAGTTTAATAAAAAATTGTTAATTTTTTCTCAATATTTATAATAAATAGTCCCCATCCTATCCATTTCTATTTACTTTAAATCTATTGAGTTCTTGTATTATCTTATTATCTCTCAAGTTTCTCTTCAGGATGTTTCTAAGTAATCAATATGTTATTTCTCAAAAGACAGTAAATGATAAGTAAGATCATGTTATTTTATCTTATCTTTTTTTGAATTAAAATTAAAATTACTTTTATTCTAAAATTATTAACTATTTAATTTAATTTAATTCTCCTAATTCTATATTGTTAAATACTTTTGTGTGAATTATTGTATCTATGGTATAGTGTTTATAAAAATTAAAAATGAAGATCTATCTTAATTTTATTTTAGTTATATCTAGCCTCATAGAAAATATAGATGTTAAAGGAAATTTTAAAGAGATAAGTGATGGTTAAAACTAACATAAATCAATAGGATATCATTTATTGTTTTTCACAATAAAAATAAAGTTTTTTTAGTGAAATTTAAGAAAAAATCACTTTTAAACTTGTATTGTTGGTATTTTAAACCACCAAACCACTAATAATACCATTAAATATATATTTTACCACATATTAAGTGGTGATATTATCTAATATCTTTTATATTTATGGTGTAGGATCAAAAAGAATATGTAGATTGCTCAATTATAAGAGGGGGTGAATTGTTAGTTTAAAACATTATTTTTAAACCTTAAGAAAATCTTTTTTTAACAAAGTTAAATAATATGGATTCACAAACCCTCTTTATTTCTTAACTAATAAACAAACATTCTTAAAAAACATAAGAAAAGTTTAATTAGGGAAAGATTCTACCTTAAAGAGTATAGAATATTATTTATCAGAGTATAAAAGTATAAGAAAGTGTAATAAAGTTATAATTCCTGACTTTAACAAAATATAGCAAAATTAAAACTTGTGAAAAAACAGAACAAGTATAATAAATCATTTAACCCAAAGAGAAGGGTATCCAACAACATTAGATAAAGGTCCCTTGATTTATAATTTCTAGAAAGTCTATCTTACCCCCACCTGGGTAAGCCCTCGATACGAAGATCAGAATCTGTCTTTCTATCCCCACAAGCCCTTGATCTGTAAGGTGATCAGTGCCTCTATATTTTTATCCCTAGAATCCCTCGATTGATAAGAAAAAAATTGGAATCACACAAGGCTGTTTGAACAATATATTCTCATCTTGAACAAATTGTTCAAAGTATTTTCACAAAGCGGATAGAGAAGAGGTCTCATAGTGTGTAAGAGTTCCACAAAATCATTTTTGTTTTTTTAGAATTGAAATGATTTGGTATTAATAGATGAAAATCCCAACTGTCAACTTCCTCCTATAACAGTCATATTTTTTCTTAAATTTCATAGGAAACTATACATGTTTCACTCATACAACAGTTAATTAAAAATATATTGTATGATAACGTTTCATATAATAAAATATGGGAAACATTATCATATATAAGAAATAATAATATATAAGAATAACTTTATCAATAAACTTAAACTTAATAGGGTCTGATAAAATGAAATGATACTTTAAGGAAATGAGGTAAATATAAGAAAAGTATTTAGTTGGATTCTTAAGAAATTGAAAATCAGGGTCCAAAAATATGGACAATCATATTTTATGAAAAATAATAATCATATTCTGAGTTTTATTGAATTCAGAATCTGATTTTTTAAGAGATCGGAGTCTGATTTCAGAATAAATAGAAGTCCGATTTTAGAAAAAATCAAATTCTGGTTTCATAATAAATTGGAGAGTTATTTTAGAAGAAATATGAATCATAATTCTGGGTAAATCATATTCAAAGGAACTGTATGTTTCTAAGTTATATAAGGAATTGATTTTTGTACTTAAGAAAAAATGGTTAAACTTGGTTTAAGAAAACACTAGATAAAACAATAAAAACTATTAGTAAAGAAATAAGCATTCATAGAGAAAGAAACTTTTCCTTAAGAGAAAGTTTCTTAAAGAAAGATAATTTTCCTTAATGAAATGTGTTTGTGATTTTTAAAACACAAAGAAATGGAAATGTCATAGGATAACTTATTGAATCAACATGTTGTAGTTTTTAAAGAAAATTATACCTTAGTTACCAGTTTTTCAATCCATTGGTAGTAAAGGTTGTTGTATTTTTTTTTTAATTTTTTGGTTTATCAGTGGTTTATCTATATATAATGGTCATTTAAACTGCCTCTTATAAAATTAAAGAATGTTTTTTTACAATAGTAGTGGTTTAAAGAACCACTAGTCCTAGTAATTAAAAATAATTACAACACTTCATTCCATAAAGGCTACCAAATTTAAACACCAATCAATAACTAGAATCTTTTTTCTAAAACAACTTAAAAATAACAATAATTAGAAAAAATATATTAAATTACAATATTTCATAATAATACATAAAAAACTAAAGTTAAAATTTTTCTATGATAACAATTCAAAGTTCATAACCTCATTCATATGGGTATGTAAGGGATTTATATATATATAAAAATCAATCATTTAAGAATGAGAGGCATAGAAATAAAAACATGTAATGAATCAATGACTGTATGGTGCTTCCTCTATATCACTATGACTTCCTCAAGATAGATGCCCTAATATTTACTATCAACTTTTAACCTTAGTGATTGTACTAAAAGGAATTTAAATCATAAATTATGTTATATTAAATAAAAATATAAAAAAATATAATCAAAAGATATACAAGAATAAATTTTACCCACTAATACTATCGTTTTATAAATTAAATTTTCATAATCATAATCCCTGTCATGTTCTAAAATAAAGTAGAAACATCATCCCCAACTTCAGTAAAATCGTTCATACTAAGTTCTATTATGTGTCTCCCTTTCTTTTAATTTTTTCTCCAATATCACAATTTTCTATAATGATGATTGATCTTGAACACTGCTATGATAAATCAATATATAATGCATTGTAGTAAATGATATCAGGGGGCCTCCAAAATTCTTGTGATGGGGATGGTCCATAACTCATCATCTGAACAGAACCCAAATTCAAATTTTCCAATCCCGAGAAATAGTACCACCTTGGGAAATCAACATTGAATATGAGTTATTTTCATACTATGATATTGAAAATGAACTAAAATATGGATATTGTATTTCATGATATCCCTTGTGTCATATCCTATGATATTCTTGTGATGCATATAATAGATTATAATATTTCTATATTATATGAGGAATCATGATATCGTTATCATCCTCTATCATAGTATATGATAGGCTTGTGACATGGGATGTGAGTGCACGAACACTTACACATCCCCTACATAGTTTACCTTAGTTATAAATTAAAGGGGCTGATTCATTTATATCTACAAAAAAATTATAAATGTTCAAATGATTATGAAGCATTAGTGGGTCATGTGTTATCATAATGCATGTTAGTTTTCATGAAATGATATCCAATGATCAAGTATATTAATTTAATGAAGGGAGACTATATAAATTGATACAATCCCTGAATTATATGTATATGATACTAATTATCATAAATGAAATTACTAACTTCCCCTCGGTTATCCATTTTTATTCATAAATAAGTTACAAGTACACAGTGGGAGATCATAGGGTCATCTCATTACAAATGAGGATTATAGTAGATATTATTATCCATATAGATAAAAGATTAAATTGGATATTTCTAAAAGATTACAATAAATAAAAATCATTTAAGTTCATCAGCCATGTATTTTTCTATATTTTTGGTATGTTTGTTTATTTTTATTCTTCATATTACATGTTGGTTATGTTGATAATAGATTGGGAATTATTTTTGGGTTTCTTCCACTTCCATGATCATATAATGATCCCTCAACACCCATAAGTGGTATAAAATTATTGTATATAAATGAATATAAATGTTCCTTTCTTCTTTCATGAAAAACATGCATATCATATTCTTCTTCAGTTTAAATTATAGCATACAACATGCCATGCATAAATGTTATCTTATTAATCACTTTACTTTATGATATTGGATATCATAATTCTATTTTTCTTAGTCACATCAAATAATTGATACATATCATAAAGTATAATATGTTGAAAACTCGTAGTTTTGTTCTATGTTGTATGTTATGATATAAGATATTGAAAGCTACAACTAGAATTTGAGTTTCTTGAAAATAGATTATCATGTCATAATGTGGATATGATTTATATCATCAAATATTACTCGATACATAATATTTTTGAAACATAATAAATTTCAATATGGAATAATTTTTTGATATGTAAGAAATTTTCCCATATTTATGGTTTTTTTTCTTATGGGAATTTTTTATTTTCTAGGAAAAAACACATGTATGAAAATCCTTATGAAATTCATAAGGTTATTTACTTTTTGAAGAAAATTATATAATATGAAAAGAAATTACATTTTAAAAAAACTAACTCAATGCATACAGTTTTCTTCTTTATGTGAAAACACATTTCATAAGAACCATATATTATGATAAATAGTGCCTCATATATATATATATAATAAATTACAATATATACTAAATGATTGAAATTTAATATTTTGGATAGAATTGATTATATTTTATAAATTTTTGATAAAATATATGCATTAGGAATTTTATGTGGAATATTTTCATGCCAAAATAAAATATGAAAAGTTTGTATTTATATCTCACATTTTGAAAATTGATAAAAAAAATTATTTATTTTTTTATAACTTTTTAATATTGAAATTTAAAAATTGTTTAAGAAATGTGAATATTTTGTATTCTTTAATTTATATGATAAATTTATTCTTATAAATTTTCGTTCCATGCATTATATGGTAGGTAATACAATAAAATATTTAGGTTTCTTCTAAGTTGACCTTTCTTTGTAATTAAAGTTATTAGAATGAATTTAGTTATTGAATATAGTTTATGCATATTAGTTTTTAGAGTTTTTGTGAATTGGATTTTCTCTTGAGTAAAGTATAAGTAGGTAGAGGGACTTTGTATCAGACTTCTCACCAACCCGGAGGATTTTACCTTATTCTAGAAAGGCAGATGTTAGCTATATAGGGATCCATGAATAGTCAGGTGAATATTATAACTCTCATGTAATTCTAAACCTTTACATGAAAAGTTCATATACCTAATGCATACGATTCATTTGGATATGTGTAAACATGTTTGACTTTTATTTTTATATGAGTAACAAAAATCATGGGTTGTGTAAAGAGTTATACATTAATATAGTGTGAGGATATTAAATTGGTGGTTGGAATAGGGATTCTAAAAATAAATCACAAGAATCCTGCATACATAAATGAATAAAACATGAGATAATGATAATTTCATGTAATGTGATAGTTATTAATTTTAAATTCATATTATGTATATCAAATTAATGAGACGTTGAAATAAAACCCCATAAGTAATAAGTGAGAGATTCCATCCAAAGAAATAATATTTAAATCCTAGATCATCCAACTATGTAGTTTTATATAATATATAAGCGCCCTGGATTACATTGTGTAAGGAAAGAAAGTGATGGGTGAACCTAATAAAATTTGGTTCCCATTATTTGAATTTTTTCAAGTGACACTTATTTAATAATACCTAATGGTTATAATACTAGAGTAATAGTTTTGGTTTTATATCAATATGATAAATTTGTTTAAATAGAAATCCACTTAGATATCCAAGAGTCATATATTATATGATTAGTATGATTCCTTACCTAAATAACTTATTAGTGAGATGAAACCAATTGTGTACTAATTACTTAGTGAAATATGTATCTAATCTCACTAAATGGATATGATGTATGGGGTCATCATTTTTAGTGGGAGTAATTTCATTGAATGTCCTTAATGAAAATATAAAAAACATGATATTAACTCATAGATATGTCTTTGTTGTAGACTATTGAAAGAATCATGTATATCATACTGAGATATCTTATAGGTATGACCTATAAAATAATTATATATTAGTATCTAATATTGATAAGTGTTTGAAAATAGAATCATTATAAGTAAAATAATGTGAATGTTATATAGCTCAATTTCTTTAACTCTAAATCATGGGTATTATATACATGGTGTGCATCACATATTTTTGCTAATAAATATATACTCAGAGATTGGAGAAAATTAAAAATGGGATAAGTAGATCCAAATGATTATAATGGTTTTATAACTGAAACTTTTAAAGTTGGAACTCATGGTATGTATCTATCTAATGCATTAGTTTTGGAATTTCAATACAATTATTATGTTTCCACCATATACAGAAATTTTTTTCTATATCTTATTTGAACAAAAATAGATTTTTCCCATTATTAAGAACAAAAGTTTTTATATATATATGAATGAAATGTTTTATATCATAGGGAATATTGTACATTTTTTATGCATTTAATATTTGGATAATCTTATTTATAATTTTTAGAATAATAAGGTAAAATTTGATTCTAATCTTACATGATATTTTCATTGTCTCCTTTGACACATAAATGAAAAAAAAACATCCAAATAATCTGTAGAGATGGATTCTTGGAGTCATTTGATTATGAATCATTTGAAAATTAAGAATATTTTTTATTAGGAAAATTGACCAAAACACATTTTAGTAGAAATCGATAAAGATCTAGAGTAATTTTGTATTGTATAAAAAGTATTGTATATAGAAAAATGAGTACACAAGAAAGTGATGGATTTAGGTATTTCACAACATTTACAAATCTAGTTAGTAGGGTTATGTGTTTTTGATGAGGAACAATTATGAAATATTTTAAGAGTTTAATGTGTTTTAGAAAAAAGTTCAGAATCCACTGGGAAAAAGTATTAAGATTCATTGATTGGATTGGAGTGATAAATACTAGACTTAGGAATTCTCTGATCATCTGAGATATTGTGGAATTTTTCTATATCCCACCCCTCCAAGAACACCATAGTAGAATGGTGTTTCTATGAGGAGGAAGCATAACTTTTTGGACATGTTTTAATTGGTGATGAGTCTTTGTGACCTTATTTTATTATAGGGATATGATTTATAAACTACAATATTCCTACTTTATTAGATTATATATAAATAATAAATAAAGACACCATAAGATATATGGTATGGTAAACATACTAATTTGTTCTTTATGTGTATTTGGGGTAGTAAAGCATTCATAAGATTGTTGGATTCTAATAAAATTTTCCTTAAGTCTAAAAAATAATTATTAATCAGTAATCCCACGGAATCCAAGGGATATTATTTATAAAATCCTACCCAACATGAAGTGTTTGTGGTCTGACATAGCATTTTACTTGAAAGGAAAGACATAATTCTAGGAGCTAAGGGTATGAAAGTTTAACTTGGATAAGTTCAAGACCAAAAGACCAAAAAAAATCTTGAGATGTAACTTGATTTGGTTCACCAAAAATATGTGGAACAAGAACCAAATCAATTTACACATGAACCTCAAAGGTCTGGTAGGATTCATTAGGAGCCTAAGAGATATGGATTTCTTGTGGAAACTATTAACGAATTAATGTTTTCAAGTGATGAACCTGCTACCTACTAAGAGTCCATTGAGTGTTTTCATTCTTAGAAATGGTTAAAATCCATGGAATCTGAAATTGAATCCTTGTACAATAATTATGTTTGAAACTTTTTGGATAAACCTAAAGGGGATAATACCCATAGGGTGAAAGTGTGTTTTCCATAAGAAAAATGACATGGATGTCAAAGTTTCTACTTATAAATAACACTTAGCGATAAAGATTTATAAAAAAAATCATCATATTGACTATGGAGATAACTTTTCACCAGTTTAAATGATGAATCCCATTTAGATATTACATTATTAATAACTAATTTTGATTATGAGATATATTAAACAGATGTCATAACCACTTTCCTTAATGGTAATTTAGTTAAGTACACGTATATGATAAAACATGAAGGTTTTTGAAGTGAAAAATGAGTTTGATAAGGTGTGTAAGATGAAATGGTCTATTTATGGATTTAAGAAATCCTATCAGAGTTGTAATATCTAGTTTTATGTTGCAATCAATGAATTTTTTTTAATAAAAAACATGAATTTTTCTTGTGTATACAAGAATATTAGTGGGATTGGTATTTTTTATACTGTTATTGTATGAAATACTCATAAAAATGACCTCTCTAGTTTATAATTCATAAATATTTGTTTGGAAAAATGATTCTTGATGAAATACATGGATTAAGAAACCTATATAATTGGTATTTAGATCTATATATATATATATCTGATAGGTTTCTTAGACTGACTTTGAACACATATACTGGTAAAATGATAAAGAGGTTTAGAATGGAGAACTCTAAAAGGTGTCTTTACATGTGTTACATGGCATGGTTCTTAGAAATATTTCATATCCTTCTAATTTTTTAGAAAGTATGGATAATATTCCTTATATTTCCTCTATTTGATTTATCTTGTATACCTTGTTGTATACTTAGATTGATTCCATTTATTCTTTAATCATAACTAGTAGTTACCAATACAATCCTAGTGAGATTCATTAGATTGTTTTAAATAATATCCTTAACTGATTAAAAAGAAATAAGGATATGTTATTGTCCTTGAAAATAGAGTATAATTTCAATTTATTGGGATATACATATGAAAGTTTCCATTTTGACAATGATAAAATGAGATCAATATATGATTTCATGTTTTTCATAATTAATGGAATTATATTTCAAAATATATCCAAATAATCCACCATATCAAGCATAATAAATGAAGTGGATTGCATTAATATATCAAATTATTTGAAGGAAACTATTTGAATTTAGAAGTTTATCTATGAACATGGGGTGTTTCTTCGCATCGAAGGAGAAATAAAGCTTTATTATGAAAATAATAGAGACAATTGTTAGGATAAGGAACCACAGTATCACCAAAGGACTGCAAAAATCCTTCAAAAATAATATCTCATTTAAGAAATAATTTATTGGGGTGATATAGAGTTTTTTTGGGTGACTATAGAGGAAAATTTAGTGGATCCATTGAAAAAACCATTATCACAGGTAATGCATGAGGGTTGTATTAAATATATGAGCATGTGATAAATTAGAGATTGGATGTAATGGTGGTCAAATGTATCATGATATTATAATTAAAGATATATAAATTAATCATTTAAAAATATGTGTTGTAATTTATAATATATAATTAGTGGATTCATAATATCCCCTCAAAATATTCCCTTAATTTGTCCCAATTCAATGACCATAATGAAGTATTATGGGTTATGTTGATATGTTAAGATTAGAATGAATGGAATCTTATAATTGATGAAAATAATTTCATAAAATATATGAATAATATACTTAAGAGATAAAAATTAGAGACATATTATTGAGACTGACCCACAAACTTATATCACATGGAATATCATACAGTCATTTATATACTTAGGGGTGATCCTTATTATAAATATTTATATCATGATTTTAGAAAGATACCTAGAATAATAACCTTCATAATTTGATTCCTTTATTATGTAATCATTTAGGTTTAGATAATTAAGTGTGGTTGAGTATATTTCTAATCATATTTCCCATTGGAGATAAAAAATATGGGATTTGTACACCGATAAGATGAGAAAAGATATCTTGGACCTTGATCAAATTAAACTCATAAAATTCAGATCCATGATTAACTAAGTGAAATGTGATGTGATCAACTACTTAGATAAGGGACTTATGATGTTATCAGCATCCAGATAAATAACATGTGATGTATTCATCGATGTGGTCAATCTATTTTAGAGAATCATGAATTCCTGAGATGGCCTATACTAGATTGACATGTTTCATGTCTAGTGGTCAATGAACTTCATAGAAAATGATGTTACAAAGGTATAATTTTTACGTATATGATACATATTATTGTGGTCATGTTCATATAATGATATGAGTATGTTTGAACAAGATCACATAAGACCCTTTTATAGCTTGAGTAGAACATAAATTTTTCTAAAAGATGCTTTTTTCTTATATATATGAAATTAGGATTTCATATTTGCTTTTAATTCTATAATGACCTTTAGGTTTACATAGTTAGTCCATAGAATATGGATTAAATTTTGTAAAGGTTTTTGTTCCAAAATTAAGAGGGTTTGTTAAATTGTATGAAAAAGTTTTGGATGAATTCAAAAACAGTTGTGAAGTTTTTTTATAAACATCATATGGGATTTTATATCACGTGGGATATTGTTGGAAATTCACAAAAATAAGTATATATTATTATATGATATTTATTTTTTCATATTATGTTATAAGAATGTGATGCACATTGTAACATCCCAAGTAAGTAATGAATAATAGATAATTTTATCTATGTCTATTAATGATTAAGATAGTGTTTTAGAGGCTTAAAATGAAAATAAATCCAATCTTAAGCATGGAATACACTAATATTCTTAAAAGATTGTTTTACTGCCTTATGATGGAAATCCCTTTTTAAATCTATCTTTTGACAATTTTATAAACTATGTTTGTCAAAATAAACTTATTCTTTATGATTGGGACATCAAAATTTACTTTGTGTGAATTTTTGGTATTTTTCTGACAATGTTCATTTTTTAATGAATAGTGAAAAATACTGCATTTTACATCAAAAATGCTTTTTAATCTAATTTATTTATATGATTAGATTATCTTTTGAATTGGTCTTAATGTGTAATATGAATATATTTTTACCATTTAATCCAATGTTGGTCATTCGAATCAATTTCACTTTGAAATTGGACTTAAACTAGTGTCAATCTTTTGATACTTATTGTTTCATAAAAACACGTTATTTGCTCTGACAGCGGGAATTAATTATTAAATTAATTAATGTGACTTATATGTTTTGAATTTTGTAAAATAGACTTCATTTTTGAATTCGTAATATCAAATATAGCTTAGGGTGAATTTTTGGTAATTTTCTGAAAAACTTCAATTTTTGATGAATAGTGAAACCACTAAGTGGTACTTATAAAGACTGATTTTCCGTTTAAATGAAATTTTTCCATCATTGTGTTTTGAATTTCAAAAATCCGACATAAATGGTTGTCATTAAGAAGTAAAATGTGGTTCAATGAGATTAAAATAATTTTTTGGTGAATAGTAACTTATTAAGTTTTTAATCGTGATTAGTGGTAATTAGTGTAGTTTAAGGTAAAAATAATGATTTAATAAAATAAGATGAGTTTGACACATGTCCTACCCTCATTTGTTTTTTCATGGCCGACCAAGACAAGCCATGGGTCAACTTGGGGACCCCATGGATCCACTTTGGTTGGGAAATGACATAAACAACTTTTTATTTAATGTAAAAGTAAAAATGACACAAACATAATATGTTTTACGAAAACAATTTTTACATGGGGTTATAAAGATCAGATTTTTTATTATAAATAGTAATTGGAAATATAAAAAGATTTCCTACATCATAGTATTTTTTTATAATTTTTAGACATTAAATAAATTAAATTATTTATGACATAATAATGATGCAGCGATGACATCATTATTTGACGATTTAAATAAAATGGAAAGATAATGTAAAATCTATGAACTACACATGTCCAAAACCAATTGGATGAGTGCATTTAGAGCCCTTATCACCTTATCCACGAATTATATTAATGTGGGACCTTTTAAATCCGAAACACATTTTCAAATAAAGTAATATTTCTTTACTTTCCAAAAGTACCCCTCCTCTCCTCTTATAAAAGGCCCCCACCTCTACCTCATTTCACACACTCCTCAAGCCTTTGTCTCGGCCAACCCCTGCCCATGTACTCTATCCACATCCCTCTACTCATCCTAGAGGATTCACTTTGGGAAGAATCCTTTCAAATGAAGCCTTTAGGCTCAAATCAATAGGAGTTACACTTTTAAAGGTAATTCATTCTCTCATGTTCATTTGTTTTATTTTGTTTCTCCAACCCCCTAAACTCTTTTTATTTACTTCTTTTTTTAAAACACCAGTATCTTAAATATACTAGGATGTTGTTATAAGATTTATTTGAGCTACACTCTCACACAACTACATCAAATGGTTAAAGAACATACGGTTTCTGTGGATGGCGAAATTCTGCCTCCCGAAACGATGATTGTTCAATACTCATTTAACACCTTCAAAGTTGGCCATTATGATGTCACTATTTTTATATATGATATATAATATTTTTATGTTTTCCTTAATCTTCTGTTTTTTTTTCATTTTGGGCATACCTTTATGGTTTCCATTATGGGTAAACACGATATCTTCATTTTAGGAAGTGCGGACTACCGCCCCCTGAAAGTGATTTGATTCGTTAATACCATATGTGGGATGTGTAAAAGATAAAGTTAATGATATTATATATGGTATTATACTGGAATTATAATATACTCTTATATCATTATGATTCCATTCCAGAAAATACGAAATATAAATGGAAGTAGTGTTCATGCGTACGTACGGCTTACCATCTCCATGAACGGTGCATTTCATTTCTTACCTCTGAATGTGATGTAATATTATAAATACATGTATATGATGAATATATATGATATATATGTTATCCAAATAATTAATATCATTCTGGATATAATGAACCTTTGACCAAATTAACAACATGTAAGTGTAAGAAGTCTATTTTTGACTTAAGAACCAAATACCGACAAAATGAACATTATTAACTTAAATGATTACATGATGTTCATAACATGGTATAAAAGGAATAATGAACTTGAAAAAGGTTCATAAGAAAGTAGAGATTAACTCAAGTTTATTATTAAGGAGATTAAAGAACGGTCGGGTCAAGTCGGATACGAGGTATGGGACTTCATCTCAATCTCCTTTCATTGAGGCATATTTTATTTTATACACAACTTTCTTTTATATGGTGTATAAACCCCTTTTACTTTTACGTTTATTCAAAAGGAATCTTTTTATACGAAGCGTTTACTAAACGACAAAAGGGAATGTTTTTGTCGTACGTATGCGGCGACAACGACTTATCCGCCGTCGTGACCGTTATTTGAGTTTTGGCTTCCTCTACAAGCCATACCTTCTTTTTAAAAGAAAAATAAATACCATGTTTTACTTTTCTTTTATTTTGGTATTGAAAATGGTTTTCACAATGTTTTTTGTGTTGTATTGATATCTTGTGATTGAAATGTGGAAATGTTATGTTTCCTTTATGCATGTTTTATGTGATACGATTATGTTATGGTTCTTGGGAATTATTATGAAGACGGGTGGTTCCGTGATAAACTAAGGGCGGGTGAGCCCGATATAGCTCTCCAATGCATTGGGTAACGCGAAGGAGTGAAACGTTAAGGTTTATCTGAAGATATTTTAGGGAATATACTGTGATGGGTATTCCAAATGTAACCAAGAGGGTTACTCCCTACGTAATAATGTTATGAATGCCTCAAGTTACCTTTATGTCTTATGATTTCTATGATTTATTCATGATTTTATGAGGTATGTTAAAGTGCCTATGTTTTATGGGTAAAGTATGATTTCATTCTTATGTATATATGAACTCATGTTTCCTTTCCATGTTTTTATAACCCATACTGAGCTTTTTATGCTCATCCCAAGTTTTTTTGAAATGTTTTTCACAGGTCAAGGGAAAGGTACATGATATGATGATAGTGTCAAGGAAGTGTCAAGAAAGAATCCATGTTTTATTTTAAATATGTTTCCATTGATGGGAATGAAGAATACTATCTTTATGTAACCACTTTGTTTATATGTGGAATGTAATGAAAGTTTTATGATCTAATTCTCTAAAACTCTAAACCCGAAAAGATCCTCAATGTGTAATCTTGTAATAACTAAAGATTAAGTAAGGTTTAAGGCTGGGGCCTTATAGTTGGTATCAAAGGTTGGTTTAGATAACTTTAGGAGTTAGAATTCTATTAAATTATTATCCAAAAATATTTTTTTATGGTAAAATTTAAGTGATATAGCATTTGAAGATTACCATGTTGCTTCATCTAAGACATGTTTGTTCAGAATGGTTTTCCACAGAGGAAACAGGGAAGCAGTGCTAGGAAGGCATGCAGAAGGAAATAACCTTCCGAATCAGCATCCCGAGATGGTCAGAATTGGAACTGAACAGTTTGTTACAGTAATGGAACAGTTGACTCAGGCTATAAATGGTGGTGGTATCCATGCACGAGATCAGCCAGATCAACCACAGAGGAACATGTCAGTGGTGGAACATTTCATGAGGCAACATCCCCCATCATTCAGAGGATCATCTGACCCTGTGCTAGATGAAGGGTGGATTAAAGCACTGGAGAAGATTTTTGATGTCATGGGGTGTTCAGACAATCAAAAGGTTAGTCTTGCTATTTACCGTTTGGAGGGTGAAGCAGATCAGTGGTGGTCTATGGTTAAAAATATCAGGGACGCCGATGAGATTGATGCTCTTGACTGGGATGAATTCAAAGGTATGTTTCTTGAGAAGTATTTTCCTAAGGCTATTCAACTTAGGATGGAAAAACAATTCTTGGAATTGAGGCAAGAGGAAGACTCAGTGGCTGCCTATGAAGAAAGGTTCACTCTTTTGGCAAGGTATGCTCCAAATTTTATCCGAGACCTTGATAGTAAAATCAATCGTTTTTACTCAGGATTAAAGCCAAAATATCGAAGGGCATTAGCTTCTTGTGAGTTTAAAAGTTATGAAAAGCTTGTTCGATGTGCTGAGAAGGTGGAAATGGAGTTTGCCGATGACCAAGTGTTCTATAACAACCAGCAGAAGAAGAGACCGAGGTGGTAGGAGAAAGGTAAGAATTCTTCAAAAAAGTCTGATGGTAAGAGAACTAAGTTTCCAGTTTGTGATAAATGTGGCAAAAGGCATGCTGGGGAATGTCTTCTGAATTCTGGAAAGTGCTACCGATGTGGTATGATGGGACATAAGGCTCTTGATTGCACTGAAAAGGATCAAGGTGAAGGTAAGAACAAATTTGATTTACAGTTAGTGAAATGTTATAAGTGCAATGAGATGGGTCACTATGCAAACGAGTGTCCGACAAAGAGCTTGAGTAATGGGAAGCAGTTAGACTACAAGCAGAAAGGGGTGGTGAAATCCTTTGCAACTACTTCAGCAGATGTCGGGCCATCAAATGAAGTTGTATCAGGTACTTTTTTTGTTTTTTCAGATTATGCCAGTGTGTTGTTTGATTCGGGGTCTACACATTCTTTCATCTCTGGAACCTTTTCTAGTAAAATGGGAATACCATCTCAAGAAATGACTCCTGAACTTTTGGTAAAAACACCTGGGGGAAATGTTGAGGCAAAAAGAATTTATAATAATCTTCCTATCCTTATATGTGGAAAGAACCTACTTGCAAACCTTATTTTTCTACCTCTAGTAGAGTTTGATGTTATCCTGGGTATGGATTGGCTCTCTATTTACCATGCTAAGATTGACTGTAGAGCTAAAGAAGTTTTTTTTCAGAAAGACTTTCAGTTTGTTTACAGGAATGATCCCTTACTTTTGATAACATATCAAGAGGCCGAGAAACTTGTAAAAGATGGAAATGAATGTTACCTTGCACACGTCATTGAAAATAAAGGAACTGTTCAGATTAATGATGTGTGAGTGGTAAATGAGTATCCTGATGTTTTTCCTGATGAGTTGCCTGGAATAATACCATATCGGGAAGTTGAGTTTAATGTTGACTTAGTTCCTGATGCTAAGCCAATTTCAATACCCCCTTATCGAATGGCACAAATTGAACTTTTAGAGTTGAAGGAGCAATTGCAATATTTATTAGAGAAAGGTTTCATTAGACCTAGCACATCACCATGGGGTGCTCCTGTTTTATTTGTTAAAAAGAAAGATGGTTCTATGAGACTTTGCATTGATTATAGAGCCTTGAATAATATCACTATTAAGAACAATTATCTTTTGCCTCATATCGATGATTTGTTTGATCAGCTCCAGGGAGCTCAGTTTTTTTCAAAGATTGAAATGTGATCGGGGTACCATCAGCTGAAGGTAAAGGAAGCAGATATTCCTAAGACCACGTTCCGTACAAGATATGGACATTATGAATTTGTATTAATTCCTTTTGGGCTAACCAATGCACCTGCTGTATTCATGGACTTAATGAATAGAATTTTCCATGAGTTCTTGGATAAGTTTGTGGTGGTTTTCATTGATGATATTTTGGTGTTTTCTAAAAGTAAAGAGGAGCATGAAATACATTTAAGGGTTATCTTGAAAACCTTAAAAGAAAAGAAATTGTATGGGAAATTCAGCAAGTGTGAGTTTTGGTTGCAACAAATTTCTTTCCTTGGTCACATTGTTTCTAAAGATGGAATAACTATTGATCCTGCAAAAACAAAAGTTGTGGAAGAATGGAAAATACCCACAAATGTAACCGAGATTCGTAGCTTCCTTGGTTTGGCAGGCTATTACCGAAGGTTTGTTAGAAATTTTTCACAGTTATCTAGCCCAATGACTAAGCTAACTCGGAAGGGTGTTAAGTTTATCTGGACAAAAGAATGTGATGATTGTTTTCAGGAATTGAAAAGAAGATTGGTGAATGATCCAGTTTTGGCACTACCTTCCAGGAATGGTGAGTTTGTTATATACAGTGATGCTTCATTGAAAGGACTTGGTTGCGTCCTAATGCAGAATGATCAGGTAATTTCTTATGCTTCACGACAGTTGAAAACTCATGAGGTAAATTACCCTACACATGATTTGGAATTAGCTGCTGTTGTTTTTGCTTTAAAAATTTGGAGGCATCATTTGTATGGAGTAAAGTGTGAAATATATACCGATCACAAAAGTTTAAAGTATATATTCACTCAGAAAGAGTTAAACATGAGACAGAGGAGATGGCTAGAATTAAACAAGGATTATGATTGTACAATTCATTACCATCCGGGAAAAGCAAATAAAGTGGCTGATGCTTTGAGTTGAAAAAGTAATGCTTCATTAACAATGTTGCATTTGGAACGTGATCCTTTGGTTAAGGATTTGATGAACTTTGGCATAGAAGTTGTTGGTGCAGGAAGTCCTTCTGTTTTGTTTCAGGTATCAGTGAGATCATCTCTATCAGATAGAATCAAGCAAGCACAGAAGCAAGACAGTGAGTTGCAGAAAAAGGTAGAGCTGGTTCAGAAAGGTAAGTTTCCTGAATTCAACATTGATAATGATTGTGTTTTGAGATTTGTGAAGATATTGTGTGTGTCTTGTAATTCACAGTTGAAGAGAGAGTTGTTATGTGAAGCTCATAGTTCTCCGTTTTCAGTTCATCCGGGCAGTACTAAGATGTATAGAGATCTGCGGGAGTATTACTGGTGGGATGGAATGAAAAGAGACATTGCTGATTTTACTATGAAGTGTTTGACATGTCAACAGGTTAAAGTAGAGGGGCAGTTACCGAAAGGGATGCTTCAGCCTTTACCAGTGCTAGAGTGGAAATGGGAGAATATATCCATGGACTTTGTTGTTGGATTACCGAAGACATCTCGAGGTAATAATGCAATCTGGGTTATTGTTGATCGCTTGACCAAATCTGCTCATTTCCTTGCTATACGAGATACTTTCTCTCTTGATCAACTTTCCCGTTTGTATCTTAAAGAGATAGTCAGGTTACATGGAGTTCCTCTCTCCATTGTATCGGATCCTGATCCCAGGTTTACTTCTAACTTTTGGAAAGGCCTTCAGAAGTCGTTGGGTACTGAATTAAATTTTAGTACAGCTTTTCATCCTCAATCAGATGGGAAGTCAGAACAAACAATCCAGACATTGGAGGATATGCTACGAGCTTGTTCTATGGATTATCAGGGAAGTTGGGACCAACATCTTTCTTTGGTTGAATTTTCATATAATAACAGTTTTCATTCCAGTATACAGATGGCACCATTTCAGGCATTATATGGGAAGCGGTGTCGAACTCCAGCTTTCTGGGATGAAGTGGGTGAAAGGAAGTTGATGGGACCAGAATTGGTAGAAGAGATGGCAGAAAAAGTTCAGCTGATTCAAAAACACATGAGAACAGCTCAGAGCAGGTAGAAGAGTTATGCGGATAACCGGAGGAAGGATCTATCTTTCGAGGTAGGTGATCATGTCTTTCTCAAGGTTTCTCCTTGGAAAAGTGTGATGAGATTTGGTAAGAAAGGAAAGTTGAGTCCAAGGTTCGTTGGACCATACGAAATTCTGGAGAGAGTTGGATCAGTTGCATACCGAGTGGCTTTACCTCCAAGTTTATCTCAGGTACACAATGTTTTTCACGTTTCGATGTTGAGAAAGTATATGCCAGATCCATCTCATGTTTTGAGTCCAGAGGTAGTTCAGCTGGAAGAGAACCTATCTTATGAGGAACAACCGGTCCAGATTCTTGACCACAGGGAGAAAGTGTTACGAAATAAAGTGATTCACCAGGTAAATGTTTTGTGGAAAAAACACATGATTGAAGAGGCACCATGGGAATCTGAAAATGCAATGAGGGATAAGTACCCCCATTTTTTCGATAAGTAAATAAATTGCGGGGACGCAATTTTCTAAAGGGGGGAATGATGTAACATCCCAAGTAAGTAATGAATAATAGATATTTTTATCTATGTCTATTAATGATTAAGATAGTGTTTTAGAGGCTTAAAATGAAAATAAATCCAATATTAAGCATGGAATACACTAATATTCTTAAAAGATTGTTTTACTACCTTATGATGGAAAACCCTTTTTAAATATATCTTTTGAAATTTTATAAACTATGTTTGTCAAAATAAACTTATTATTTATGATTGGGACATCAAAATTTACTTTGTGTGAATTTTTGGTATTTTTCTGACAATGTTCATTTTTTAATGAATAGTGAAAAATACTGCATTTTACATCAAAACTGCTTTTTAATCTAATTTATTTATATGATTAGATTATCTTTTGAATTGGTATTAATGTTTAATATGAATATATTTTTACCATTTAATCCAATGGTGGTCATTGGAATCAATTTCACTTTGAAATTGGACTTAAACTAGTGTCAATCTTTTGATACTTATTGTTTCATAAAAACACGCTATTTGCTCTGACAGCAGGAATTAATTATTAAATTAATTAATGTGACTTATATGTTTTGAATTTTGTAAAATAGACTTCATTTTTGACTTCTTAATATCAAATATAGCTTAGGGTTAATTTTTGGTAATTTTCTGAAAAGCTTCAATTTTTGATGAATAGTGAAACCACTAAGTGGTACTTATAAATACTGATTTTCCGTTTAAATGAAATTTTGCCATCATTGTGTTTTGAATTTCAAAAATCCGACATACATGGTTGTCATTAAGAAGTAAAATGTGGTTCAATGAGATTAAAATAATTTTTTGGTGAATAGTAACTTATTAAGTTTTTAATCGCGATTAGTGGTAATTAGTGTAGTTTAAGGTAAAAATAATGCTTTAATAAAATAAGATGAGCTTGACACATGTCCTACCCTCATTGGTTGTGTCATGGCCGACCAAGACAAGCCATGGGTCAACTTGGGGACCCCATGGATCCACTTTGGTTGGGAAATGACATAAACAACTTTTTATTTAATGTAAAAGTAAAAATGACACAAACATAATATGTTTTACGAAAAAAAAAATTTACATGGGGTTATAAAGATCAGATTTTTGATTATAAATAGTAATTGGAAAGATAAAAAGATTTCCTACATCATAGTATTTTTTTTATAATTTTTATACATTAAATAAATTAAATTATTTATGACATAATAATGATGCAGCGATGACATCATTATTTGACGATTTAAATAAAATGGAAAGATAATGTAAAATCTATGAACTAAACATGTCCAAAACCAATTGGATGAGTGGATTTCGAGCCCTGATCACCTTATACACTAATTATATCAATTTGGGACCTTTTAAAACCGAAACACATTTTCAAATAAAGTAATATTTCTTTACTTTCCAAAAGTACCCCTCCTCTCCTCTTATAAAAGGCCCCCACCTCTACCTCATTTCACACACTCCTCAAGCCTTTGGCTCGGCCAAAACCTGCCCATTTACTCTCTCCACATACCTCTCCTCATCCTAGAGGATTCCCTTTGGGCAGAATCCTTTCAAAGGAAGCCTTTAGGCTCAAATCAAAAGGAGTTACACTTTTAAAGGTAATTCATTCTCTCATGTTCATTTGTTTTATTTTGTTTCTCCAACCCCCTAAACTCTTTTTATTTACTTCTTTTGTAACAAAACCAGTATCTTAAATATACTAGGATGTTGTTATAAGATTTATTTGAGCTACACTCTCACACAACTACATCAAATGGTTAAAGAACATACGGTTTCCGTGGATGGAGAAATTCTGCCTCCCGAAACGATGATTGTTCAATACTCATTTAACACCTTCAAAGGTGACCATTATGATGTCACTATTTTTATATATGATATATAATATGTTTAATTTTTCATTAATCTTCTGTTTTTTTTTTTATTTTGGGCATACCTTTATGGTTTCCATTATGGGTAAACACAATATCTTCATTTTAGGAAGTGCGGACTACCGCCCCCTGAAAGTGATTTGATTCGTTAATACCATATGTGGGATGTGTAAAAGATAAATTTAATGATATTATATATGTTATTATAATGTAATTATAATATACTCTTATATCATTATGATTCCATTCCAGAAAATACGAAATAGAAATGGAAGTAGCGTTCATGCGTACGTACGGCTTACCGTCTCCATGAACGGTGCATTTCATTTATTACCTCTGAATGTGATGTAATATTATAAATACATGTATATGATGAATATATATGATATATATGTTATCCAAATAATTAATATCATTCTGGATATAACGAACTTTTGACCAAATTAACAACATGTAAGTGTAAGAAGTCTATTTTTGACTTAAGAACCAAATACCGACAAAATGAACATTATTAACTTAAATGATTACATGATGTTCATAACATGGTATAAAAGGAATAATGAACTTGAAAAAGGTTCATAAGAAAGTAGAGATTAACTCAAGTTTATTATTCAGGAGATTAAAGAACGGTCGGGTCAAGTCGGATACGAGGTATGGGACTTCGTCTCAATCTCCTTTCATTGAGGCATATTTTATTTTATACACAACTTTCTTTTATACGGTGTATAAACCCCTTTGAATTTTAATTTTATTCAAAAGGAATATTTTTATACGAAGCGTTTACTAAACGACAAAAGGGAATGTTTTTGTCGTACGTATGCGGCGACAACGACTTCTCCACCGTCGTGACAGTTATTTGAGTTTCGGCTTCCTCTACAAGCCATACCTTCTTTTTAAAAGAAAAATAAATACCATGTTTTACTTTTCTTTTATTTTGGTATTGAAAATGGTTTTCACAATGTTTTTTGTGTTGTATTGATATCTTGTGATTGAAATGTGGAAATGTTATGTTTCCTTTATGCATGTTTTATGTGATACGATTATGTTATGGTTCTTGGGCATTATTATGAATACGAGTGGTTCTGTGATAAACTAAGGGTGGGTGAGCCCGATATAGCTCTCCAATGCATTGGGTAACGCGAAGGAGTGAAACGTTAAGGTTTCTACGAAGAGATTTTAGGGAATATACTGTGATGGGTATTCCAAATGTAACCAAGAGGGTTACTCCCTAAGTAAGAATGTTATGAATGCCTCGAGTTACCTTTATGTATTATGATTTCTATGATTTATTCATGATTTTATGAGGTATGTTAAAGTGCCTATGTTTTATGGGTAAAGTATGATTTCATTCTTATGTATATATGAACTCATGTTTCCTTTCCATGTTTTTATAACCCATACTGAGATTTTTATGCTCATCCCAAATTTTTTTGAAATGTTTTTCACAGGTCAAGGGAAAGGTATATGATATGATGATAATGTCAAGGAAGTGTCAAGAAAGAATCCATGTTTTATTTTAAATATGTTTCCATTGATGGGAATGAAGAATACTATCTTTATGTAACCACTTTGTTTATATGTGGAATGTAATGCAAGTTTTATGATCTAATTCTCTAAAACTCTAAACCCGAAAAGATCCTCAATGTGTAATCTTGTAATAACTCAAGATTAAGTAAGGTTTAAGGCTGGGGCCTTATACACATCATAGAATATGATATGTCCATATCATACAGGGCATTGGGAATCCACTATCTTCCTCTATTGTAGTCTGTGATTGGTTTACAATATGTGTTGAAAGTGCATGGACATTTACATAACTTCCACATGGTTTAACATTGTTTATTAATCAATGGGTTGATTCATTTATGGCTACATGTAATCATTTTAGACGTTCAAATGGTTATGAATCTTCAATGGGTCATGCGTTATCCTAATGTATGTCAATTACCATCACAAGGTAATTGATGTTCAACTACCTTTATTTAATTAATAGAACTTATATGAATGGTTATTATCCTCTTATTGGATGGATATGATATTGAATAAACAATTCTGAATATCTCAATTTCTTTCAATTATCATTTTTTCTTTCATAAAGAATGTGATAGCATACCATAGGAGATCACATGTTCCTCACATTATAAATAATGATTCTAGAGGTTAGTGCCATAACTATGGAACAAATAATCTATTGGGAATTTCAAGGTGATTGTGATCATGAAAAGTCAATCAATTTCATCAGGATGGAACTTGCTTCATTTCAAGTACACCTATTTTTTCTTCATATTACATGTTTATTTAGTTGATGATAGATTGGGAATTATTATGGGTTTTCTTATACTTTCATGATCATATGATGAGCCCTAAAACCGATCACATTCCTCAATTTTATCCTACACTTTTAAGAATATATAATAACTAAGTAATTTAGTAAAAAATAATAATTATTCACATTAATTTCCCTAATTATTTGAGAAGGTTCATTCACATAACTTCCACCAGAATTCTCATATACATCAAACCACATATCAATTCACCCATAATGATGATCAACCACCTCCCCTGATATCATTAAACTAAGAAAATTTACAATTATGAAATATAAGTTACTTATCATTAAATACACATATATTTTATAATAATTAAAATTTTACCTTACTCAATATTATCCATGAAAAAATATTAGACTTAGCTATGTGTCAGATTACCTACATTTATTTTCTCATTTTTTTGTTCAAATAAATTTTATAAAAAAATAAAATTATATTAAAATAAATTATAATATTATAAAGAAATTGGTATCAAAATAATATCACATCACAAAAAACCTTATAAGAATAGATAAATAATCTATCCATAAATTAATTCATTTTTATCTAGGTATACCTTTTAATACCTTTTTATACATCATTCTTAGGTCTAATGAGCTTTCACTAAAACCTCTCTATAGCCTATAATAGGAATATTTCCATTTTTTCCACCAAAAATCTCAAAGTCCACTGGCACACAATTATTCTCCTAAAAATGAAAAAAAATAAATAGAAATAATATTTAAAAAACTCATTAGAATGTCAATCCTTATATTAATATCAAATAAATAACCCATTTATCAATTGCTATTTTCTTTTACCTTTATTTGATTATCAAATACCACATTATTTCAATTTATTATAATATGTCACTAATCATGATATATGATGGGGAGGATCACTAGTTCAGATTGCAAATGCCCTAAAACTTTCTCATACATGACATTGACATCATCCATAGGGACCAAAAAAATGTAAAATGGTACAAAAACCTTTAGATTCATCAACCACCAAAACATATTTATTTTTCATGTTTGTTTCAATTTTTAATTATTTTAATATTTTATAAAATATATTCAATAGATTGTATAACCATGTAATAAATAATTTTTTACAATAAAATACATTGTAATAATCATCACCCACCAATAATCTCATGGAGGTATGGGTGACATGATATATGTTATTGAATCTTGCTTGTCATCTAGTTTCCCAAATTCCCTGACAGTCATATCCAATGAAATCCTTGGATTAGCGGGAAACATACCTATATTAGTAAGAAGCATACCTAATATATTAGAGACCATCACTAATGGAGTTAGAGTGTCATCTGACAATGTATCCCAAGTATGGTCTACAAATATTTTAGTCCTTAAAATTATTCCAAAAAATATATACAATAATGAAACCAATTTGGTAATGAAAAAAGTTATAATATAATAATTAAATCTAAAATTATCGACATTATTTTTTCAAATCATTTAAAAATATTTTATTAGTAAATGGAAATTAGAAACTATTATTTTATTTGATCAAACTATCATTATTATTTTATATAATTTAAAATCAAGGACTTATTATTATACCTCCATACCATTACTTTATACTAATTAAAGGATAAAATAAATTACCTTACCCCCAAACCATTTACAATCAATGTGGGATTCTTTATTTTTAAATGAATAAAAAACTATGAACTTTAAACTTTTTTGGTCTTTTATCAGTGAATATACCTTGAGATTGGGAGTGAATAAGTGTATTTAAATATAATCCTTGATTTTTTATCTTGTTCTCTCAACTTTAGGAATATTTAAATCACTACCTTTATATCTCTATAGATTGAATAAAGAAATAAATGACATAGATAATTGTACTTGGTTTACATGACCTTGGATATGTACAAGAATATTTCATAGAAATGTTCCCATGAACGAATCATAATAAAAGATCATTCTTTCAATGTTCACATTTTTTGATCTGTCTCACTGACCCTCCTTATTAACTACTATGAATAACTATAAAAAAAATTGATCTCCTACACCAAGTAATTCATACTCATCATGATGTTATCTTCTTTTTCTTCTTTAAATAATGGTGTTGTAAATATATACCATATGTGACATTTCCATTTATCACCATTGGGTTGAGCTTCAAGAGAGAAATAGATCTCCTAGAAAACCAATATATTTGAATTTTTCTTTCTAGAAGATATCTGGAATCACCCTCTTACCATACAAAAATATTTGGAATTTCCTTTTTCTATTACTCCATTATTTATCCCTTATTCATTCCAATATCAAATCCTCTTTAACAATACTTTTTAATGTATATTCCCTCCATGCCATTGAATACACAAACTTTAATGGTTTCAAAAATAACAAGAAATCACCCATCAATCAATGGTTACAACATCCATAAACACTAAGGTTGTAGCAATGATTTTCTTCAATATTTTTTTATTCAAACAATGAAATGGATTTCACTACGGCATTGTGAGAAATTCTTTCCCATATTGACCTCAACACACTGATCACCACTCTTTTAGTATTATTTTATAGGCCATTTTACATAATAAAACCTCCCCCATTAATGTTCCACCATGGTCTCTTCTACTTCCATGGTGGGTTACCATGTATTGCACATGAAGAAGCTTGAGCCACCATGCCTATTAAAATTGAGTGGTGTAATTCAAATGGTTTTTTTCACTCACTACGACCACTAATATGCTCATAGAGGACTAACCATTTTTCACAAGTGACTTATGAGATAAAAATTCTCATTATTATGAGCGTGGTCACCAACTCTAGATATAATCATCTTTAACACGACATGGATTAATTCACTATGGTGTGGTCTAATCCATGGTGAATACATGATTTACCAATTTGAATAATTCCCTCAAAATATACTTTTTCCAATAATTTCATCTTTTGGAAAACATTATTCTATAAAAAATTCAACCAAAACAACCCAAAAATTATTATGAGGGGATTTTTTTCAAAAAAAAATCCCTTTGTGTTTTTTGATAACAACCAAACATAAAAAATCCCAAATTCATCAATCAAGTACAACATCGTCAATATTCAACTTTCAGAAGCATGCATCAATTATTCACTAATCACTAAATATAAGCCTACTCTAATCATTCTCAGTGTGAGAAATAATATGTAAATGAAAAGATTCTCATGATCACATTAAAACACATTATTTGTATCCCCCTAATTCTTATTGATTCAATTTCTCTCCCTTTCAGACATACTTGAAACTTCATATGATTTATCACCATTTTTAATTAACCCAAAGAGACCACTTCTCTGGAATATTACTTGAAAGGGTTAGAAATAATAACATTGAAAAGTAATAGATTTTTATACCTTTATATTGATAAAAATTCACATGGGGGTGTTTGGGTAACTTCATGATCTATCTATATAGATGGATGTTATTAGACTTTAAGATCAAATCAATGCATGCCAAATTCCACCTTGGGTAGTTCCATGATCATAATATCAACAACTTTCTATTGAGTTGAAACATACTATAATTCCATAAAAAATTACTCAACCTTATCATTTATGATACTTACTCCCTATGTTATTTTTTCCTTGAATGATTTATATGATTTTTCTAAGGTTTATAACACTTGGATTTTCACACATAATTGGAATAGGAGAACCAACATCAATACCAATATATTTAAGATGTTATTTCATCCAAAGAAATTGAGTACGTTCTAGTTTTTATGAAATATACTCAACCTCTATGATTCTTGAATATATGTAGTCCTTTTTCTTTCTAATTCATGAAATATAATAATTCCCTAGATAAAACACACCACTAGAGGATTATTTTCAGCAATCAACTGAACCATCCCAATCCACATCTGAATATCCCAAAAACTACTACTATGAATTTATATAGTAAAACAACCAATATTCCACTACATTATTGATATAGATAAGTATCTTTTTTACACATGTCATGTGACTTTATTGTGGATTACTTTGATATTGTGCATCTTGACATGTGGAAAAAACAGTATATGATTGAGTTGTAGTCAAGTAGAATAAATCGCTAATAATTTTTATATAAAGTGTTACATTGATGAAACTAATAATTTCATATATATTACTCCATAATTAAATATTTTAATCCTAAAAAATTAACATTTTAATGATAATTGTAATAGTTTTAGGATTCATTAATATTTTGAGCATAACTGTGAAATAACCTAATTTTGGAATTAAAATATTTTTATATCATACTACTATTTCAGCCATAACTTCTTATAACATGATTTAAATTGTGAAATTATCTTTTATGAGAAGGTATATATTTTTATTCATTTCATTTTGCATGACCCAAAACTCAATCCAATAATTTGAGGCCCAAAACCAGATCACAATCTAGGCCTCAAAACCTGCATCCAGATCAAGATGATTTTTAATATGGGGATATATTTCATAAATTTCAGATAAAATGTGATTAAAATTTAAAAAGAGATAGAAAAGGTAATGAGGAAATTTTTTGATAATTTTTTCCATACAAGATTCAGACTCTTTTTATTCCATAAATGCATAGAAAATCAACACTTTAGAATTCTAGCAGTCTATGTGAGAGAAAATTTTATTGGATTAAAAATATCATAAAGAATTTTAAACCTAGAAATTTGAGATTAATTTTTTTTGTTCATACAGAAGTAAAATTGGAACAAATTTATAGTTTAACAATTTCTTAAATTCATCCATCTAGTTGGCATAACAGTTAAACACTTTTTGATGAAATTTTTATAGTAAAATATTTCTAATAAAATTTTACCTCCACTTCCATGTCAAGGTTTGGAAAAAAAGGTTGCCCATTTTGTGTTTATTTTTAGGATACATGATGTTGTAGTAGTATATTATTTTTATAATATACATTATTCATGTTTTCTTCTTCTCATATAATTTGTTTTAAATTTTTTTTATCTCATTATTCCATTCTTAACTCCATGAAAATAAAGAACTAACTTTGGCACTTATTCAGGGGGTGATTCTTAATTTCATGCACTGGTAATGATTTTTCATTATTATATTTTAAGAATTTCATTATTGGTGAAATCGTTTTTGGTGTATGGTTCACCCTACTTTCACTACAATTGTATTCTTATTCCCATTCATTTTTATTCCTATCTTTTGTCATTATAATGCTTCATATAGACTGAAGTATAATTATTATGATGATATGAGGGAGTATTGTCCCACATGAAGAGGGTATATGTGGGATAATTAGAATTCAATATGAGGGTATATAACGATAGGTTTTATCTCTGTATTTAATGGGATAATGTTATTAAATTTTTAAATAATAATGATAACATCATTGTGAACTCCAAATGATGACAAAAACTTCTCACAAACATATTTGTGGCTAGTTTTATTTCTTTTTTTCATTTATATATTTTTTTGTTCATATGCATTTTAAATCCCACACTATATCATTATATAATTAGTATTATGTTAGTTAGTTTGTAAATAGTGATAATAGAAAATTGGCGTGTGTGAGAGGCCTCCTCAATAGATCCATCCTAGGTATGCACTATATTTAATAATTAGGTAAATAATAATTCACTATGGAGGTATCCATGTAAAATACCTCTCATAAGACATTGACCATTCTCATTTTTCATTTTTTGATAATTTTGTCTAGGTCTCAACCATAGTTTACATCAGTCACAAATTATTTATTTGAAATTTGTTCAAAACCTCTTTGGAATTTTTTTTTGTGAGTTTAAGATCCCATATTCTATTTAAATAACATATAGGGAAAGGAAAAATGAAAATTCACCAATAAGAGATATTTTATATTTTCTCCTCATAATATCTGAAAATTTCTTACATTGGGTGTCATTTGAGCATCTAAAGATAATATCACCCACATATACAAGCACCATCATCCACTACTCCATTTTTTTTCTCGATATAGAGGTTATGATCAACTCCTCCCCTTCGAAATCTAAGATTCTTCAAATATTGGTACATCCTTGAGTACCATGCTCTTAGTAATTTTTTAGATTATATATGCCATTATTTGAAATAAAAACCTTATTTTGGTCATTTATAATGAAAAATAAATTTTTTTCTTGATGTTGACTTCCTCTTCATTGAGCTTATTAAGAAAGGTCAATTTGACGTCCATTCGGTAAACTTTAAATCCCTTATTCACCACCATAACCAAGAATAATATTATTATTTCAATTCATGAAACTTGTGTGAATGATTTATATAAATATATCCATTCAATTTGGGAATACCCTTTGAAAACATGTAATTATTTGTTCCTTGTAAATTTTCCATCATCATTCAACTTATTTCAAAACAACCATTTGGTCCTGATGATATTCATTTCATGTGACCTCAAGAAAACTTCCCATGTCTTGTTTTATTATTTGGTCAAGCTCCTCAGGCATGAATTTAACCCAAATATCATTATTAGTAGCTTATTCAAAATATTTTGGTTCCACCATAGATAATAGAGACACTTTCTTTTGATCTTTTTACATTCTTACTTTAATAAGGGGTGACTGATATCTAACAATATTGTATTCAGTGATGTCATAACTTCCCAATCTTCTACTTGAACCTAATATTTAGACCATGTTTTCATCACTATTATAAATATTATAAGGGTTATATAAAACCCTTGGAACTCCCCATGATTTATAAACTTCTTAATCACATTCATCCTTAAAAAAAGATAATTTATATTGAAAACCTGGTCACCATAATTATAATTTTATTCAAGAGTCATTGTCATCTACTCATTTTTAAAATATAAAACATAATTCCTTTTAATCACTTTACCAATCCTTTTATTTTTTCATTGGTATGCTCTACTCTGACTAATTCCCAATAAATATTCCTTCTTCACCAAGAGATTCAAAATTTTTATTCTTTTTTTATTAAGAATAAAACACTTACTTCCAAAAACTAGGATGTATTTAAGTACAGGAATCTTTCCAAACTAAATTTCATATAGTGTTTTATATTAATTTGTAAATAATAAGGATATGTTGTATATTAATAACACTATTTTCACTACCTATTTCCAATATTCCTCTGATATTCATTTTTTTAAGCATATTCTATGCCATGTTGTTGATGATGTGATTTCTTCTTTTAAGAACTCCATTATACTAAGGAGTTATAACTATTGAAACTTGGTGTTGAATTCTATGATTTTATAGGTATTCTTCAACTTATATATTTTTAAATTCTGTTTTATTATCAGTGTGGAACTTTTTAATTTTTACACTAATAATATTTTTATCCAAACTATGATATCATGTGATAAACTTAAACACTTTATATTTTTGAGTTATAACCATAAGTCATGATATTCAACCAAATTCATCAACAAAAAAGACAAAATACCTTTTTATATACATATATTTGGGTTTAATTGGCCCACATTAATCCAAATTCATGATCTCAATAATTTTTTATTACTTCCTCTGAATTGGTTTGTAATTATTTTGAATAATATTATCCTTTTGAAAACAATAAAATGTGTGTTTGTGTGATAAAATGTAAGCTTGGGGATGTCTCTAGCTCCATTATAATTCACAATATTTTCAAAGGATATTTAGATCAAATGGCTATATCATTTGTTCTATATTCTATTCTTATATTCCTTAGACATAAACCAAAAATTCTCTTCAATAAAAAGGTAAATATTCCCTTTTTCTTATCTTCCTTATATAGTAACTATACCATATCCATCTCTAACTATGAATACCATTTTTGAACTCCAATACACACCCTGAGCCACATAATCAACTAACAATATGAATATTATATATGAGTCCTTAAACCAAGATCACATATGATTTCTTGGGATATTTATTACCAACTTTAACTTTTTGGATCTAGTGATCTTGAGACCCTCATCATTTACAAAATAACCTACACCATATTTATTATATTTGATTCCCATGATGAGGTCTTCATTTCTTGTCATGTGAGATGTGCATCCACTATCCAATATCCAAAAACATGATTTCACCATTTCTATCAAGTCAATTTAAGCTACATTATCCTTATTATACATTCTTTTATTTTTATAATATTTTTCTTCCACCTCTATAGATGATTCATAAACTTGCTTTTATTTTTCCTCTAATGAGCCATATTTATCTTGCAAAAATAAGAATCAGTTTTGAACTTTTAGTTTGTTAGATAAATATTCTGACTATTTTTCCACCCTTTTGAGATTCTCTTTACACCATATCATTTACTCTTCATTCACAATAGATATATTTGTGCCCAAAAATTTACAATAAAAATAACAGCCTTTAAATTTAGAAAAAAGTTGAAATTCTATTCACTTATTTTTTTCAATCTTATTCTCATATATATCTTTTAGAAATAGAACAAACATATTTACTCTGTTATATATTTCAACAATAAAAACATATGATTATTTTAATTTTCTTCTCTGTATTTAATTATACAAAGGTACCTTTTTGAGTGACATGAAGATCCAATTTCTTTCAAGGTGTTGATGCTTGAGGTTTAACACTAACCACAACTGTATTATTCATGTCATCATACTTATAAATATATTTCCATTTATATTTAAATAATTTTAATTATGTAACGAGAATACATTCCTCAATGAATTCCTCATGAACTTTCTAGACTTTATGAGAGAAACATTCTTTGATCTACTTGGTATCATATCAAGTGTTATAAGCCTCTCTCAATCCTCACACATACATTTTAATTTCATTAATTCCTATTATAAATCTTCAATTATCTTGTATTTTACTTTCTTTCATTTATATATACCATCAATGATTTTTGATTTCTCCTTGGATTTGATTTTCCACTCAACTTATTTTGTTGAACATCCTAAATTTAAAAATTTGAGATTTTCGATTTTAAATTTTAATTCTTACATCCTTTCCACTTATTGTTGTATATTGGTTTTTGATTCATGAAAACTACACTATCCTTCTTTTTCTTGTCCCTCTATACACTAATTTCTTTAAGGGACACCCCGAGTTCAACCCAAAGTTCAAATCTGTCATAAACATTATTTTCAAAATCATAATCATTTTATTATGTAACATTTACTAATGCATCTTTATCAGGATCCTTGAAATCATGAACCTCTTCAACTCCACTTTTATTATAGTTTTAATATTCTTATTAGAGAAAAAATTTCTTTTTAAATCACTTTTATTTCTCTTCACATATTATTCATTATCCTTTTGAAATTTATTGGGATATATATCTGAAATATGTCCCAATTTTATATATTTAAAACAAGAAATTTGAAACATACCTTTAAACATTACTATTAATATTCTAAGACTAGAGTATAAAAAGTAAATAATATTATAAATTTCTTATTTATTTAATACTTCCTTCACCATGAGTTTCTTCATAGCTTTAAAATCCACTTTATGAAAATTTTACTTCACTTTGGACTCATGGCCTTCATCCCTCATCTCATATGCAATGAGAGTGATATGTAAGATATCTAGAGATATTTCATTTATATATTTTTCATCTAGAACCCACACCTATGAATTAAAGAAAATATAATTCTTCTCATGATACTCTTCACAATATTATCATATTTGAGATCCTCACTAAGGACACATATATCTTCAATAAGATCATTTAGTCGGTCAAAAAAGACATCATCCATATCATTTGGTCTCATTCTCAAATTCTCATATTTATTCCATGAAACCTATAAATTTGTATCATGAACCTCTGAGTATCCATCAAATATATTCAAAAAAAATCTCCCATATAACTTGAGAGACTTTACAAGACATTACTCTGTGTATATGGGATTGGCAGGTTCAATTTTTAAGGAATTAAATTCCTTTGAATATTCATCCAATTCTATATGATCATTCTCTAATAAATATTTATTTTCCATTCTTAAAAAAATAACATACATGGAAACCACATAAATTTAGAAGACCAAATATTGAAAAAAAAATATTACATACAACTCCTCCATAACTATAAATTATTACCTTCAAATATAGGATTTCCTTTGTGGTGGAAAATTTTCACCATGGTTTTGAGAGAGAGGGAGAAAGAAAGTCACCCCAAAACAACACTTTGATACCACTTGTTTTTTATTTTTTTCAAGTAATATACCCTAATATGTGGGGTTTATTCAAGTAATTGAAACATGGTCATTTATTTTTGATCTTGTTCTCTCAACTTGAGGAATAGTCCATTCTCTCTTTTTATTTCTCTTTAAAGTGACCAAAAAAACAAATAAAACATATAATTTTACTTGGTTCACCCATGTCGGTCTATAAATAAGAAGCATGCATTATAATGCACCTATTCCAAATCACAATAAAAGATCATTGATTCAATTTTTATATGTTTAGAGAGGTCTCAATGATCCTCTTGGTTTACTATCATGAATGATTGAAAATCTCACTGCTCTCCTATACTATGAAACTCACTAATTCTCAGGTTGTTTTCTTATTCTTATTTAAATAATAATGATGGACATGTACACTATATGTGATGTTTCTTTTAAAAAATTCAAAATTAAAAAGAGAAATTTAACTCTTGTAACACCTATATATTTGACCTTTTCTTTATTGAAGAAATATAGAATCACCCTCTTACTTTCCAGAGTGATCTGGAATTTCTTATCACTCTACATCTATTTTTTCCATCCCATCTTCATCCATAAATTCAAAACCATTTTAAAAAACGTTAATCTATATTTCCTATATACCATTGAATATATGAAGCTTTATTCCTTCAAACATTAAAAAAAACCATAAATAAATGGTTAGAACATCCATAAAATCCATTGATGTTGTAAATATTATTTTCAAAATTTTCAAACTCAAATGTTGAAAAATCATCAACTAAGAATTGGTGAGAAAATAAATCCCATTTTGAACTCAACACACTGATCTCCAGGCCTATAGTCTTCCTCTACAAGTAGTTTTTTACAGGTAGAATTCCTTTATTCGGGTTACACTATGGTCTCTTTTAGACTCTCGTTGGGATACTTCGTATTGCACAAGTACACACCTGACACACCATACCCAGAAAAACAACACGGTTCATTTTGACTGGTCATTTTTTACTCACCACAGCCACCAATATTCTCTTAGAGGACTTGGTATTTTTTTACAAGTGACTTCCCATATCAAAATACCCATTATTTTAGGCATATTCACCAACACCAGCTGTAATCTTCTTCAACACATCCTAGATGAATTCAACATAGTGTGTTCTAATCGATGGTAAAGACCTACTTCACCAATTTGAAATAAAACTACCAAATTATCATTTAATCAAACAACTTCATCTTCTAGGAAAAATCCTTAATCAAATATTTTAACAAACACAACCCAAAAATTCATAAGAGGAGATTTTTACAAAAAAATGAATAATATTTTTTGCAAATAAAAGTGAAAAAAAATTGTCTTAAAAACTCTATTCATGAATTTATAATATTTTCAAATAGTAAAAATAATATAATTTTCTCATTAATTTAAAGGATGATTGAATGTGAAATAGTTTCACATATCATATATTTTCATCATACAATATTAATGTAGTGTTCTTATCCACACCCACTCTTGAAAGACCAAGATTTTCAATTTCATCATAGATATAAAAATCAATCTATTACACTTATTGGGGTCCAATTTTAGTAAATTATAATTAAACATAACAATGTATATTATAAAAGTCTCTTAGTTTCACATAAACTATAAAACTCAAAACTTTATTGACTCCGTCATCAACATAATATACCATTTTTTCTTATAAATCCCATATATGTGGATTGTCTTATTCATACTAAAAAATATCAATAAAATGATTTAATTTAACATAAGTAAACTGAAATCATATGAATATAGATCCACTTTCATTTGAATAACATAACAGAAAAGTATACTTAATAATTTAATTCAATAATTTCAATTAGTATTCTATAATTTCTCAACTCTGTAAATTTTTTAATGATGCCACTATTTTATGTTTTCAAACATTCTTTATGGTAAATTATATGAAACATGATACCATTCATACTATATGAATTGGATCTCTTAGACATCTTAAAATATTATCAAGGTAAATATTCCAGATTATCTAAATATTTATCGTGATTGTCAATTTTTATAATCTTTAAAAATGAATACAAAATATTATTTTTTATAAAATATAATTATCAACATATTATAAATATGAAACTAATTATAAAATTACATGATGTAAAAAAAATAAAAAATATTCATGTTAATAGATTTTTTACCTCTTTATCATTTCGAGTTTAACTCTAAAGTCATCTCTTTATTTGTGTCATTAATTCTTCAATAAAATGATCTATAATATTACTATTTAGTCGTAAAAATATTTATGCTTATAGTAATTCCATATGTGTTAGTAAAAATGGGGACATTTCTCTATATAAAATTCCCAATATTGAAGATATTTTTAATTTACTAATTTTTTTAATACAATTTGATTTATCATCATCACATAAAAATCGATTGAGTTAGAAAAACACTATTCAGTAATGAGAAAAATGTAAAAAGGAATTACCACTCTATGGGATACTTCCATAGATAGTGTATGAGGCCTCCATCTTTAGCTTCGTTGGCTAAATTAACTATCAAGTGAATCATCATAATGAAAAATAATGGGTGAAATATTATCTTTGGATATAAAAGTGACCTTATAATTATTTCCTATATATTATAATGATAAATGGAATTTAAATTTTTCTCAAAAATGTTGCTAAAGACTATGAAAATATCAATTATAATTGCTGCTATTTTTATCATTTAATAAGAAAAAAATACAAAAAATATAAATTTATCCATACATTTATGTAATTCATATATATTTAGTTAATCTTTCTTATGATCATTTAATTAAAAAATCATGAAGTTTTACTTGAATATCCATAATGTACTTTCACATTTTTAATTCTTCAAATTAATGTATATTTTTATTGGTTTTAAACGATAAAATTATTGTAAGATAATTATTATTTTTATTTTCCCATAGATAAATCCTTGTTATAATTTCTTCTAATTTCTTACAATCATTAATATAACTCTTCAATTTCCCCTACTCATTAAGTATTGAAAAAAGTACATTGTAAAACACATTATTCTCAATTCTCATAATGTTAGATTATGACCTACCATCTGAAATTTCCAATAAGGATGTTTTGAAAATAAAATATAATTTTTCTATTTTTTTTTCAAATTTCATCTGATGAGTCACAAAATCTTTTTCTTCTTTTGTTTTATTAACCATGTTTCCCAAATTTTATAATAATAGTTGACAATTTTGTTCAAATTTCCAATCCAAATAATAATTTTTAAGGGATCCACAAATCAATTTTACCATAAAATCATTCTTCTTAAACTGAAATATTTGAGGTGTATCCAGAAATCAATATTGATATATGAAACACCATTTTCTTTTATAAGTATTCTTTTAGAGTTGAAAATCAAATTAAAAAATTAGACATGTTAGGTTAGTGTAAGTAATCCAACTAGATAAATTTCCTAGTTTAAGAAAGTCACTAATGGTATATATTATATCTTCATGAATTTTAAACATTTCTTAGTTGATTAATCACATATATCTACCCCATTATCCCAATAATTTTTCAATTATTTTAAAATAGGCTAAAGGTATACATCTATATCATTTCCTGGAATTTTTTTCTATGAATAATTCTCAAAACAATGAAATAATTTTGTTTCATTCATATTTTTGGATTTATATTATAAGGGATCAAAATAATCATCAATATAATATAAATGGTATTTAATATCCTAAATGGATTAAATCCATCAATTTCCAATCCCAAATTTTTATTCATATGATTTAATGAGAAATTTTCATATAAATAATCAAAGGATTTCCATGTTACTAAATCTATTCTATGTCACATGAACCCATAACTAGTGTTTCTATAGCATGTCACTTAATCTTTTTTGTGGGTTTAGATAATCTGAATAATATTTTCAATCATGTTATTAAAAAAATTATAATATAAAATTTATAGTATTTTTAGTTCTCTACTTCTTTATAACAGTATGTTTACATAGGCTTTATTTTTAATTCATTGATTTTCATTTATAAGTATGAAATATTTTACACACTTAATTATTTAAATCTTCTCCCCAATATAGTATACATTCATTGGAATGTTCATGTATCTTAATATAATTGGGGCTAATATTGTTATTAAATTTTTTTTATCTCATAAAATAATTCAGGGATCTTACCTTTACCTAACACAACATGAAACAACTCTAATATATTAGATATTTTTTTATTTATAATTCCATATAAACACTTGATATAGTATAAATGTATTAAAAATGATAATTTTGAATATTTTATACATCATGTATACAAATCTTGATTTACATATTTTACTAATTCATAAAACACATTTTATTTCTCAGTTAGTTTTTCCCTTCTTTAAATATTTATAGAATCAGTATGAGAATCTACTAATATATTACGATCTTTAAACTATTGTGTTATTTTTTCAAAAGAATTATTAATCATGTTCTAAATTTCATTATCTACTTCCTGGGTAGTGGTTTGATAATTTTATTGATGGTAAAAGATCAAAGTTTATATGTTGTTTGATACACCATGAAAAATCTGTCAAACATATCCACTAAGAAATTATTTTAATATCAAGTGTTTATAAACATACTTTCATTTCAACCATCATTTAAAATTATAAGACAAATATGGAAATTTAATTCTTCCATCCATATATTGATTTTCAATTGAAAAATCTAATAACATCTCCCACCCATTAACTAATTGAGGTGTATTATTGGGTTAAGTAATATAACTTTTAACCACTTTTATATTGTTGATAATTAACTATAAAAATAACATATAACATATTAGTTAAATAAAATCATGTTTAAAATAAAAAATAGGATTAATAACTTTATTAATTATAATAAATTATTTTCAATGAAAAATAAATAAATAACTCAGCATAGAATATAAAATATATATCCTTGAAATGTCACAAACCAGCATGGGTCACCCCTGACCTAGGAACCCGATCTAATCCATGCCAAGGTCTGAGGTACGCTACTGATTGTCCTAATCTAGTGAAAAATGTCAGGGTATTGACATATCATACCATGTTAACAATTTTACCAGAAGTATATAAAAATAAACATCCAATCAGAATAAACTAAAAAATAATAAAGGGAATATCACAATAATTGAATAATGAATGACAAACTAAATCATGTATAAAAATAAACTAGATATAAAACTAATCCAAGAGGTTGTGACAACCATTCCCAATAATAAAAAAACCTCAATAAGAAATCCACTATCTTTGTGTGACCCCTTAGTCACTATTCACATAAAATATCAAACATTTGAGGATAGATCCTCACCCAAAAAAGGTGAACCAAAGCCTCAGGCAGTTGTAAGGAAAACCATAAGAGTTGCATACACCAGATGTTGTATGTAGGGTGTGAGAAAAATCAAGCCTATTAGGACCCCACTAAGGAGTTAATGTAATTTTATTTAAAATGACACTGTATTCATGCCAATTTAAAAAAAAAAGAAAATAGGTTTTTCATACATAATTATATTGAATCCAATATCAATCCATTATGATTTTATAAGATTATATTTATATTTTCTCTTAAATAAAAACAATCACTTTGAAAACATTTTCCGGACATATACCTCTTTTACCAAAAGATCCATTTGAAAATAAACTTTATAAAACCCATTTTATAAGTAATATTTTTCTAAATGTTTTGGAAGAAATTTAATGATGAAAACTGAAACAAAATGATAAATAGAAATTAAGTCACAACATAACTTACTGAAATGAAATTGATAATTAGATACAATAATCACATTGAAATAATAGCCAATAAAACTAAGGAACATAAGTATAAATTCTTATATGAAATACTAAATAGTATCATGGAAAAAAACTAGTTCCTAAGGTTATAAAATCCTAGAACTTGCCAAACAAGGGACTAACTAATGACATGTATTCATCCAACACACAATCCACCTGACTAGCCTCCACCAAGAATGATCAGGGGATAACCCCATTATCCCTAGCATATCACCCAACTAGGTGGGACACTATTATTGTGAAAATATCTAGTGCAACATAAATCTATACCCATAACTTAGTTTTTAGTATACCCATTAAAGAATCAATAATGGGAGGTGAAAAATCAAGCATAACACATGATCATTATAAAAGTAGAATATAAATCTCACATTCAGCACCCTTACAAGAAATAACCCCTTTTTATTCGATTTATATGATAATAATAAAACCCCTTTGGGGAAACCAGACATATCAATCACAAATATAAAAGGGACTCAAGAGGGATCAACATATTCATATATTTTGATAAAAATGTTTAATACACCCAATGGGCCTCACTAAAATCTCAGCTTATTTTTTTGAAACCTTTCTCAATGGTTGAAACTGCATTTCATACCATTATTCAAAAAAATCATTAAAAACCCTTAAAAACAAATGAAAACATAAAACCATTTTCATTCAAAACATAAATAAAACTAAACCAATTTTATTCATTAGGTAACCCAAATAGGATCAAATCCCCTTTGAAAACACCAATTAAATTTAAAACACATCCTCAAATTCATTTTTATAATAGTTTCCATTCATAAATTATTTTAGAAACCTAAACCCTTAAAAACAAACCAAAATTAAAAACCATAAATTAGCTCAAAACAACTATGAAATTTATTTATCTATCGCATATAGGTATAATTTAATAAATAATAAATCCAGAAATATCAAGTAATAAATGATATGTCAAATAAAGGGAACACATGAAAAAACATATGTGACAACCTAGACATAATCATCCCACTATTGCATTATTTATATTAAATATTTAATTAAATGAATAACCAATACCTTTTAGGTTTATAGTTTTAGATAATTAGGAAATATCATTAACTAATATATCTCATTCCTTTCTCATAAAATGGATATATTTCCGACTATAATAATAACTAAATAATCTATAATAAGTCTTCAATATCTACCATAAATTCTACACATAATATATTCTTATAAAAATATCAGGTGTAGTAATTTTATTCAAAACCTGATGAAACAAAAACATAATAAGGGTGTTCTCAAATGCTCAGTAAGGAAAATCATGTAGAAAAATACATCATAGAATAAAAAAGGAAGGAATGGAAAAAAGTAAATAATAATATAATAATTAAATATAACTGATCACATAAGCTTGAAATAAATCCATGAATGAAATAAAAATATAAATAATCACTTGAATAACAATAACAAGTTTCAAAATGATAAAATATATAATATCAGACATCATAATATTATCATTAAGGTCTCATTCCAAGATATCATACATACCAGCAAGGCCTCAACTAATACATCCTAAATAATTGGGAAATCATACACTAAATACCCAAACGTTTTTGTCTCATGAGACCTACCGATTCATAGAGGGGCTATTATGGCCCCCACCCATCACTAATTATGTTCAATTTGTTAAAAAAATAAGTAAATAGAAGAACTATAAAATACATAACCAATATGATTTAGTAATCAGTAAACCTCTATATTGAAATGAAAAGTATATAGATTGTTAATATTTCCCAAATCAATAAATGGAATAAATCTCGATGTAATCATCCCTCAAATTAAAAATGTATAGAGTAATGGGTATACAATTAAGAAAATGAATTCCCAAATTAATATATTTAATTATATGGTCATAATTTATCTTTATAAATATGATTCATGTTTAAAAAACACATATATTAATGTTCCCAAAGGAACCTCATACATAATCATAGGTATGTAATCAAAATTTATCCATATGGAAATAGTATATATACAGATTATCAATACTTCCCATTCAATGAAAAAATTTGGTTAACTAGGTGAATTTTTTACAATATTAATATTCCTAATGTAATGTAAATTATCCTTATCAAATGAATGATAATATGGTAGTAGTGAGGGGTACTTTCATGACGTAAGGATATCTATAGGAAATGATCCATTAAAAAGTATTTAATGAAGATGAGATGTAAATCCATATAAATGGAAGTGGAAATAATATTTTATAAAATTATAGGGTAAAATAATTCAACATAGAAGAATGGGGTATAAGAATAATCATTACAACATAAATAAAGGAAACTGAGCAATGAAAAACACTTACGGATTGGGTAACACGTTAATTGAAATATGAATGAAGAAAGGAACTCAATTTATATTTTGTATATCCCATGAATTATATGAAAAATATACTATAATATTTTCATGGTAATTAAATCAAAATAACACTATATACAAGGAAAAATGGTTCCAAAAATATAACATGTCTCATGGGTTAGAATTGATACCAAGAAATGCTTACATAATTTTTATCTTTTCAATTGAAAACCTATGAAAGATGAAACATGAGATGGATTTTTAAATCCCATATATTTCATGAAAAAACTATGATAAAACAAATTCTTAGAAAATATATACACTACAAACAGGAAAAATGTGGTGAATACACATCATATCTCAATGAATCAAAATTGAGATAAAAACCCCTTATAGACAACATAATTCATGAAGAAGGTAAAATTTGAAAAGTCGTTTAAGTGAAATAAATGTAAGTGACTAGAAAATAAATTTTAATTTAAATATAATGAAATTATAGGTAATAATATACCCAACTTGTAATAATAAAGTCCAAAAATAAAAATCATATCTCAAGGAATAAAATTCGAGTCAATAAAAGAACTAAGTGCTTGGATAACACTTTAATCGACAGAAAAAATAAGAAATAAACTAGATTTGGAATTTTATATCACATTAATTAGAATAAAAATATATTAAAATAATTTCATGGTAATTAAATCAAAATAACACCACATATAATGAAGAATGGTGTAAAAAATTTAACTTGTCTCCAAGAGTTAGAATTGAGACAAAGAAACCTTACCTTTAATCCTATTTTATCAAACATTCTCTAAACTCCAGTCTAAAAATATAAAAATATTAATAAAATATTTTATAACCTTAATAATACTTATAACCTTTTATAAACATAATTTTTAATCATTTATTATAAATATATTAATTATTTATATATTATATTTTCATCAATGAATGTTATTAGTTTCGATTATTTGATTAGTACTAATTTTGTAATGATGGTGTCTATTCTTGTTTATAGATTAAAAGTTCATCATTATGAGATAATTATAGTTTATTTATTATATTAATTATATTTAATTGTAATTATTTATAATTTTATAATTTCATTTTATAATTATTTTAGTTGTGATTCATGATAATGAGGTCGATGACAAGTTTGTTACAACAATTTTTAATGAAAAAAGTGTACTACATTAATAATAAGATAAATATTAATATAAAATGTCATGAACCATAAAATTCATCATTTTATCATTATTTATTAATTTAACCATTATTTATGTTTATGAAGTCATCCATGATGGAAATTTATAGCATTTTTCGGGTATATTGTTAAACCGATTCAAACAAGAACAAGTTATAATCTTAAGGAGAATATGGTTAAGAAAGTGATTATTTTGGAATATTATCAATAGTATATATATATATAATTATATTATTTATATGTTATTATGGTTTTTAATCATATTATTTGATATTTGGATAAAAAATAAAATAATAGAGTGAAAAAACATTGTGTCACTTTCATATAGTCGATAGTTCACACGTACACATGGGTGATAAGTTCATTTTCATAGATTAAGAGAAATATATGAAATTTATTTAGTAATATAATCTAAATAATGTTAAAAATATAATATAAAATTTTTAAATAGTGTTTTATAACCATCCAAGTGAGGTGGTGATAAAACACCAAGCACGCCGTTTATTAAGGTGTTATTCCACACATACAAAAGACTATGTCTTCATTTGTTGATTGGTTTTGCAGGATGTTATGAAGTGGATATTCCATAAGTATAATAAATTTTCATCATATTAATAATACTGATTTTATCATACATTCCTAGAAATAATATGTTATAGGGGTTTAAAGAAGAAAATAATTGAGAGAGTTTGGTTTAGAACATTACCTCTCTTTGGATGCTCTCCCATGGGTAATAAATTAAGGCTCTTTAGCATGGTCTATTGGAAAGTAAAAGAAATATAAAACATGGGTAGAGAATTTAGGGGAGACTAGTTCAATTTTTTTTCAATCTAAGGCTTTTTAATTAGAGTATAATTGTGATGGAAGTGATCTTCCTTTATAAGTGAATAAAATGATATTTTTATAAATACTTTGTACTTTTCAATTATGGAATGCCGTTATTCCAAGGTAAAAGGACCCAAAATATAAAATAATTGAATTTTTAACATTTTAATGTCTATAATATTCGAAACCATTAATTTTTATACAAATATGATTGATTTTAGGCTTTTCACTTTATTTTAACTTTTTACCCTAATTAACTTCTACCATGGAAACCCATTTTTAACCTTGGTAATTATATTTAAATGAAAAAAATTTAAATTTAAATTATTAACTAGTTTGGAAATTATTATTTCATGTATTATAAGTATTTTATAAAAAAAATCTATGGTTTTGAAATATTAATTTTAGTGTTAGCGCACATAACACGTAAAACCTACATTTTAGAAAAAGTGTGTTTTAAGATTAAAATTTATTTGTAGGATAAAATTATCAATGTTTTTACATTTTAATGAATTAAATTGGTTTATTATAAAAATAATATGTATCTTCCAAATCAATTCCAAACCAAATTTCACCCAAATAATATTTAATTAAATTAAATGACCAAAATAGGTTTTCTATAAAAAACTATTACTTATGACCTTAAAATGTAAATAATAGGTTTTATAAATTCAACATAGTATTTCTAAAATGTATAGTTTTAATTATTATACAATTATTTTATCAATTAAAATGTTTTATAAACATATATGTATTTATTATATAATGATAAAGTCAAAAAATTTAAGGTTTTGGTAAGAAAACTATATTTCTCACTATTCACCTAAAAAACAATTATTTATGAAAAGTACCATAAATATATATTATGATAACACCAAAATGATGAATGAAAAAAATGGATTTAATTTTATAAATTTAAAATTCTAAAATTTAATTATTTAACTTTTATATGGAAACATTAAATATAATGAAAAACTATTTATATAGGATTTTTTTAAAATATTAACTATTTTTGTTCTTATTTCCTATAAATTAAAAATAAAATTGGTGATAATATATTATTCATATCAGAAATATATTTATATATAATATATTTAGTTTCTAAAAATAAATCACATAAAAATAAAATTTTTCAAAATGTTTTATTTCAAATCATAAATTAAACTTATTAAATATTTAGAAAAACTAACTGAATTTTATCGTATTATTAATAATGACATTTATTTTTTTAGACAAACTAAATGAATTTTGGTTACCTCTATTTTTATTTAGATAAACTAACTAAATTTTGGGTGTTATATTCTTCTCCCCCTAAATAAATTTCTTCCTCAAAATTTTATTTATCACTTACTAATAAAATTATTTGTGGTTTTCTAAAATACATTCATAAGTTAGGATATATTTTCAAATGATGTGTCTAAATTAATATCTTAGGTATGACTATAAAATACATCTTTTTTATCCATCATGTTAACCAATTGCTTTATTTTTCCTTGGAAACTCATTAATTTTTTAGATATTTTTTGACTTATATGAAATTCAAAATCATCTACGTCATCATATTTTTTACCAAAACATCAATGAGACTCCATCCTTCTCTTATTTTATGTTTTTATGAATTCAACTTTTATTAAGTTTTTAATCATAATTTTTGATAGCATGTTTTTCATAATCACAAGATTTCTCACTCTAACTCTTATCCTACTAGATTTCTTATTAAGAAATCTCTTTATTTCAGACAAAATACATCATTAGCATGATTTCATTAGGATCCAACCATTATTAAAAAAAATAGTTAACATAAGTGATGAACGATTAACATCATAAGAGAATTATGAAAAAATTCACCTTAGGAGGTCCTACTCTATAACACCATCAAGTTATCTTATATATTTTTTTAGTTCAATGTATATCACTCTTGGTTCAACCTATTTTTCTTTCAGATAAGTTCTATAATCCTCTCATTTCTCAAAAATAATCATCCATAATTACCACGATAATTCTTACAATATTCTAAACCAAAAAATTATTGAAATTTATACTCCCAAAATTCAACTTTCCATGTCATGACTCGTCCCCCAGGTCCTGTGTTGTGACTACCCCAAGCCCGCCTTCCATAGGCCTGGGGCTGGCGACTAGCACCAAAAAGGCATATCTCTAAAACCGGGAAGGAATTACCTTTAAACTTGTAAACTCACCCAAACTAGGCACACAACAAGGTACAAGAACAAGGTAAAATATAAAGTAAACAGGGTGTGCACCAAAAGTAAAGGGCCAGAATACAAGCCCAACTAGAAAGTACAAGTAAAAATGAAAAAGAACATCTCATGTGAACACCCACCATGGACCATATCTGAAGGGTAGGTACAGATCTCGAACGGTTGTCCCTATGGATCGTCTCGTCTAATTTCCACCTCCGATCAGCCTCTAGTCTGGTACCCTCAACCTAAATTAGTGTTGTCTGTCGTCTGCACAAGACACAGCAAGGTGCGGGCATAGCCCTTGTAGGGGTGAGTATAACGATACTCAATAGGGACCCCGAGACCCTCGTAGGTCTCCTAGAGTTCCAGAAAGGAAAAAACACAAAGCACAAAGCAATAGTCATCAAAACTTCTTAGGTATATGCCCATACATATACCTAAGTTATCAAGATATACAAAGGTAACACCACGAAGGTAGCAGTACCACACAGGTAACACCACGAAGGTAGAAGTACCACATAGTTACACCATTAAGATAGAAGTACCACACAGGTGCACCATGAAGATATAAGTACCACATAGGTACACCACACAGATGAATACCATGAAGGTAAGGACTCAGCTCAAACTCAGTATAAGTGAAGTATAGAAGTACAGATGATCAGTCGTGAAGCTAGATCATCGTATTCTGTCAAAAGGCACTATTGTTGACTATACGGAGTCTGACCCACACAGGATCGATAGGTACTAACCCCCGTAATGAACTACATAGGATCTGACCCACCTAGAGTCGATAGGTACTAACCCCCGCAATGACCCACACGGGATCGGTATGCGCCGACCCACACAAGATCACTGAGCACTGATCGACATAGGACTTGACCCACACAGGATCGGTATGCACTGACCCACACAGGATCACTGAGCGATGACCAACACAGAATCTGACACACATAGGATCGGTGCTGACCCACACAGGATCACATGGTACTAACCTCCATATGATCGGTCTCCAACCTCCACCTCACTGCTAACCACTGGATTCCCGCTAACAGCACGCTTGGGAGAACTAGTCCCTAAGACATTTTTCATACCTCAACAACCATTATGTTCCACAAAGAAGTATCCCAAAGGTCTGTCATGTTATAAGGGATCCAACGCAACTGACGGTGCATCAATCGGACGCCCGGTCTGTAAGTTATTAGCGTTTCTGCTCTGAGGGCTCGGTTGAATTCATTGTTCGATCCAACTAGGTCATACTCCAACTTTATCCAAAACTCAAGTGGATTATACCAAAAGGACCATCTCAATCAAAGGATCCCAACGTCGTAGATAGTTTGTCAAACGGACGCCTAGTTCTCAAGTTACATCCAAAAAAGGTGAAACTGGGTCCTGATGGGCCTGGGTCTAGTCCAAACCGGTCGGACCGACCCGACCTGGTATGAGTCCGGCTCGGATGGCCCAGGCCTTGGTGGGCTTGGGCCACGGTCTGGCCCAGCCCACAATGAGAGTGGCCCACTGCGGTGCGTCCCACTGGGCATCATTGTCCGCCCGAGCTGCCGCCGAAGGGGAGCGACCCGCTCCCCCCCCCCTTTCGTTTGGGACAACAAGTAGTAGTGCCTTTAGGCACTTCCATGGCACCTGTAGGACCTGAATGGGTCCCGCCATTCTGTTATAGCAGGCCGGTGCTCCGGCCAGTCCTCCTCCCAGCGGCGCAGTCATGCACTGCTACTCCACTCCGGCCGGCAGAGTGTCGGCCACCCTACATCCTCCATCGCGACCAAGCGGTTGTGGTCACCATTTCCAGTTGTGCGGACGCATGCTGCTGCTTGCCACGTGGCTGACTGGTGTGTCGGATTCTACCCTGCTCCACTGCAACTGACGGTCCATGGCCTCCTGCTCAACCCGTGGTGCAGACGCACGCCGCCCTACCTCCACTGCCGCCTACTCGCACCGTGGCCGGTCAGTTGCGGGCCGCCCTCCACTTCCATGGGTCGCCGCAACTTTGTTCCTAGCCCTAAAAAAAATGATGACTGCATATTCACAATCCTCGGGTCAAGGGCTCTGCATCCATATGTCATGCTCAATGAATGATTGAGTTTCCAGCGTGTTTAATTATTTGGTGTCAGAGAACATACGAAGAATGCATGAGGAACAAAAGAAAAAAGGGAAAGTTATATGTGCGGAATGATGTCCATGTTTTTTTTTCCATCATCATTTTTGAAACGAGAATATGAATAAATATAAAGAAAGATTTAATCATATTTAAAATTAAAACCCCTACCTTAACGTTCGTTGAAGATGTCACAAGGAATGAGATGATGTTGGTGACGTCAGCGTTCATTGCTCCCGAACCGAGCTCACATGTCATCCTCGTTCTTGATCCGAGGGCGTTCTTCATTGGAATATGATCCTCCGAAATCTCTCTCCAAGGCTCTCCTCTTTTGCCAAAAATTTTTCCAACCTCAAGAAATGTGAGAAGCCAACTTAATAAATTGAGTTTATTAATTAATAAAATTCGAAACTTTAATTAAGTTAAAGTTGGAACATTAAATAGGGAGAATAAAAAAAGAGTCACATCCCATTAAAGAAGAGAGTTTGGGTGGTCCCCACTACTAAATTGAAAATGGGAGGTTTCAATTTCAAAAATAAAATAAAGCATGTTTATCTTATTTTCTCCCACAAAAAGTCCGAGAACTAATTTTCACCCTCGACCTACTGCAGTCGAGGTGAAGGTCTCTTTCAGCAAATATCGGTGTTGTGAGTTCAATGGTGTCCTCAAATTTCAATTCCAAGCACTAGTTAAAAAGTTACAAAATACCGCTTGCGCATTTACTAAACGTTCTCAAAAAAAGTTCAGAAATTCATTCCAGGCACAGCGGGCCTTGGAATCACACACTGTCAATTTTCACAGACTCTTAATATTCCAATATAATTAAAAAAAATTACATGAAAAAATCTGTGTCTTTACATTCTCTCTACCTCCGGGCTTTTCATTTCCAAAAGCCACAACATAAACTAGGGAAACAATTGGGGGTACTAAGAATGAATCTGAGCCTCCTGCTCCCATGTGCTCTCCTGGACGTTCCTGTGTTTCCAATGTACGCGCACCAGAGGTATCGACCGCCCACGAAGGACCTACTCCTGTTGATCCTTGATCTCCACTAGAACCTCCAAAAACGTCGCCTCATCGTCGATGTCCAGCTATCCCCAGTCAATGAATTTCGAATGATCATGTACATATCTCCTCAGTTGGGATACATGGAAAACATTGTGCACCCAGTGCAACTGAGGGGGGAGAGCTAAGCAGTAAGCCACCTCGCCAACTCTGTTGAGGACCTGAAAGGGTCCGATGAACCTCAGAGATAACTAGTCACCCCAGCATCATGTCAAGGCAGCCCAAATTCAACAGAAGAGTTATGTGGATAATCGTAGATGATACCTTGAGTTCAAAGTTAGAGACATGGTGTTTCTACGCATATATCTGTGTAACAAAGTTATGAGATTTGGAAAGAAGGGGATGTTAAGTCCTAGGTACATCATCCCCTTTGAGATTCTTGATCGTGTCGGGGATGTGGCCTATCAACTAGAAATTCCACCTACCATGGACAAAGTATATAATGTCTTTTATGTATCTCTCTTAAGGAAGTATATACCAGAACCTTAACATGTACTCTCTCTAGTAGTAGTACAACTAGAGGATGATCTTTCTTGCGAGGAGCAACCAATGAAGATATTAGATCATAGAGAAAAAGTTATAAAAAATAAGACAATTCCCCTCATCAAGGTGTTGTCAAAAAACCACAAGTTTGGAGAAGCGATGTGGGAATCAGAAGAAGTGATGAAGTAGAGTTACCCACATCTGTTTTATTGTGGGAAAAAGAAATTTAGAGGGCGAAATTTCATAAGGGGGTAATATTGTAACGACCCAAACTTCTATCAATGAAAAATCCTCTTAATCTAATTAAATGTATTATTATATAAGATGGTTATATAACGTATGAAATTCCATAGTTTTATATTTTTTTATTTTAAAATACCATTAGGAATTGTGACCATTTCTAATATAGCCATTGAAGATTGATCACATGATTAGTATAAATATAGGGCTTTAAAAAATCCAATTTACTCAGAAAAAGGAAGTGATGGCCTCATCCAGAAGACTTTCCCCTTATGAAGCCCATTTGTCAGAGCTCGGAAAGGAGGTGGCATCGTGGGGCTTCTCTCTTGACCAAGACCAAATCGAGCTTCAACACGTGAAGCTTTAATGGAACTGCCTACAATAGAAGTGGTAGTTGATAGAGATTACCACTCGAGCAATGTTATCTGAGCCACCCTAAGAGACTTTTATCATTGCGCACCTTACCCTAAGGTCTTATGTAGGTGTTTTAAAGGGTTATGTAACATGGCCCTAGAATTATGATTATGTACATCATTTTTTGTATATGATAAAGAATATACTTTCATTTTATTATTGTTACTTTGTAAATTGTTTTTTAAAGCAGAAATAGTATTTTTAGTAAATATTCAACTAAGAAATATATTTTGATAAATTAATAGATTTTTGAATTAAATAATATTTTAATAAAATATTATTATTATTATTAAATTAATTTTTATTATGTATAAATGATCACATAATTTTTTTGAATACAATTGTAATTTTTATTATGGTTTGAAAGCTATTTTTGTCAAAACCCATGAATTTTGGATAAATGTCGGTTTTTATTTTAAAAGTAAAATTCACATATTTAGAAAATTATTTAGATAAAATGAATATTATTTTTGTAATAAAGATTTCAAAATTATCCAATGATTAATTTTTCATAATTTTCTGAGTCAATTGAATCTTTGGGTAAAAATTAAATATTGTTTAAATATATAATGTGTTTTATGACATCATAATGATCCAATAGTGATGTAATAAAATACTATAAACATTATTATTGGCCAATATATGTTTTACCATTAAAATAATGTGATTTTAGGTTTTTTTTTATTTATTTTACAAATCTTTAGTGGACCCTCCAAGACTTATAAAACATTTTAGCTTTTTAAATTGATTTCCTTGAGAGTGTGACTCACCTCCACATAAGTAACCCTATTATTTTAAGAATTTCATCCATTTTCCTTACAAAATATTTTTTTACACTCCTGTTTTTCAAAAACCATGGGCAAAAATCATGGGTGGGTTTGTGGTTTTGATTAGTTTAATGTGTGGTGTCCCAAACATAAATAATAAAGAATTCCCCCTCCTTTCCTATATAAACCCACCCAATATCCCACTTAATCTTCACTCAAAGCCTTTGTATTTATTACAAATTATTCCATCCTCTATATATAATCCTCCCAAGGTTCCCCAAGCTCCCAAGAAGCCTCTCTCAAGCCCCTACCAAGGATTTGAGATCATACTTCCAAGTAAGGGATTCCTTCCTTTCTCATTTTAGCCAAGTTTCTTAATATTGTTATGTCCTTTTATTTTTAATTATAAATGTTAGGGTATGATTTCAAACCTCCCCAATATTACTCTATTTATTTTTTAATGATGGGATACCCCTTTATCTCTCATTAATTCCTTCCATGTACACTCGTTACTATGCCGAAATTCTGTAAGGAATTTCCCTCTCCTCATTTACATTCAAGCAATTGTTTTGTGTTATGAATTTGAATTCTATTAAATATGTGGGTACATGTATATATATGACCCCCTTACAGTCCATTTAGTTTAAATTTTATGAGACACCCATTTCTCTCTCATCAACCATTTTTATGAATTCTTAGGTCACGCCATTAGGCTGCCGAAATTACATCGATTTTCCAAGCCACTGTCATTGTGTAGTAAATACCATGACAATTTCTCTATCAAGGTTATTCACCTTTATGAACATTAAATTATTGATTATAAATCTTCATGTATGTATTCCACATCCCTTTACCATGGAATAAATGATGATAATTGATTCCATATTGTATGATCCATGTGGCACACTTATGCATGAAATGAAATGTTTAAGAAGGGTGCGCCCTGATAGCACTCAAATGCATTGGGTAAAGTATAGTGTCATGATATGTCATGTGCAATGAGTGTTGACTAATTATAATTCAAGTGCAACTAGGGTTTACTCATGCTTCATGTGCAATTAGGTCTTACTCATGCTCCAAGTGCAATGAGTCTTGGAACATGCTAATTCCATGTTAAGTGTTGTTGCCACATTTCCATGTTATGATAATCATGCTATATCATGCCTTTATATTCATATTATTTTATGCTCCATTGATATTCCTATTACCTAACATGTATTTTAATCTTCATGTTATGCCTTGTTTACTCCCTTACTGGGATTTATAGCTCACCTGATTCTTATTTATGTCCTCAGGTTATCCCATGTTAAGTACAAAGGAATGTAGTGGTCATGTAAAGGAAGTTTTCAATAAGATGTTGAGTTTTATGTTTTAAGTTTTTATGTAATGTTCCCAATACCCTAATACACTAGACCTATAGATCTTCTATGTTGTATCAAGTTAAGGTTTTATGTAATAAATTATTTCAAGTGTATAATAAAGAGCAGGGTTGTCATAAGAATGATGTGTTAATCCATAAAATGACACAATATTGACTTTGGAAGGATTAATGGCACATGATATTAAAAATATGGTATTATATTTCATAATATTTTGGGATTTGAATTGATCATTAATAGTAGAGATAAACAAGAAAAAACTCTCTTGTGTGTGTATCCTTGCACGTGGGAGTGTGTATATATTGAGTGTGGGAGTGTGTGTTTTGTTTTGTGTGTGATTGTTTACATATTCATTGTGTGTGTGTGTGTGTATTTTGAGTGTGTGTGTGTGTGTGTGTTTCCTTGTGTGTGTGAGTGTGTACATGTTGTTTTCATGAGTGTGTGTGCTTGCATGTATAAGTGTGTATCTTCCACAATCTATATTTTTTCATTTTCTAATAACCCTTTTAATGGGTAAGTGTGAACCATAAAAAATTCCAAAGAAATAAAAGCATCAAGATTAAAACCACCACAGCCCAACTACTCGACTCCACGATTCCTCTAAAGAAAAACCCATTTCAAATTTTGAAATGAGAAAACAGTCAAATTTTCATCTTGTCACCATCACCTTGAGACGCACACCCTGACACCAAAGACTCGGTCAGCTGTCTCCACTACCGACCCCCCTTCATTACTGTGATTGAAACTGGTAACCACTAAATCTTTAGACAATGAACACCAAAGACACCAATAGCCTTTCCATTGAAAAATCCCCATCAGATCGAACTGAAATCCATACCAGAGCCGTCTTCCAAATCAACACCATTTAGAACAAACATTACACAAAATGGTAACAAACAGATCTGTCGATGTGTTCTTTTCATCTTGCAAAACATCGTCGCATCGATGCCATCACTAACGGAACATTGGCTTTATCACCCAAAGACCAATCAAAACAACATACCATGGAACCGAATAACAAATCACACCAAAATACATCTAAAAACTCATAACAAACAAAGGAAACCAAAATAAAGAAGTAATACATTTCCAGAGAAAACCACTAAAGAAGCCGAGGAAGAGAAAAGGAACCAGAAATGTGAGAGAAACTAACACTGACGAGAGGATTCACTGAAACCGCCATCGTCCCCCCTCCATCACCATCCCAAGTTATTCCAAAACCCTCATCGAGCCCGACCAAGGTGGTGTCTAGCCGGATTGGTTGAACATCAAGAGCAGTAGAGAAGAGGAAAATCGTGCACTACCACCATCGCCGACCCAAACCACCAGAAGCACCTACACATAGACCCAAAGTGGAGGTCTAATGTGTAGGGTAAGGTAGAAAGAGGGGTGGTGGGAATCGAACGTCATTCCACCAGCAACCATCGCCAGGTGGGCATAGAATAGAAAGGGAAATGAAACCATAGAATCGAGGTGGAGCCGTGGGAAGACGTGAGGATGATGGAAAAGGAATAATAACAATTCATAGAGGCTAAACCAAACCCATGGAAAAGGGTTTTAGGAGGAAACCCTATACAAAGCAGAGGTCGAGTGGGGAGAACCGAGGGAGAAGGCAGACATTGCATCTGTGGTCTAGAACCTGACCCTTTATAAGGGTTCTGTATAAGTGTGTATCTTAATGTGTATGAGTGTATGTATCTTTGGGTGTGTATTTATCCTCATGTTTTTCTATGTTCATATTAATTAAGAATGAATAATATAATGGAAATATAATTTCTCATACTGACAATGGAGGAAGCTGAATTAGATCACATACATCATAAGATTCTTAACTATAAATGCAAGTGTTGGCCAGCCATATCAAGAAGCTTGTTGATCAAAAGACAGAGGGGTTTTATGAGAGGATTAAAAACCCAAATTAATCAATTCCCAAGGATGATTCATAAAAACCCATTACATCCTATGAATCCATACCCTCCTCACATCATAGAGGAGGACATGGATGATGAGTTTGAGGATTTCTTGCACTAGAGGAGGTTGTTCAAAAAAACCAAAAGGATGATATAGGAGGCCACATGAAGATGAAATACTTTGAGGTATCAAGTTGAAAGTATCCTCTTTTAAAATTAATAGAGATATGGAAGCATACTTGGAGTGGGAGATACAGAATGAGCAAGTGTTTTCATGTCATGCATATTCCAAGGAGAAAAAATTCAAACATTCATATCTTAATTTTTTTGATTATGCTCTAATTTGGTGGTATTAAATTCAAAATGGATAGGTATGGATATGGAGGATATCCCATCAACACTTGGGAAGATATGAAGTTTACCGTGGGGAATTATCTTGTCACGTCACACTATCATAGGGACCTCCACAACTAAATCCAATGCCTCACCCAAGGGATCTGGGGTGTTGAATATTATTACAAGGGTATGAGAAATTTAATGATCCAAGAAAATACTGAGAATTATCTTTAGGAAATCATGTCATTGTTTTTATATGGAATAAATCCAGATATTTTTGATCAAGTGGATATGTACCGCTATCTGGTGATACAAGATATGACTCATAAATCCATGAATATTGGGAAAAAATTTAGAATAAGAAATATGAGGAAAGTAACTATGCCTTTCACCCCATAGATAAATTCAAAGAGATTGGAGATAAATAAATTTCCAATGAGGTGGTTGATTATAAAAGTAACATGGTAATTATTACACATATTAAACCTACTATTGAGACTAACCAATCAAAGAATTCAGATATTTGATGTTTCAAATCTTAAATAAGGGGCCACATAACATGTGATTTACCAACCCATCACACCATGACCATCAAAAAGTGTGTATAATGGGAACTTTATGGATAGATATTATAGTAATATGAGGAAGATTACATAAGAATTAATAATAGATAATTTGTGGAATAATGTGATATTATTATCATAAGACAAGTTTTGAGTTCTCAAATGATGACTGATGAGAAGGAGAAAAGGGTAATATTTTTCCATACATGGTATAAAAAAAATTTAATAGTATGTAGTGCAATAATTGATGGGGTTGGGGTGGTATAAATTCGGTATGAACTAAGTTGGAGGATAATTTTGAACTCGTAAATTTAAATCACCAACATCCATACTAGTTTTAGTGGTTTAAGGATTGTATAAATATGTAGGTGAATAGAAAGGTGAAGGTTTTATTCACCATTTAGAAGTAAAAAAGATGAGGTGCTATGTAATTTAATACCAATGAAGTTGTTTCAATATCTTTTACGATTACCATGGATGTATGATTGGTGTGTCATTCATGATGGATTCCTAAATTAGCATTATTTTATAATTTGAGGGAAACCTATATCCCATATCTTGAAGTCCCCTAAATGTTTTTTGGAAGATCAAATTTTTAGAGAGAAAAAAATCAGTGATCAAGAAAAAAGGGTGAAAATGAAAAAAGAGTGACTAAGGGAAGAGAATAAATGAGAGAAGAAAATAAATAGAAAATAAATACAAACCAAGAGTGAAAAAATATTTGAGGGTGGAGGAAAATACCATATTGGAAAAAATATCTCATGCAATGATGCTTTGATTTCTTGAAAAGAACTGTTTAGTACTTATGTTAAAAGAGGTGATGTTGAACACTAATGACTTAACATGTCCTTTTCCATATATATTTTTGTCTTTATTTCAATAATTTGGGGATATATTTCCAGAAGGGGCACCACCTAGCTTACCACCCATTAGAGGTATCTAGCATCAAATTGATCTCATACTAAATTAATCCCTCCTAAATCAACCAGCGTATCACACTAACCCTGAGGGGAACAAATAAATTCAATGGAAACTCCTAGAGATGTTGAACATGGGGTATGTAAGAGAGATCCTATGTCCTTATGTAGTATCGGTCCTACTAGTTCCAAATAATGATGGAATATATATAATGTTCATTGATTATAGATCCATCAATAACATCCCTATGAGGAATGTTCATTTTATCCATAAGTTAGATGACATTATTAATGAGTTAAAAGGTTTCAAATTTTTCCCCAAATTTGATTTAATAAGTAGATATAAAAGGATTATAATGAAGGAAAACGATGAGTGGAAGAAATTTTTTAAAATAAAACACGGTTCTTATGAGTGGCTAGTGATGTCTTTTGGTCTCACTAATGAACCTAGCACATTCATGAGATTAATGAATCATGAATTGTACTCGTTTATCTAAAACTTTATGGTGTATATTTTGATTATATTCTAGATTATATTAATAATTTGAATAAATATGTGTATTACTTTATAAAATTCTTATAGGTTTTAAGGAAGGAAAAGATGATAATAAAATTAAATAAATTTGAATTTTTCATCAATAAAATTGTTTACATTTGATTTTTTATGAGGTAATATAGTTGAAGTGGAAATTTAGAAGATTATAGGCATAAAATAATGTCCAGCTCCAACACCCATTGGAAAGATAAGTTTTTATAGGATTTCTAGTTTTTATATAAAATTTTGGAAATATTTTAGTATATTGGAGGCTCCCTTGAGGGATCTAATAATGAATAAAATTCCCTTTAAATGGGGGGAAACTCAAGAGAAGGTGTTCCATGAAATTAAAGAGAGACTCACCTATGAACATATACCTTCTCTCCTATAATTTGGTAAATACTTTTAACTTGTTTGTGATGAAAGTGGAATTGGTGTAGGTGGAGTACTCATGAAAGAAGGTAAGCCTATAAATTTTTTAGTGAGAAGTTAAATAACACAAATCCAAACTATGATTAATATAATAAATAATTTTATTTATTTTTAGAGTAATATAAACATGGAAACATAATTTTTAGCCTAAAAAATTGTGATTTATTCTAATCATAAGGAACTTAAACACCTTAGGAGACAACATAAATTAAATAGGTGACATTCTTTATTGAGAGAATTCATTGAGTATTTTATAAATTTCATCAAGCATAAAAAGGGAAAATAAAACATTATGGTTGATTAAATTTTATATAAATATGTTTTTTTATCCTCATTAGATTCTAAATTCCTTAAATTTTAAATGGTTAAAGAACTATATACCATTAATAGTAATTTTTTTAATATTTTAGTTATTTTAAACTCATAGTTTGTTGGTAAAAGTTCTTTTAATATGATGGATTCATAACCGTATTTATAATATTTAAATTTATAATTTTTCTATTTCATTAATTTTACTAAAATAATCACATTTGTGTAGACTAATGGAGTATTTTTTAATTATAAAAAAATTAAGTGTTCTTAGTGAGCATTTTTATTATCCTAGGATGTCTTGGGATGTTGATAAAATTTATGTGAAAGTTCATTTTAATCTATAAATACAAATATAAATTGAACCCGCATGGACTATATCTTTCTCATCCAATTGCCAATACCCATTGGGAGTACATATCTATGAAATTTATTATGGTTTTACCTAGTACCAAGAGGGAGAGATGTACTATTTTTATATGGTAGACTAGTTTTCAAAAATGGTATAATTTATCCCTTATCAAAAAACTGATGATTCCTCTAACATAGTTATATTATTCATTTAGGAATTCATAAGGCTACATGGGGTGTCAAAGATGGTTGTTTCATATTGATGTACCAAATTTCTCAGTTAATTATAGAAAATATTATGGGGGAAATTTGGAATGAAGTTATTATTCTATAACACATGTCATTTCCAAACTGATGGGAATTGGGAAGAGTTTATTCCACATGTGGAATTCACATATAATAGGGACAAACATTCTATTACTCAAATTTCTCCATTAGAAATTATTTATGGATTTAATTCCTAAACTAAAATTGATCATATCCCTTTATCATTATATGAAGCAACCAATATGGGTGGAAAATTTCATTCAAAGTTCATTAAGAAAATCCATGAAAAATCCAAGAAAAAAATTGAGCGAATGAACTATAAATACATTGAACATGAAAAAAAGGGTAAAAATAAAGTGATATTTGTGCATGGTGACATAGTATGGAATCGCATGTGGAAGTAATGGTTTCTTGAATAATGAAAATCCAAGATCATTCCACTTAGAGATGGACCTTTCTGAGTTCATGAGAAAATAAAAAATAATTATTACCAAATTAAACTCCAATTGCGTATTGTGTTAGTTATACATTCAATTCATTTTATCTTTCTCCATATTTGGGTGTAGAGGATGAATATTTAGGACAAATTCATTTCAATAGGGGGTGATGGGAATCAAATTAAAGGCATCGAGTCTATTTCCTATGTATAAGAGTTGGATTTGAAAGGCTTGATGATGTGAGGATGATTAAAGAGGATTAATGATATAATGAGAGCCCATCTCAGTTCATTAAGTGCCCAATATATAATATCTTGCATGGATATAGAAAAAAGACCTATTGTCACTCTTATTCAAGCCCATTATGATGCTTGAATCCCAATCCACATGGTTTCAAAAATTTGGAAGCTTGATCCATGTGAATAATTTAAAATTTTTTGATTATAGAAAATAAATTCAAAATTAAAATCCAAACCCCCACTCAATATTCAATGGTCAATGGTCAATAGTCAATGGTCAATAGTAAATGGTCTACAATCAATCTTCTATGGTTAATTATTAATAGGAAACTATTAATAGTCAACATTCAATGGTTAATGGTAAAAATTACAAGGTCAATAGTTAGTGGTCAATAATAATAAGTCAATGGTTAGTGTTGGGGCACACCTTTTCTAGGAAATGTAACTTTTTGACTTGAACTGTTGTATCTCCCTATTACTATAAATAGTCAATTCCATGGTTCTTATATGATATCAAAGTTTGAATTCGTAAAACTCTATGAGTTTTTTCTCTCAATTAGGAGGAACCCTATTTTCTATTGGTTTTCTCTTATGAATTATTGACTTTTCTATCTATATTTTAGGTTGGGGGTACAATATCATAAAAGTCCCCAATTTATTCCTTAGACTAATTGTGTCATTGTGCAGATTTAATTCAATCCATCTCGAGTGTGTTATTTAAGTAGTAGGTCGGACTCTTTATAACATTAGTTTTTTACTTACATATACTATACATTCCCATAATTTATCACTTAACCCTGAATTCAATCCATTATCCTTTGTTCTGTGTTGTGAATTTCGGGCTGTCATTATACATCTCTTATCACCTAAAGTTAAACTATTTCATACATTATGAAACTAGGAAACTGAATTTCCAAAAATATAATAATTATAATGGTTCCTTTATTTTTTATGTGATTGTTAAACTCCTTTATAATCCAATTAATCATTAAAATTTCATCACTTTATATATCTTTAACACCCTACATTTTAGTATGAATATTCCTTGATTGCATTGAATAACTTGTTCCACATACAATACCAAACTAAAATAGACAAAAAATAACTTTATTATGGTATAATATTTCAAAAATAAATTAAAATAAAATAAATATTTCATTAAATATAAATAAAACATAATTTTTAAAATTAAAAGAGCAATAAAACCCTAAGTAATAAAAAATATCGCAAACCGGAAATATTTATCCCCATAGTCAACCATGAAAATCATACCTCTAACTATAACTATAAAAAAAATTAAAAAAGCATTTACAATATGATTAAAATTTCGAAAGATAAATTAAGGATTAATATGAATTGTTTTTAGACAACTGTTTAACGTTATATATAGGAATAAAAAGGTGTAATATGATTGTTATATGGTCATTAGATATATATATATATATATATATATATATATATATGACCATTGGGAATACATATAACCAATGGGTGTGTTGACATTGTTATAGTCAACATATAATCCTTTTATGAAATGAATAATTTTTTAAAAATAATATATTGAGAATATATAAAATATATTTAGTATCCATTAAATAACACATGAATGATAATAAGTAAAATATAATCTTTTACTATATATGTAATTATTCCTACTTAAAAAAATTATAATTTATTATATATACATATTTAAATGTTAAATTTAATATATTTAATGATTGAATTTTAAAAAAAGATTTAATATTTGGAATCAATATTTCAAAATTAGGTAAGTGGTTTAGTTTCATTTTTTAGCTAAACATAATTTACCAACATGAATAGTGAATTATGTCGGTATGTGGTAAAAATGATAAAATAAATATATATATTAAAAATGATGTATAAAATGATATAAAATCAAAATAATTACTAATAATTAAATAAATCTTATCTACCTGTGTTTTTCTCCACTTATGGGTTGCTATCAAACTCAAAATGACCTTACATAACCTCCAAGGATTAAATATTTTCAAATACTCCTATCATGCTCATATATAAAGGAACTCTCCTATACCCATTCCAAAACACATATCTTATAAATTTAATACTTGAATATATACCCAAAATTCATCCACTAATTTTATATCTCATGTTTGGGAGCTTTTTTCCTAAGAAGGAGCCTTAAATCCTTCATTATGAATGATGATCTTATGAGAATAGGTGATTCCATCAAAGTAAAGTGTTCTCCTCTATATTTTCCATTTATATCCTTATCTTTTCTCATTTAAAATATGATTCATGACTCTAATAATGCATTAATAAAATAATTGTACTTTTTTAAAGGTTATATTTTTTTCATATAACTTCATACCCATAATTTTTCATTCTTTATAGCATGTTCTTATTTTGGTTGGTTTAGCCACCTACAAGAAAGATGATATACTATCTTCATCATTTTCATCATGGATATGTATATAAATATAAATATTATTAATACATGATACTGATAAAGAAATAATTTTATTATTATGGTTCTAAAGTGGCAACATCTAAAAGAATGAACATTATAAATTAACTCATTATTATTTATAAAGTTAACTAAAACAAGAAAATTATAAAGGTTGACATTAGTGAGATGGTGATTTTTTGAAAAACTTTGGTGTAAGAATAGTGCTATAGATGATTATTGAGTATATTAATAATGCATATGATTTTGATAAATCATATATTGATTGAAGGATGTGACAACTATAATTTGATTTTTTTAATCATTTATTCTTTAAATTTTCTTCTCAATATATAAAATATATATTTTTTCAATGAAATCATATTTATGTAAGGTTTTTTCGACCCTTTGAGGTGTTAGAGTATGGGAGATGTGGAATATTGGTAGGCACTTCCACAAAAATTGGAAATAGTTTTCAATGTTTTCCAAGTATAATAGCACCAATGTTATCTTCATAAAGACAATAATGTGATTGATTGGGGTAATCTTGATATTAAAGAATATGAGACATTTTTGTAGTGGTTAGTGTGGATTCATTATCTTTGGGAGAATTTAATATATAGATGTTTCATTCCCATGGATCATTTTATATAGAGGTATGGTTGTTTGGAGTAAATAAATTAGGAGTAAGATTTATAAATGAATGTTCAATTTCCATTGTTATTTTAATCCTCATTACTTATAATATGAAGTAGATTTTGAATAATAATTTATATATATATATTTCTAAACATTCATAATTAAGTGATATGTTTGGGATTTTAAATTAAGAAAAGAATTTTTTTTGTATCTAATATGATGGTTTATATTTTTAGGTGTTTTTATTGTTGTTAAAAATAATATGTTTCATATTTTTAAGAAAAAAGTAATTTAAGAGATATCAAATGTAGAGGAATAGTTTTTTCATTATATTTTAATTTTTTTGTTCTATAGGTATTTGATAAGAAATAAGAAGAGTTGAATTTGGGACTAAATTCAACCTATCATGAAAATCTCATCATGTATTACTAAAACACATTGTTTTTAGTTTTAGTGATATGTTATTGGTTTAAAAGTGATGACAGTTGGTAAAACTACTAGTCAAAATTAATTCAAAAAACATATCACGATTTTGGATAATAAGACATTGTTTAGTAGAAATTTCATGGTTTTAAGGGAATAATAGTGAAGTTACTAGAATCTCATAAATAAAAATTATGATGTGTTTATTTAAATACACATCATAATGAGTTACTTTTTAATTTTAGTAATTTGGTTGGTTTATATGAATAATATGTACAAACAATGGTTTTATGGAATGATTTTAAAATGATTCAGAAAACATTTCATGTTTTTATTCTTCACATTGTTTTGGAGTTAGTATTGAGGAAAGTTTTAATTGGCAAGAAGAAATGGATTACAAATAAAAAATTAAAGCATGTATTTATTTTCAGATCTAATGTTCACTAGTGAAAAAATGTGATGGTTTATGGTAACATACCATGGTTTTTAGAAAAATAGATTAGAAATATTAGAAAACTATTTTCACTTTATCATTTTCTTGTGGAACTTCTCTACAACCTTAGTACTAACCACTTTTTTACATGGTAGTTATTTTTTAGGATTCTTTTCATCCATTGATGGGTTTCTTATTAAGAGTGTCCAAATTGAAGCATAAATTAAAGATAATAGAGATCATGATCTATATCATTATAGTGACTTATTGGACATTTTCTATTATCAGTTATCTAAGTGATTGGTGTGGATAGATAAATTGGGTGATTTCTTATCATGTATAAGGACTCATGGATTTATAAAAGGAGTTTAATGAGAAATTATAAAAACGAATTGACTTTGATGATGCATGGGGTTATAACTTCTATTTTTACGTGTTTTTAGTGAATTTGTATATTTTTGTTGATGTGGTGATGGGTAATTACTATAAATGAAATGAAATTAATGATATATAAACTAAATATATAGTGTATTTGAGGAAGTTGAATTTTAATATGCATGAAATAATAATATCATTATTATACGGTAATTATGATAATTGAGGTGGGGATTTTGACATGGATAAATGACGTGAATGATAAAATAAGAAATGAGATTTTTTAAAACTATAGATAATTTATTTAATGCTTTCTTTTGATTCCTTATGAAGAAATTTTATAAAAATCATGTTTTCTAATGTTTTTTACCAATGTTTTGAACCTTGATAAATGTTGTTGGTGCATAAGGACTTGAGGTATGATGAAGGGTTAAGTTATTTTGAGGTGGTGGTGTTCTAGTTAGGGTATGTAGTTTGAATGTGGACAGTTTAGTTATATTTCTTATATTTATATGGATGTTAGAGAAGATAAGAAGATGGATTTTAAAAAAAATTATATAGATTTTGGAAATGTGTTGTTCTTGATTCCAAAATATAATACGATTTCATATATATATGATGCTTATTTTTAGGAAAAAACATTTGATAACCTTTTTTGAATTGATATTTATGTAGATGTCATATGTATATAGTTTTACATGGTGTTGTTATGACAAAGGGTTTTTTATCCCACTATAGATATAGGTGTTATTATTATAATTGTATCAATATACAGTTGTTATTGTTATCATTGTTATTGTATGTACCTCATTATCTTGACAAATAGTTTTTTGTGATTATAACTACACTATATTTAGAGCTATGGGTAATGATATTGAAGGTTTGAGGTGATGTGGATATGGTTTTGTGGTTTTGGTAAAGTTAATTTAGTGTTGGATGATATGTTGTGGGGGGTTTTCTTATGTTGGAGTTTGTTAATTTTTTATTATTAATTAATTAATATTTATATATGTTATTAACTGGGCCTTTAATTTTTTTATTCACTTTGTATATGAGGGGTTAGAGTATTAAGATAATGTGTATAATTTTATACTCACCCTATTATTATGTATTGTTGTCAAACATATAGGATCATATCAAGGGTGGTGTTGGGTGACATTAGTTTGATAGAAAGGTGATCTAGCCATGGAATGTCAATTCTTTCATTTGTGTTCTATTTTAATTGATATTTAGTTGATTTGGTTATTTTTATTGACATTAATCATACATATATTTATTGGATATTTTATGGTTATTTTATTTGTTAGGGTGGATATTATGTTTGTTTACATAAAATAAGGGTAATGACTCTTACATTTTTTATTAGAAACCATTGGTGTTGGTTTCCACCCTATGGAATATTTTATTAAGGCTTTTAGGGAAAATCTTAATATTATTACTAGATTAGGAGGAGCCCCAGTTGGTTTAAGAGATAAAAGTTTCACCTTTCCAAGGATTTCTCAATAATTTTCTTTACTAAGAAATCACCAAGTGTCTATGTAATCACCAATAGTGTTATGGGTTGATAAAATAAGTAGAAATTTGAATGTTTTCTCGGGAGTGTTTTAAGAGTAAAATGGTTATTTATCTTATTATAATTTCTCAAATATTTTTTATGGCCACTCTATTGGTCTAGGAATAGGGTCTTTACCCTAGGATAATATTTTGGAGGAATTTTGAGTCGTTTTAATTTTCAAAGAATATTTAATATTTAGTTAATTAAATATTAATTATTTTCATGCATTAGTTTGGTGATGTATTTTAAATATATAGTTATATTGGGATTTTAACACTAGTGTTGAGTTTGGAATGGTGAGTTTTTCCTAGATAAGGAATAAAATCACATTGGGCACTGGGGTTCGGCCCGAGCCTTTTTTATTTTATTTTCCTTTTTCCTTTTTTTGCCTTTCATTTTACCTTCTTTCCCCTTTGTCTTGTCATGAATTCTTAAGGGGAATACCCCTTTTGATGCCTTTTACTGAGAGAAAAGTGTAATATGGAGAGGGTATCGTTCACCAAGGAGCTCTTCCAAAGGTAAATTAGGGCTAATTGGCAGTGTCTTATAGTTCCATGAGATCCCCTATGGGGTGTTTTTAGTTTAATAGAGGCTTTTCAAGAATCCAAATGGGTTTTTTGTTCTTTAAAACCGAATCACATAATGTTTTATTCAATAAAACATTATCTTTGTTCTTTTTTACCGGGGGGGGGGGGGGTTGAATAATAGGGTTACATGGTGTGTTTGTGTGTGTGTGTGTGTTTGAGACACACCATGTAAATCCAATTAGGGTATGTCCAGGAACTCATCCAGAAACCCCATGTGTTTGGGAACAGGTTCGTGTAATGTATATGTCCAGATCCCAAGTGTTGTACATGGTTAGAGTTCGTGTAGGGTACTTGGCATGACTCTATGTAGGGTGCATGTCCTAGTATCTTGGATGGATTACTCACCATGTGTGTTCGGTGCATAGTGTGTAGTTGGTCATAGTGCACATTGAGTTGGTATTAGGCACACAGTTAGGTACCACATGTAGTGTACACACTATATAGAGGAGAGATACATCATATACTTGGTAAAAGTACATGTTGGGTGGGTGGTGGTACATGACCAAGGAGGATCTTTGGGGTTGCACACCATGCGCTCATGTTTCACACTGTGTACATTCCCTAAGGGTGTTTCACCTATTTTTCCCCATGGTGTTAACAATAGACCTATGAGTAGTATATTCTAATAATTTTTTCATATAGATCACTATGGTGGAATCCTTTCATTATGAAGAGGTTGTCTGGATAGTGCTTTGGATTAGGGGAGCTTTATTTGGAGTATTTTATTAAGGTTTGATTTATAATCTACCTAAGATTTATGTTGTGAGATGAGGTCTGAGTGAAGGTTGTGATCTTTTCAGTTACCTTCACTTGAGGATGTTAATGCGGTTTAGTTTGAGGTTCTCTTATAGAGCTCATAAGAGTTGGGATCAATTGGTTTAATAGATGAGACTCGCTACTATTTTTCTTGAGGTTTAATAATGTTTCAGCCTTTGGGATGGTTTGATGTTGTATAGTGGATGGTTTGGTCAGGTTCCATTGAGTGGATTTTGAGATAAGTCTGAGGGACCTATTGAGGATTCCCTTTTGGTTATGGTGATGATCTTGGATTCCCTAGTGGGTTTGGTTTTGTTCGATTTTATGTACCAAGAAGCTGAATGAGTTTTCTTATTGTAGGTTTACCATAATGCTTTGGATTTTATTAAGGGGGCCATGGTGGGTTCCCTATGACCTTTTGGACCTAGTAAAAACACTTTATTTATTGGACACACTAATAGGGTAAGTACTGAGTTTCAATGGTGATGATGATAGGTGTGGGCATTGGTCATCCTATGTTTTGTGAATAATGGCTTGGATGATAGTGTGGTTCATTTCTAGGGTTTTAGATAGTGGGTTCAGGTGTTGGCCAACCCATAATATTATATGGTTTGGAACCTTTTAGGTAGTTTTTATTTAGGTTTAGATAGATAGAAGACCTTTGTGATGTTATTGGATTGGTAATTTCCCCTAAGTTTGACCAATTCTCTCCTTAGTTGGTTGAATATTGAAAGAAGGTTAAGGGAGATAATGTATGATCTAGATGAGTGAATACCCCTCCCCAAATTTAGGATTATATCTAGATAGTTGATTTAGTCTTGTGAGGTATTGAGGCACTTATGGGTGGGTTCTGTCTCCCAGATTACTAAGGCTACCAGGTTAGCCTGCTTAGAAAGTATATCACTAATGGGTCTAATAGATCTATTAGTTATACAGAAATTTAGATACATAGACATGATTATCTAGGGTCTTATATAGATCTATTATCACCATTCTATATATTTAGTTAGGAACCCTTGATATTGGTATAGGATTTGTTGTATTAGATTCCAAGTATGAGATTTTAGGGTTTGACATTAATGTGTTCCCTTGCATTAGATTTTTTGGTGATCCTTATTATTTATCAGAAACACTAGATGTCGTGTGTCTTAATGATTCATTTGATACAAGTCCTGTGATGGTGGATTGAGTGATAGTATATTTACATTGGGGTGTCAGGCTAGATCTCTAGGGTTTTTTCCTTTTTTATTTCTATAGTTTTTTATTTTATTCCAGTAGTATTTGTTTGGGTTAGATGGGCATATCTAGTGTTTCAAGTTCATGTTATGACAATAGATGTTAGGATGACCATTATGTGTTTCCTACTAATATTTATTTATTATCCTCTATAGTCTCACCTCAGTGTGTGTGCATTCATTATGTATTCTTTTAGGTTGATCATAGTACATAGTTGATTAGGTGGAGGCCCAACCTTTCATGATCAAGTGGATATGATCATGTGGAGTCTAATGATTAAACTAAAGTGGTTCAAAATTCATGGAGATAGGGTATGTAGTTTGGGGATGGATTTTTAAAAGAGCCTAGTGTGTTTTTATTTTCTTTTATGTTTTATGTATTGGTGTGATTGGCTCAGTGGGAAATATATTGTTATTATATTCTTGAGAGTCTGTATAACTATATTTTACATTTAATTTTGTTATAGAATTATTGTATATTGTTTATTTATTTATTAATTCTCTAATTTTTATAGATGTGTATATGTTTAGTTTCTTTCTTCTATTATTTCACTTTGATCTGAGGGTATATTCTCCCCAATATATCATTTTAGGCCCTCACCACTAGACATTAGCCTCTAGTGTATAATGAGGCATTCTTAAGGCCTTATTCCAAGATAGATTTTGTGAAATATCAGGTTGACCAAGGAAATTTCATGAAAAAATGGTATCAGATGTGTATTGTTATATGATTTGGGGAGTTGGTAGAAAAAAATGATCTAGGAATGTGTTAGATCTTTTGATGGATATCACATCATTGTATCATGAACACTTTTTTCATTAGGAAGATAATGTTAACAATGTTATGGGATTGTATTTTCGGTTTTTGATGTTGCGATTGTATGATTTCACCTTTAGTGATGCACTTAGGCTTTTGAATTTTATGATTCATTGTGATTTTTGTCTCTTTGACCATTGGTAAGAGGCATCTGTGCATGCATCATTTTAGGAAAGTAGGATTCACATGACATGTGTCTGCCTGTATATGGATTTTCTAATGATAGAGTTTCATTTGTTTAAAATGAATGTAATGACCTATATGGGGTTACCCTGTATAAATCCTTTGTGGAATTCTACTCAACTGAACTAAATGTATTTTATTTTTATGGAAAGTCATGTTGATCTTGTGGTATTATTTTCTTTGGTGGTAGAAATATATTTCCTTAATTAACAGATTCATAAATACTCTTATAGGCCAGTGAGATATTTGGGTGCCCTGTTGTTGGAATTGGATCTAGAGAGGTATGGATAGCTGAGATATGTTTTTATCAGTCTCATGTTACCCTGAGGTAGTGATTTCCTTGATAAGTTTTGTGGTTAGCCATGAGGTTTCCTTCGGCCCATGAGGTAGAGAATTAGGAGAGATCTTGGTTTCATGGTTTGTTTGAGAGGGTAGGTTTGGTAGGATTCTAAGCCTGTTTGTTTTTGGCTTCACTCTTAGTGGTGCGATGGGAGAATGGTTATCCATTCATGGTTTTTTATGATTCCTAAGTAGAAGGTGGTCATGTGGTTGACCATTTCATGAGGTATATGCCCTATTTTTTGTAAAAGGGAGTTGAGGGTTATTTGTTTTATAGATGTGACCTATGTGAGGAGAATAGTCAGTGGTTTAGGTGTGATATAATAGGATCATTAGGTCATGGATTTTTTGATCTTGAGATTCAATTAGAGGTTTTTATATATTCACCCTTCCTTGAAGATGATATTGGAGGTTGGAGTGGATTTTTGGAAAAGGCCTTTTTTGTGAGGAAAGCCTTATGGTGGGGATTTTACCATAGATCATCGGATGTTTTAGTACTCATTTTAAGTGGGTTATTGAGAATGGGGGATATCATTTTTGGTTATCATGGGATGGGTAGAGGTTAGTATTTTTGGTGGGCACTTTTCTGTGAGCGAGTTAGTTGTGCCCAATGATTGCGTTCAGTGATGGATGAGGCACGAGCCATAGATTTTGGTGTTCTAGTAATAGGGAAATGTTAGGGATACTCCTATGATGGGGAGAGTCTCATCGATCATATATAAATGAACATTGTGTTTTATATTCATGAGCATAGTGAGATCGGTCAGTGGACATTGGAGGTGGCATTGGATTTTCCAGTGTTTGTGTTGAAACTTAGTAGCTTTTTGTCCACTGAGGTTTCTCGAGGGTGAGAGGTGTATATGTTGGGGAGGTTTTAATAACCCAAATCATGATGGGTTGATAAAATTATCAGAAATTTTAATTTTCATTATTGTGAGTTTTTTAATGGGTAACATGGTAATTTATTTAGTTAAAATATCTCAGATAATTTTTATGACAACTTGGGTGGTCCCAAAATATGGTGTTTACCCTAAGATATGATTTTGGTGGAATTCTAATCCATTAAAATTTTAATGAAATATTTAATATTTAATTAAATAAATATTAATTATTATCATTAATTTTTTCAATGATATCATTTGAATATATTTTTGAATTGAGATTCTGATAATGAGGTTGACTTCAAAATGAGGGGTTCTGTCTAGGTGAGGTTTAAACATTTTTCAGGAATCGGAGCTGGGCCCATTCCATTTTTCTTATTTTTTATTTCTTTCTTTTTTATGTTTCCTTTCACTTTTTAATATTTTACAAATTTTCTTCTCTCACACAACCAAGAGGTCTTCCCATTGTGTCACCTTCAACTGAGAGAAAAGATAGAGCATATGAGTGGATTGTGTGCCATAGAGTTCATATAGAGGTTGATCAGGGCTTAGTGGTGGCATCTAATGGAGCTGGGAGTGAATCTTTAGCATTTTATTCTCAAAGGTAGGACTTATTTAATTTATAAACTATAAATACTAGTATTGTAGTCATTTTTAGTTTTAATTGTTTATCTTCTGATGTATGGTGTTCCATGAGATCCCCATGGTGAGTTTTTGGTAAGTCAAGGGTTTATAAAATCAAAAAGGTTTTTTTTTTGTTTTGAAAAATCCGATCACATGGTTTTTGATTCAATAACACACATAACATATTATTATTTTTGGTGAGAGGTATAAGAAGTGGGTTATATAGTACGTGTGTTCAATACACACCTTTTAAATCCACTTAGGGTATGGTGAGGGACTTGGCTAGACACCATGTGTTCTAGGGCACATGTTATGGTAATTTACAGAGCCATAGACCTTGTGTACTGTATGGCCAGAGTCTATTTAGGGTACTTGTTCTAACATCATGTAGATTATGTGGTTTGTTACCCTAGGTAACTTACACATATTGTGTGTCCAGTGCATGATGTGTAATTGGGTGCAGTGCATATTGAGTTGGAAAGAGGTACATGGAAAAGTACCCCATGTAGATTACACATTGTCTATGAGATAGAGACACCATGAACATGGGATAAGTTCATGAAATGTGGGTAGTGGTACATGGATAGGGAGGATATTTGGGGTTACATGCCATGTACTCAAGTTTCACTTAATTTAAACTCCCTCATTAGGATGTTTCTTTTTTTTCAGTCTAGTGTCAGAATTGGACCTATGAGCTTTCCACTCTGAGTATTTTCCCATGTAGATCATGATGGTGGAATCCTTTCAGTATGGGTTGGATTTATGGATTGTGTTTTGGATTTTATGATCATTAGTTGGAGAATTTCATTGAGTTTTTATTTAGAATACTCTCAATGGTTGCATAATGAGGTGAATTTTGGGTGAGGGTTGTGAGTCTGTTAGAATCTTTGGCTTGAGGATTCCAAATAATTATTTTTGAGGTTATCGTGGATAATTATTAGGAGGTGAGATTTATTGTTTTCTTGGAATTTCTTCATTAGTCTATTGATCAAGATTTATTTCATTTATTTCCTTTGGTTTGGGGTGATACTGTAAAGTGGTTGGTTCATCTAGGTGTCATTGATTGGAGTTTGATATTGGGATGAGGGACCTATTTAGGATTATATTACATACATGGTGATTATATGAGATTCCATTGTGGACGTGGTGTTGTTTGATGATAGGTTGTGTGTTGGGAGGTTGGTTCAAGTTTCTTTTGTTGGGCTTGGCCTAAGGTTTTGGATATGCTTGAGGGGACCATGGTGGGATTCCTATGTCTTGTTGGACCTAGTAAGTATGTGTAATTTCTTGGAGATCATAACAGGGTCAGTACTAAGTTTCAATGGTGATGATGATAGGTGTGGGTATTGGTCAGCCTATTTTTGATGCTCAGGGGTTTGGATGAGAGTGGAAGTTCTTTACTAAGGTTTTAGATAGTCGGTTCAAGCTTTGACTAAACCATGAGCTTATCTGCTTGTGAATCTTTAAGGGAGTTTCATTTAAAGTTTTGATAGATAGGAGACATTTGGTATTTTTTCATATTGGGCATTGACCTTGAGTTTGATCAATGATCTCCTCAGTTGGTTGGCTATTGTGTGGAAGGTATATGGAGATAATGGATGATCTTCATGAGTGTATCCCCCATAAGTTTAGTATTATCTATGGATAGGGGATTCAGGATGTGAGTTGTTGAGTAAATCATGGGTGGGTTAAGTGGCATGAGTTACTGAGGCTCCCAGGAGGGCCCAGACAAGCAGTGTTTTACTGACAAGTCTGGTAGCATAGTTAGTTATGTGGGACTTCTGAGACATATACAATACTCTCTAGGGTGTGATGTAAAGTTACTATCATAATTCCAGATCATGAAATTAGATTCACTGATCCAGGTTGATATTTTTTTTAGTAGGTTCCTAGGATGATATTCTAGGGTTTTTCATTCCTTCATGACCATGTTTTTGAAATTTTAGAGCATCTTTTTATCTAGAAAACATGCTTACTGTCATGTGTCTTGGTGAGCCATGTTCTTTAAGTCCTCCAGTTGGGACCAGAGTAAGGGTAGAGTTACCGCACATTTTAGGGTAGTTCTTAGGGTTATTTATTTTGTTTTTATTTTTGTAGTTTTTTATCTTAGTCAAGTAGTCTTTGTTTGGATAGGCTGGTCATATCATGTGATTTATGCACATTTTATGATATCTAATGTTAAAACCGCCATTGGGGGTGGCCTATTGAGATTTATTTCTCACCTCTATACATGATCCTTGGGGTGCATGCATGCCTTACATCTAATTTTATATCGAACACAAGATATAGTGGATCAGGAAGAGGCCCAAAATTGTATGATCAAGTAAATATCCTTGTGTGGTGTATAAGGATTGAGCTGAAGCAGTTCAACAGTCATGGATACTGGGTATGTAGTTTAGGCTAATATTTTTGGGAGTGTATTTTTTATTTTTATTTTCTTTTATTTTATTATATACTTGTCTCATTAGCCTAATGGGAGATCAATTTTTATTATATTCTTGATAGATTGTATGAATGTATATCTCATTTCATTTTATTATAGCATGTTGTTGTTTTATTTATTTTTTTATGAATACTATGATGTTTATGGTTGTTTATGTGTTTATTTTATTTCAATTATTATTTCACTATTATTGGAAGTCATAATCTCCCAAATTTATCATTTAATTCCCTCACTACTAGTTGGAATCCTCTATCAAAAGGTAAGATGTGCTAGAGACCTTATTGTGAGCCAAATCGGGTGATGGGTCTAGTAAACCCAAGCTAGTCCATGATGGACTATATAAATAAAGAAGATTTTCATGATCTTACATTACTAAAGATTCATAATAATATAAGAACAAAATTAACTTGTAACTCTATTATCAATGATTGGGATAATGAGAATGAAATTTAGTTAGAAATGGAATGTAAAAAAATGTTTTCATGTAGCTTTACTTCTAATTTATTCTTTTAACCTCATATCCTAACACCTGCCTGAATGGACCAAAGGCCTTCATTTTTATTGATTTTTTGATAACCCCCCTTTCAAGGGATTAGGGGGAACCATTACAAGGCTTTTAGGCTCAGAGATTACATGGCATGTAGGCTTAAGAGATTACATGACCTGAAGGTACTAGGGAATTCAACCAGAATATCTACAAGGAACTGCACCTCCCCAGCATATGCATCCTGATAGTAGCTCTCCACCTGTGCATGACCGTCTGGCTAGGCTTCTCATGCAAGAACAGGGTGGTACTGATGGCATAGTCATACCCTCTTATTCTGACAATCCATTTGGCTCTGCTCTGGTGAGTGCACCTGCTCTGAATCCTCTTCTGGGGATGCTCCTTTTTTGTAGGGTGTTTGGGGCCTGAATTCATGTGGCCCGAAGGCCTTGGGGTGGCCCTAAGGCCTTAATGTGTCCCAAAGGCCTTGATAATCAACTGTCCTGAAGGCCTTGGGTGGCCTGAAAGCCTTGCAGGACCCGAGGACCAAACCAGTGGCCCGAAGGCCCAGATGGATGAATAGTTCCATTAGCTACAGTACCGAACAATGTCTGCTACAGTACCTACTACAGTACTTCTATAGTACCAGAAATATGTCTCCACCCGGATTTGATCTCAGGTCTCTTGGATGCACCTAGCGAGTCCTCACCAACTGGGCTGAGGCCCATGTGCTCATATCCTAACACATTATTCACATATAATATGGGTAATATAGAATCAAGGAATCATTTATTATTATTTTTATGAAAATTTATTCATAAAAAATTATTTATTTAAATTTAGTTAAATCAATTTAATAAGAAAATTAACAAATTCATTCTCTTTGAAGTGGAGTGTAGGTACGTTTTATCCCAGCATCACTATCTAGTGGCTTAATTAGACACAAAATCTAATTAAAAGTAAATAAATACAATATAATATATGAATGGATGATCCATTCATTTTGATATCCAATTCACCTTATTTAATCCTTTATATCCTTTATTATTCCTCTCTTCTCTAACTTTTTATAAATCTAATTTTCCTTAACATTATTTTTTTTTTGGAAATTATGCTTCTTCATTAAAATTGAATAAACAATATTTAATCATTTTGGAATAGAATTATACCAATATATCATGAAACATATGAAATATCCATAATATTAAGTTAATCTTGTTATCTTTAAATGTCAATTATAATTATAACATGATATATTTGGCACATCCCCTATCTAAAGTGGCACAGAGGCTGTGAAAATTATTAGATTCTTTAGAAATATCCTATTTTGGCATAACTAAGTTCTAAAAACTACACTAGATCCATCTATTGAGGTGTATAATAGGAAAAAATGCATCATTATCTACTTATTGTACTAAAAAATGTCTCTTTGGTTAAATTATTTTAAAAATAATAAAGATACAAAAGTAAGTTCTTAGAAATACAAAAAAAAAGAAAAAAAATATAGAATAATGCTTCAAACACTAAAAATAAAACCTCATCAAATTACCTTACACTTATATTCTATATATCACATTAATGTAACCATGAAATTAATAATAATAAAATATTTGTAAGTATATTTTTATAAATAATATAAAGTAATATTATTATAAAATTTTTACTTCACAAATGAATCTGGAAAAACATGTACCCATTCACTAAAAGTCTAATAAAAAATTCCGTAAAAGAAAATTGATTCAACATTAAGGGTCAAATTTATATATGTCATTTAAAATTTTAAAATATTTCAATTTTAAATTTATTTAATATACTAGGCATATAGATAAATATTTTAAATTTGACAAATATTTATCTTTATTTCTTGTTAGGGAAGTCAAATAAAACACTACCACAATTTTCACCATCAATTTTAACCTGTGACTATTTGTTTTTGTAAAGATACAAAATAGATGGGTTAAATGACTATGGATCAATCAAAAATAATTTTTGAAGTCAAACCAAATTGAAACCAATATTTTCACCACTAATCACCTTCTAAATTTAAACATTATTGTCAATGCAAGAATGAAAACCATGAAACGATTTTAGTTCAATCCATGATTTATTTCATTTATCATATTTTTATTTTTTTACTCACATTATATATGAATAATATATAAAACCAATAAAAAAATAAACATTTCCAAAATTTTAACTATTGAATATAAAATTACTGGCTTAAAACCTCTAATTTCCTTATAAAAATTTATATTCACATTAATATAAAAAAAATATTTCTCATCCTCGTGGATAATATCCTGTAGTTATTTTCACTATATATTTTTATTTAAAATCCTTGATTATTTTTTTATTATACTATTCACTTTAAAATGATATATAAATATATTTATCATAAGGAAAACTATTCAAGATCACTCAAATGGATATCATGCATATAAAGAGTAGAAATAACTAAGTTGAACTAATAGTTAAAAATTAAATAACTAAGTTATTCTAATAAATATAAACTAATAAAACTAACACAAAAACCTAGGAATATAAAAATTGAAATATAAATCATAATCCTTTTCGATGCACATAATATTTAATATCATCTTAAATTTTAAAATTATATGTGTAGAAGTTTCTTAGTACTATTATTATTAAAATATTTCTTATTTTTATAAATCTAAATAAAAATAAAATATCAAACACATGACATACTACAATATTATTTAAACTTTAAATAATGTGTAAATGATTTTTATTTTTTAGACTTTTATCTTCATACAATGTAATTAGTTCTCCAATAATGGAGGTGTCCAAGTAGGTTATGGAAATTACACTATAAATTCATGAATTTGTATCCCCAATATCCTAAATTGGATTAAAAATATAGTTTGATTTCTTATGATATTATAATGCATAATTTTATTTGTTTATTCAATTGATTAATGCATTATAACATTTTATAAATCTTATGGAGGTGTTCTTTTCAAAGTTATTATAGTGTATCATCAGTTTACAGAGTTGGTGGTTGTGGTTGAGACAATATGCTAGTGATTCCAAATTTTAAAGGATTAGATGATTACAAAAAATTCCTAATTCAAACTATGGTTTTTTTCTATTCTGGTAGTCGATGTATCTCTATTTGATATTAATATTCCACCACCTCATTTTGAATGATAACTGGTAATGAATCAATATCAATTGACCTATGAATCTATAGGTTTTCCATTAATTCCTTGTATGTTTCCCCAATTGACAACATTAGAGTAATGGAATTTAGATCATCATTATATCCTAGATCATTAACCATATAAGTGACATATAACCTACCATGATATATATTATTTCTACCACTAAAAAGATAAATTAGTGTTTTTAATGAAATAAATGGTGTTTGAAGATGTATCATTCTCTATGTAATGAATAAATGAAGCCTATCAACGTAAAACTAATCTTGTGTTATCCCTTTTTGGAATACCATGGTAAGAATAAGTTAATAGATATACTGGTAGGATAGTGATTTTATTCTTGATGCATTTACTTTCATTATAACATGAATCTAATATCCCTTATATCTCTCCCAACATCATTTAAGGGAAGGTTTTGAAGTTATTCTTATTATCCCTCCCTTTATAAAACAAGACATGTCATTGAAATCATTCACTATAATAGTGTATTAATTGTTGAATAATTGAAAATAAATCAATTCATATTGGATAAAAATTACATCATTCTCATCCTTATAACTTGAGTTAGAAATACTCATATAAATGGATCTCAAAAAGTCTAAAGTTGACATGGAATAGACAAGCTCTTGAAAATCAGGAAAATAGTTCTTGTCAACCACCATGAGAAGTTGAATAACCACCCCTATAAATTGAACATGATTAATATAGTCATGTTTATATAATAAGGTCACCCTTGGGTTAACTTATTTAATTTCACAAACTTCAATCTGTACTTTATAACATAGAATATTGGTTTGTATTTATATTTTGTTGGATGATCACGCCTAGATCTCATCCAATAATATTAATCAAAGAATAAAATGAATGAAAAATAATAAATCATTTACATGTAATATTTATTTTAGATAAATATTTAATAAAATAAATAAGTAAATAAACAAATGAAATAGAATGAAAATAAGTAAAATAAAAAAATAATTAGATAATTAGATAAATTAGGAAAATATAATAAAATAAGTATAAGTAGTTAAATAAATGGAAATTTAAGAAATTAAGGAATGAAATAAAATAAAATAAAATTGATATAATGAATGAAAAAACATAAAAGAAATAAGATAAGGAAAGAAGTAAATAAAAAACTATTGACATAGGAGGAAGTGATTAAAGAAAATAATAAATACAAATCCATTTTTAAAGTAATTAATTAAAAATGTTAAAATTAAAAGTGAGATAAAAAAATTAATAATTTTTTTATTAAAATAGTTAAAAAAACTAAAATATATATATCTCTCTCCTTGATTTTAGGAATTTTAGTAGCTTTACTTATAATTGACTACACAACACTGAGAGAAAAATCTATTGTAGAAAAGAATGAACATATGAGTGATTTTCATATAAGGGTAAAAATATTTTTAGATAAATGAATTAATCATAATATCATGTAAAAGTTCTAGGAAACCATTAAAATTTTCATAATTTTAACATTTAGAATCCCAATGCATTGATTTTACTTTCTAAAATTCTTAGAATAAATTCAAAACATCGTTTCAAAGTGGAACAAGTTCCCTACAATATTCTATTGATTAAAAATAAACTTTTTTATTATTTTACACTAAGTTTTAGAATTGAACCATGATAATGTGGTATTATATTCATACATCTCACAATTTTTATGATTCTTCTTCTAACATTGCAAAAAGATGTTCTAAAAGGTTGGAATGACACAATTATGACTTGGAATGAGTGTCATGTCACTCAAATATGAGTGAATTTGTATTCTTATTTAACTAAAGAATATAATATTATTCTTTCATGTTGGGTTACCCCAAAGGAATAATTTTTTTAATATATATATATATATATATATATATATATATATCTTAACAACCACACTTCTAAATTTAAACCACAATCTTTTAAGGTAATTTGTGTGCCTTTATTCTTTAACTACATTCCATTATCAATCTTTACATCCTCATCTTTTCCTATTATTTGATTTTTTTAATTTGAGCGATCATATTGATACTCTTTAATATATCTTCACCTTTTTATTCATCTTATTATTATTTTATATATAATTTTGGTAATAAAAAAATTCTTTATAATCCACTTTTGATGTCTCTTATTAATTCATTTTTTAATTTTTAACTATATCATTTTTATTTCCTAGTTGAGAAGAATTATACACAATATTTAAAATTTTGTGAGAATTACTTGAATTATACCCTCCATTGAATTTTTCCTCAGCCGTCTTCTCTTTTTTGGATTCCAATGGAAATTTTTTTTAAATAATGTCATTGTTAATTTTCTTTGAGAATTTACCAAAAACTTATGTTCAATTTTATTTATTAACAGAAAATATATTTAAAATGTATTATTTAATAACTTAAATTTCTTCCATTAAGTGAAAATCGTCAAGGATTTGTTTATTTTTATAATTATCTAAGATTCATGTATGTTATTGGGTGTTTAATTTTCACTTTTTAGTAGTATATTTATTTTTAATTATATAATAAATAAAATTTTAGAATAAGGTATAAAGATGCAGTGATATAAATTGGGGTGGAAATGTAATTCTACAATAGCATGAATCATTGTATACTTTATGGAATGTATGGTAAACTGAGTTAGAAAAATAAAGGAATGTTTCCCTTGGTTTTGGATATTAAGTGGCAAGTGGTTTCTCATAAGGAACTTGTTAGTCTACTATTGGGAACCTGATGTTCTACAAGAAGCTATTCTTGTGATAAAATTTTCTAATATTTTACTATGGATTTTAATAAAATCCATAATTCCTTATTTCCTTTTATCATGTGGCATAGACTCCACCTCCCTTTGATGTTATTCCATGATTTCAGATTTACACTTGTTGTGCATCTTCATAATATATTTTTATTAATTTCAATGATCTTTTTTTGGTGAGACTAATGCTACACACACTTCAATAGTTGATTTTGTCAATTTTTATGTGTATTCCACTATAAATCCTTATTTTGGGAAATCTTGTATGATTTAATGATATTGCTTAATTGAGGAATGATTGGACTATGATATTTGGTTATTTATCATGTATTGGATGAGGGTAGGTATAAAAATTCTACTCTTTATTACATAATTTAACAATATTTATTACATAAAATTGCACTTAATACAACTCTGAGGATCGAGACGTCTAGTGTACTAGGAAATTATGGACATTACATGACAACTTGAGACATAAAAATACAATATCTTTATTGAAAACTTCTTTTACATTACAACAACATTCCCTCATACTTAGCATTGTATGGCATAACCTAAGGATATACATAAGAATGGGGTGTTCTATAAAGCCCATTAAGGTAGTAAAAAAGACATAATATGGAGAATACAATACATGTTAGGCAATAGGTATATCAATGAAGCATAATAAAAATGTGAACATAAAGGCATGATATTGCGTGATTATCATAACATGGAAATGTTCCAACAACACTTAACATGATATTAGCATGATACAAGGCTAATTGAACATGGAGATTGATTAAACCCTCATTTAACTTGAATTATCATGAGTAAACCCTAATTTAACTTTAAGTATCAGGATACTAATCTTTACCCAATGCATTGGAGCGCTATCAGGGTGCACCCTTCTTAATCATTTCATTTCATGCATAAGTGTGCCACATGGATTATATAACATGTATTCATTAAACATCATCATTTATTCCAAGATAAATGAATGTGGAATTCAAGCATTAAACTCTATAATCAATAATTAAATGTTCATAAAGGTGAATACCCTTGATAGAGAAATGGGCATGGTATTCACTACACAATGACTTTCGCTGGGAAAATCGTGGTGCAATTTCGACAGCATAACGGTTTGATATAAGAATTCACATAAATGGTTGATGAGAGATAAAGGTGTGTCTCATCATATGTACCTAAAATGGATAGTAAGTGGTTCATATAGATACATTTCCCAACAAATCTAATGGAATTTAGATTCATAATACAAAAGAATTTCTTGAATGTAAATGAGAAGATAGAAATTCCTTATGGAATTTCAGCATGCTAATGGGTGTACATTAGACAAATTAATGAGAGATAAATAGGTATCTAATCATTAAAAAATAAGGAGGTCGGTATGGGGGAGGTTCAAAATCATACCCAAACATTTATAATTAAAAAATGGTTATAAAAATATAATGAAATTTTTCACAAAAATGAGAAAGGAAGAAATCTCTTACTTGGAAGTGTGGACCCAAAGGCTTGGGATAGGTTTGAGAGAGGATTCTTGGGAATTTAGGGCGCATTGTAATGATTCTAGAGAGAGGAGGTCAGGGTTTTTTTGAGCTCCAAATGGTTTGAGTGAAGAGGAAAGGTAGATTGAGTGGGTTTATATAAGAAAGGAGAGGGAATTCTTTATTGTTTAGGTTTTGGATACCACACATTAAAATAATAAAAACCATAAACCACCCCATGGTTTTTTCCAAAGTGTAGTGGAAAACATTATTTTATAAGCCCATTGTCTAAACTTATTAAAATATTAGGTTTTCTTATGTGGAGGTGAGTCGCACTCCCAATGAAATCATTTTAAAAAGTTAAAATGTTTTATAAGTCTTGGAGGGTCCACTAAGGCACAGTAAAATTAATCAAACAAATATAAAATCACATTATTTTAAAGGTAAAACATATATTGGTTGAAAAAACTTTTTATAGTATTTTATTACGTCACTATTGGGTCATTTCTATGTCATAAAACACATTATATATTTAAATGGTATTTAATTTTTACCTGAAAATTCGACCCTCAGAAAATTATGAAAAATTCACCAATAGATAATTTTGATGTCCTGATCCCAAAAAAAATATTCATTTTATCTAAATAATTATATAAATATGTGAATTTTTAATTTTAAATTAAAAACTAACATTTATCAAAAATTCATGTGTTTTGAAAAAAACAGTTTTCAACCCATAATAAAAATTACAATTTTATTCATAAAAATTATACAATAATTTATATTTAATAAAAATTAATTTAGTAATAATATTTTATTAAAATTTGATTTAATTCAAAAATTTATTAATTCATCAAAATAGATTTCTCAATTGAATATTAACTGAAAATACTATTTGTGCTTTAAAAACTATTTACAAAGTAACAATAATAAAATGAATGTATATTATTTATTCTATATGAAAATAATAAACATAATCATAGTGCTAGGGTCTTGTTACAAAACCCCTTATAACACCAACATAAGATCTAAGGGTAATGTGTGTGATGGTGACAGACTCTTGGGGCGGCTCAGATAACATCGGTCAAGTGGTAATATCTATTAACTTCCACTTATCCCATAGGTGGTTTCATTCAAGCTTAACATGTTGAAGCTCGGGTTGGTATTGGTCAAGAGAAAATCCAAGTGACGTTGCCTCCTTTATGAGCTCGGACAAATGGGATTCATTTAGATCAATTCTACTTGAGGAGGCCATCACTTCCTTTTAATGAGTAAATTTGATTTGTTAAAACCCTGTATTTATACTAATCATGTGGTCACTGTTCAAAGACTATATTAGCAACGGTAAAAATTCATAACGGTATTTTAAAATCCAAAAATAGAAAACCAAGGAAGTTTGTATGTTTTATATAACCATTTTACATAATAAGACATTTAATTAGATTAAGAATAATTTTCATTACAAAAAAATTGGGTCATTACAGTTGGTATTTCTTAACCTGGTCTAGGTTTATTTACATGATTCATGTGTAGTGTGATATGTTGGAATGGGTAATTAGCCACAAGGAACCCAAAAAGTAACATAGAGGTTTCATGTGAGTGTGAGGAAATAGGTGAAACCTATTTGTACTATGATAGATGGTCCAAAAGTGGTATATTTATAATAAATTCTGTTGAAAACTATGATTATTTGTTATCTATAGGCTATAAATGAGTGAGGATACTTAAGAGGGTGTCTTAGTTTGAGATATGCTATAAGGGATATTATTTGGTTAAGTTTGATGATGTGTGATTCTCCTTTGAGAGTAGTGAGATATGTGATGGGATTAGTGATGTGTTATCTTAAGCCTCTTTAGTGAAGTGGGCTGTTAGTAGTGTAGTTGTATAGTGTTCATCTGATATATGACTATTGAGTCTTGAGAGTATTTTTAGGGGAGGTCAGGCTAGGTATAGGGTATAAAAAGATGTGTGAAATGTGAAAGGTGAAAACATAACTAATGGATATGTCTGATGGTCCTTGGGAGGCTATGTGTATTTATTTTTTACCCAAACATATGTTTCTAATATGATGAATTGAATAAACCCAAGGCATGAATATAATTATTTCTAGATTATTATTTTGGGGAATTTACATGAGACTAGATATATATATGTTGAACCACTATTATAAATACTTACCAAATATTAAAATATAAAGATACTAACTCCACATTTGGAGTATGATACTAGAGGGGTGGATATGAGTGTGTCAACCAACTATTCTAAGGACCCATCTCAAAAATTTGATTTATGTATAGTAACCCAGTATTCAAAGGAATTTTGTAGGTAATATATAAACTTGCTATGATATATGTTAGAGTATTATCCCCTGGAGTTGGAGAAATTCATGTTGACTTAATCCCATAAGGACCAGTTGTGAGTATTATGGTCAAACTATGTGAGAGTTGATTCAATCATACCTATGTTATATGGATGTAGGATAATATGTGAAACTTATTGGGAGATGAAATATATTTTATTTCACTAGAATTTAATTCAACTAATTATGTACCCCATAATTATGGTCACCAAAAGTTGAAGCAATGTAGTGTTTATATAGCGGTTGTGGGTTTTTTTCTTATATGGGAAGCTCATCAAAAGTTCGTATCTTCCAGTGATGTTATGATAAAGTGTTGATGGTTTGAAAGTTCATTAAATGGGAATTGTCTCTATGTTAGTAATCAAGCTGAGGTGGTCGTGATTAGTGATATTTGATTTTGTGGGATCAAGTATTATAGGTTTACTAGATATTGTATATAAGTTTTGGGACCTCTGAACTATGCATAAAAATGATTCAAGGATTGATGAATAGATTAAGGATAGTGGTAAAAAAATTAGATTTTTTGAACTTAAAGACTTTTTAAATCTCTTGTATCTTCTAGTGGATAAAATAAAGAAGCATTATTTCTCTAATATACATGGGACTCATTATTCAAACCTTGTTAGATATCTTGTGTTCTTTATTTATTTATGTATTCTTGTTTAGTTTTTTTCTATTTCCTTGAATGCATGTGAGATTTTCTTGGGTAATACAAGCATGGATTTTTTGGTGAGTAAAGTGTTAATTCTACCTACTTCTGGTGCAATCAATCATAGGGAATGAAAATTATATAGGTCTTATTTCTACTACACAATTCATCTAGTATGTGAAGTTTTTGTGGACCGATGATCCTCATTTTGGTAGTTTCATTAGAAGCATAGAAGATCAGAGTGTCCCAAATTAAGTTGTATTAAACATCATGCTTAAAACATATTAGGTTCTCTCTTTCCTTAATGATATATTTATTTCTGTGGTATTTCACTATCATGGGAAGATATGGAATCATATGATAATAAGTTTTAGGTATATTGGTTTTATGGAAAAAATTATCTTCTAGAGAATAATGATAGAATATAATATAAATTATATTGACCTTTATTCCCAAATAATTGGTGATAATCTTGAGAAGATGAAATAATGTACAATAGGAACAAGCGGATGGGAAATATTTGTTGTTGATGAGGATTTCTTTCATGAGGGTTGTATCTTTTATCATTCATGAAATAAATACAATAATATAGGTAATGAAATACATGATGAATATGTATGATAAATATATAGATTTGAATAAATATTTTTTCAGTTAAATGTTATTTTTTCAAATGGTATTATAAGTTAGATCAGTGGAAGTTTATTTAAATGATTTAAATATATTTTGAGGGAATAAAAATTCAGTGAATTAAAAGTATATGAATTACTTGTGGGTTCTCCTACTACTACATCACTTTTGGAGAGTTGGGATGTGATGGTGACTTCCGTCAGTAACTCCAATAGAATGAAATACATATCATTCAATTATATCTAGAACATGACCCTAAATGAGGACATCAGGTATAGGGAAGTCCAATAACTAACCAATAACACTCTTAATGTGATTTAATTATGATATAAACCTCAATGGAAGCAAATATATCAGAATAATCCATTAGAAGATAAGTCATGGGAAAATAGTTGAGGTGATTTGGGTAGACCATGCCCTGTATATTGGATGTTTGAAAAAATATGACACTTTAAGAAAGACTACAAGAGCCTTAAGGAAATATTCAAAAGAAAATAAACATTCAAAAATATCAAATTTCATTGGTACTACATATGGGGGTAGTTAATTATTTCTAAGTATCAATATTTCAGTGGAGTCATGGGAAATTAATTCAAGTGAATCATTTCATTCAATGGGGAGATAGTGATGCATTTAAAATTATATATCTAGATGTTTCAAAAAAGTAAAATTGGAGGATTATAAATCTATATATGTCATTAGAAAATTATCTTTGAATATCAAGATTGATAATGGAGGAGCGTTTAAGCTAAAGTATGTTATACATATCCCTGTGCAATGGGAGAGCCTCATTTTAGTTTAAAAAATTTATTATGAAGTGTATAGAACTACTTTTTCTTATATAGTATGGAAGGTTACTCAAGGATTTATGGTTTTTGTAAAAGGTGTAAAAGATGGGATTCTATATTTTATCAGAAGCTCAGATAGATTTTAAATGGTTGGATGTTAAACTTTCAATGATCTATAAGTTTGAAATTTCAAGATTTGTCATCTCTATGATAAGATCATGAATTTTTTAACTATAAAAGGAAAAATAAATATTGATCATATAGAAATTAGATGGTGTTAAAGTTTCATGTTGGGTAAATAAATTAGGGTGTTATTTAATTTATAAATACGGAAGGCCAGGTCTTAGAAGTTGGAATTTTTTCACATTGATGTATGGGGGTCTTCCCATGTTCAGTCTCTCAGAGGTTCACTTTAATTTTTTAACATTTATTTAAAATTATATAAGAAGAGTTTTATTTCAATTTATAAATTATAAGTTTGATATGTTTTGATATTTTATTTAATGGAATTCCATGGTTGATAGGGAGTGTGTTTGAATGCTAAAATTTCTATGTTTAGAAAGCAATGGTGAATACACTGGATATAACTTCTATAAATTTTGTATGAATAAATTAATAAGGAAAGAGAATATTATTCCTAAAAATCTATAGCATAAAGTATTAGTTGATAGGATGAATCATATTTCCATAGAGAAGGATCTAAGTTTGATATTTCACTATGGAATGTTCAAGGAAATTTTGGTATAAGCTCTTAACACAGTGTAATATCTAGTCTATATAAGTCTAACATCCATATTTGGGTAGGAAATTATAGAGGAACTATGGTATAGTAAATGAAAAAATTTTATCCAACATACAGTCTTTAGAATCATAACATATATGCTTATTGATGTTAAAGATAGGGGTAAGCTTGAGGCAAAGTCCAATTTTTTCATTGGGTTTAGTGATGAGAACTTTGGTTATCATTTATGGGATGAAAACAACAGATAAGTCATCCAGAGACTATTTAGAGACCCTAGTTTGACGTACATGGACATTACATTTCTATTGTGGAATACTTAAATACATTACACAAACATACACCTAATGGTCGTATTAGTTTAGTGTCTTTGGAAACTTAGAAAATAATCTTCTAACTTGGTGAAAGATCTTCAACATCTCCCAAAAAGATCTTCCCCTTTTGTTTTCCTACCTAAAACCTTTATTTATATCTTGGGGAAAAGAAAACATAAAAATAGTGAGCTTAAATTCTTATTAAGGTTAAACGTGGAGAACATAAAATAATCCATAAACATTTGAACATAAAAAATGAACATAAAGTTTAAATATCTAAATCATGAGTCGTGACATAAATCTTGGTAGTACATCGGGAATAGATCATAATGGAACATTAACCATGATATAATAGCATTGGAATAAATTAGGTAATTTTGGAGAACTAATAATCACATAATATGATTTCCATAGTATCCAAGGCATTGCTTCCAAGACCATTATAGTGGACATAGTCCATTACAGAACCGGGTTTAATTTTCATTCCAGCCATGTATTACTGAACTGAATTTACTTGTCATTACAACCCTACATTACTGAACTGAATTTAATTTCCATTCCATTCATGTATATCTCCTGAGATATAAATCTTTACCCAATTAGTTGGATGGAGATATAGGTCCCACCCATCTCATAATGAAATCGTCCTTACATGTTTCACAAAAACATAAATCATTCATCATAGCATAACCCATAAAATAAAATGGGTTTCTTAAACATCATTCCAAAAAAAATCCATATAAAATAAAAGGATTTAATAAAAATAAATCCATAATAAGCACAATCAAATCAAATTAGTAATAGGGATAACCCTATGTCATCTTAGATGGAAAAAAATTCTGATAAAACACTTGAACTTACTTCTTGAGAAAAATATCCTTTCTTCTTCAAAAATGATTTCTTTTCTCAAAATGTAGTGAAGTTTTAAATGAAAAGAATTTATTTGAAAATACAATTGTAAACATGTAGAGTAATAATCATAGGAATAATTCATTATGAAATCATAAAAATCTTTTCGTCCTGTATAAGATAAAAAAACATTCTCCTCGTACTTTTGCCAAAAACATCAAAAAAGTACCTCGTATGGTAAACAAAAGAAAGATTCATTTCATACCATGTAATAAATGTAAAAAATGTGTAAAAATGACATTAATCATACATCTAAGAATATTAAACATTTTATGAAAACATTTTTAGAAAACATGGACATGGATGATAAATATAACCCTAATAAATACTTACGTATAAGCAATCTCAGATAAAAATGAGATTGCAAAATTATCTCTTACCAATTATAATCAGTGTAATCATATACCTAATAAAATAAATAAAATTAAATTCATGTTTAAATATCATAACCCTTAAAATAAAAATCATAAAACATTCATGGGAAGCATAACCACCACATAAAATAAATAGGTGTTGTTTAAGGCATATGTCCCACAGAAATAAAAGTGAGATGAAATAATCCCTTACCTTAGGTTTGATATGCCTTGTATGTATCATAAACTCATGTATGATGATTTAAATAATGTTACTGATTTATTCTAGAATCATAATAATTTTTATGATAACATTTATTATCATATTTTCATCTATTTTTAGTAACATTTCATTGTTACTCGTTATTTGGGTATTAACTGCTTATGTTCTTATGCATGTTTCATTGGATAAGTTCTTATTACTATTTTTAGGTTATAGTTATATAATTTACATAATGGTATTATTATAATATATATCATATTTATTCATTTAATTCATTTATAAAATCATTCTTTAATGAAGATTATGTAGAACAATTCACATTGCACCGTGGAGACGGTAAGCCGTATGTACGCACGAGCGACGATATTGTCCCCATAATTGATGAATGGTATTGAATTGGATATTTTATAATATATAATAATTAGTATAATGGTATATTAATCATATATAGTTATTATTTCCACCATTATACCCATCCATGTGCGGTGGTGGTGAAAAACAGATTACACCACGGTGTGGAGACGGTAAGTCGTACGTATGCACGCACGGTGATTTCATTTTTCATAGGATGAATAGAAGGTGAAATAGGGTTGTTTATTATTTATAATAACATATCAGTATATTATTGATAATGATGTTATTACTTTTTAATTAAGCAACCAATGAAGATGAAGTAGAAGAAGAAATAAATTTTAATGAATCGGTAAAAGAGATTACCTCTTCCTCGACGTGCCTCCTTTAAATTTCCTCTTAGGGAACTAGAGTTGGTCCATTGAGAAGATAAGAACCTCTAGAATGTAACTAGGGAAGTTGAGAAGAGAAATTTTAAGGTATTGTATGATATTGAAGGCTCAAAATGGATTGAAGAAGGGAGGAAGGAGGTGCGCTTTTATAAGAGAGGAGAGGGGGACTTTAGGAAACTCTCAAAATATTAATTTATTATAAATTCAATTTTGATTAATAAATGGTCCAAAATTTATTAAATTTGAATATAACATAAATTTGGTTCGAATAACTATCATACAATAATTTTTAGACAAGTTTTGAATATTTTTTTATCCATATATTTTTTGTTTAACTCTTATTTTACCCTTTTTAATCTTACTATGATATCATGTTATTTACACATTGTGGGTTAATGTAATTACCATATCATGTCAAACAACCCACAAAAATTTATTTCTGCCATATTTGGACTTATATTAACTATTTTTATGAATCTTATATTTTTTTTGAATTTAATATCATTTAACAAACTATTTTATGTTATAAGTTAGGAATTATGTCAATTTTGGACACTATTCATTCTTGACTTTTTTAAAAAATCTTTAAAACCTTATTCCTTATAAAAAAGGAATTAAAGTATCCCTATATGTCAATTTAATTCATAAAATTCGTGTATGGAATCAAAATATTCAAATTAAATTTATTTTAATATTTATAAATTCATTTATTTAAATCTTTCATTAATGAGGTAATCACTACATCATAATTGTGTAATATATAAATATATTTATATAATTTATAAAAATTATAAATAAAATAAAATTATGTAATAAATATTTTTAGCTTTCTAATTACTATTTATATACCTAAATATCTATTACATAACTCTATATTAAAATTGATTTTGTAAAAGATATATGTTTATGTTATAATTATATTTACTTTAAATTAATTCTTATAAAATGTAATTTTCACATCAAAGTGAATCCATGGGGTCCCAAAATCAACCCAAGTATTCCCATGGTCAGAAATATCTCAAAAAATAGTATTAGGACATGTTTTAGGATAGTTTAATATTATTATAATATTATTTTTTACCCTTATTTACCAGATTTACCCTTTAACCATGGTAAATAAAATATTTTCTAAAGTTACTATTCATAATGTCCAAAAATAAAAGGCACCTATTTACAAATTTGAACCTTCTGATTCCAAATATGGAATCCATTTTTCCAAATTCAAAACATATAATTTGTATTAATTAATTTAAAATTAATTCCTCATTTCATAACCAAAAAGCGGGTTTTTGAGAAGTAATAACTATCAAAAGATTGACATGTATTTATGTCCAATTTAAAAGTGAAATTACTTAAAATGAATAAAATTGGATTAAATAATATAAATATAATCCAATTAAACTTTAAAACAAATAAAAATATAACTTTACTATATAAATAAATTAGATTAAAAGGCATTTTTGAATTAAAATGCAGTATTTTTAACTATTCATTAAAATTTTAATTTTATTAGAAAAATATCAAAAAATAAACAAAAGTAAATTTATATATCCTTATTCCAAATAAGAAGTTTATTTTTTCAAATTTAACTTATAAAATTGTTAAGAAGTATATTTAAAATGGGTGCGCCATCAAAAGGTTGTAAAACTACATTTTTTTAAAAATACTTCTTTTATCCAAAAATTTGATTTTTTTTTCTCATATCCTGTTCTAGAAAATATGTAATATGAATTATAATGTTATATAAAATTCAAAATGTGGTTAATAATATTCATAATGGCTATTTTATATAATATTTTAAAAATATATCATTGTTTAGTGAAACTCGGTATTGCGTACAACACAAGCTATTGAGGAAGGTCACTCTTGCATGTAACACAAGCCATGTTAGTGTTGCGTGTAGTGAAAGCTTCCTTTGGTGTTGTGTATAAAATAATCCAAACTTAGTTCATTTTAAATTGAAAAAAATCTATACTCAGTGTTGCATGAAATGAATTATATCAAAAGAACTTGAAATTATGTGTAACACAAGCCAAGTATAGTGTTGCATATACTACAAGCTAATACAGTGTTGCATATGGTGAAATCTAATCTTGGTTTAGTGTACAACACAATACATCAAAGAAATTAAAAGAATCTATCTCATAAAATCACTGGGTGTTACATTCTACCCCCTTAAAATTAATTTCTCCCTCAAAATTCTTCAGGGTTATAAACGGTTTACTAATTGAAATTTTATTTCATAGAAACCCACATCGTAAAGAGGAATACCAAAACATAATTTTAAAAATAAAATTAAAAAACATAATGGTTACCCAAATTAACTCATCAATGGGTTTATAGGATAACATAGGTGTGAAGTGAAAACATGGATATAGAATAGAAATCTAACCATTAAGTTCTGATGGATAGTGATAGAGAACATAGTTTGGAGAAAGTTAACAACTAGAAATCCATAAATCTATGATGATTTAAGAGACCATCAGATTCATGAGGTAATAAGTTACTAGGATAACATTTTTTCTTTTCCAAATCCTTTTCCTAATGTTGAAGAATTTTTTTTCATGAGAATAAATACTTACTTGATTTCAATATCGTTGATCATTCCCTGAACAATTTACACTTCAACTCTTTTTTAAATAAATGAATTTGGATTTTTCATTCTTGAAGTGTTAGCAGACCATGCGATAGACTGATAGGTCATTCTATCCATCTCAAAAAAAAGGTTAGAACAGGTTATCAAATATGCATAAGTCCACCTATAGTGAGACAACACATTAATATAACAAAATTAAACCGGAATATATCTTATACTGTCCATAAATCGATAAAATTATAATCCTTCCAAAAATTGAAAATATAAAACATTAGAAGGAGGTGAACTAAATTGACTTAACATTTGTCCCTCATATCTCATTTGGCAGTTCTTGGTTGTCACATTACAAACATGTGAATACCTTAATAATGGATTATCTTTAAAAATGATAATAATATGATTTTACATAGAACCTTAGTGAAAACATGAATTTTATCAAAAATAACTCTTCCCACACACTAAAAATACCAAAACCTCAAACCACGATATCACTTTTTCCCTTATATTAGTCATGAGCTCATTAATACTATCAAAAATCTAATTATCTCCTTATCCCTTCATTATGTGCATATCATGTTCTTTCCAAAAATATTTTAATCACTTTTCATGATAACCAGTACCATATAATTATTGAAAACCCCAATAAACAATTACATAGACATTCCAATGTTCTATAAAACTATAATTGAGATTCCACTACACTATTTTGGAATCCCATTACATAAACACTTAATCATTCCACCACTTAGTTATCATACTCAACATCACTAATAGTGATCTCATGTGACTTCCCTTTGTATTTTATCCTTAAGAGGTTGTTTATGTCAATCATCATTAACCCTTGGATTAGGGTATTTCTTAGCATAATGCCCCATTTCCTAGAACTTTTAGCATTGAAGTGTTGGTGGTGCGTTCTCTGTAGTCTTTTCTTTATTCACATCATTATAAACCTTTTTCCCATTACTTCAGAACTCAAGTACTCGATGACCTTATTTTCCACACTTGAAACATTTTCTAGTCCCTTTAAGACAATCTCCACCATGCTTCTTTCCACACTTTGAGCATAACAAAACATTCATCTTATTTTCACCATTGTTTTTAGATTTTTCCTTGAACTCCATATTTCATTTCTTGTCAAAACCATGAGATAGATATGTAACACCAACTTCAAATTCTACCTTGATAGAACAACACACGATCTCTTCATAGCTACTGAAGTCTTTTATAGATAATTCCCTTTGAAGACTTGGTTTTGAGCCATTGAAGAATCAATAAACTTTACTTTCAGGTTGGATGATAAAGCTAGAATCATACCTTTCGAGCCTTGTAAAATTCTCCTCATATGTACCAACAGATTCTTCATCCTTTTGATTAAGCTCAAGTAACTCCTTTTCTATCTTTGTTTGAAGAATGTGAGGGAATCAATTATTTAAAAACAGGTACTTGAACTTGTACCATTCCATGGATTCAATTTCATCTTGCTTCCTTGTATTCTTAATTAGATTCTACCACGGGTCTACTTCATCTTCTAAACGATAGACAACCAAAATAACATTTTCATGTTCCGAACAATAAAGGATAGAAAATATATTTTCAATGGTACTGATCCATTGTTTAGCAACAAGTGGTTCAGAAGACCCACTAAAATAAGTTGTATGTTAACTCATGAAGAACTCAATAAAATGTTGTTCCTTTTTCTTCTAATTTGGAGGTCTAGAATAATTCATATCTTGTGTAAGTATAGAAATAAGATTTTTCCTTCGATATCCCATAAAATTTGGTTGTTTAGGAAGATAATAATTTAATTTCCTAGTGCATTGGTCATTAACACGGTTCCTTTGGGTTCCAACCATTGTCTAAAACCCAAAAAATAACAGCGTGAGAAGCAAAAATCGTACTAGAAAACAACATTATCTCAGGGGAGTACTTTCAATCTCTAACAAATTAGGTTTAATACTACGTTATTCATTATCTTTTCCATAATTCTAGGACTGTAATATATTGTTAGACTTAACTTTAGGGGCATCCCTATTCATACCTTAGAAATATCTCTAGGGATCTCACTAAAGTTTTTGCATCTTAGTTTCAAAAGGTTGACCAAACCTTCACTCTGATACCAACTATAGATACCCTAGCTTGACATACATGGAAATTACATTTCTTTTTCAGAATACTTAAATACCTGAAACAAATAGATTCCCAATAACCACATTATTTTAGTGTCTTTCAAAACTTGGAACATAATCTTATAACATGGTGAAAGATCTTCAACATCCCCCATAAAGATCTTCCCATTTTGTTTTCCTACCTAAAAACTTTCATTATATCCTGGGGAAAAGAAAACATAAAATGGGTGAGCTCAAATGTTCAGTAAGGGTAAACATGGATAACATAAAACAATCTATAAAAATTTGAATGTAAAAACATGAACATAAAGTTTAAACATCAAAATCATGAGTCGTGACATAAATCTTGGAAGTACTTAAGGCATAGATCATAAAGGAGCATTAAACATGATAGAATAGATTCAGAATAAAACATGTAATTTTGGAGAACTAATAATCACATAATATGATTTCCATAGTAACAAAGTAAATGATTCCAAAACCATCATTGTGGACATAGTCTATTACTGAACTGAGTTTACTTTTCATTCCAACCATTTATTACTAAACCAGATTTACTTTTCATTCCAGTCCTACATTACTGAAATACATTTACTTGTCATTCTAGTCATGTCTCTCTCATGAGATATAAATATTTACCCAATTCATTGGAGGTAGATATAGGTCCCACCCATCTCATAATGAAATCATTCTTACATGTGCCACAAAAACATAAACCATTCATCATATCACAACCCATGAAATAAAATGGGATTCTTAAACCTCAATCCATAAAAATCCATATAAAATAAATGTATTTCAAAAAAATAAATCCATTATAAAAGAAATAAAATCAAATTAATAATAGGGATAACCCTATGTCATCTTACCTCCTCCAATGGCCTGAAGGCCTTCATTTTTTATTGATTTTTTGATAATACACCTTTTTAGGGGTGAGGTGGAACCCTTACAAGGCTCGTAGGTGTAAGTATTACATGGCTCGTAGGCCTTAGAGGAATTCATTGCTCTTATTCTTCAAACATTTCATACAACCCAGACTAACTACTTGGAACTGATCCTCCCCAGCATCTTCATCATGAAATCAGCTCTCAACCTTCACATGGCTATTCGGCTTGGCTTTCCCATGCATGCACAGTCTTGTCCCGATGGTAGGTGACATACCCTATCATTATTTCAATTCATTTAGCTTCTACTATGGTGAAATCTCTTTGCTCCTCCTCCTTCTGAAACATTTTACTTATAGGTTTTCTGGTTTTCATCTGCACTTAAGGTGGCCCGAAGGCCTTGAGATGGCCCGAAGGCCTTACTAACCCGAAGTCCAGGGTGGCCTGAAGGCCTTAAAGGACTCAGGGACCAAATCGGTGGCCCAAAGGCCTAAATGGGGGAATATTCCTGGATTCTATAGTGCCAAATAGTGCCTGCTATAGTACTCGCTACAGTGCCTGCTACAGCTCTACATAGTTCCTGCTACAGTGCTACTATAGTACCTGCTACAGTGCTGCTACAATACCTGGTAATTAGCCTCCACCTATATTTGATCCTGAGACTCTTGGATTCACTTAAGGAGTCCTCACAAACTAGGGTAAGTCACGTGTGCAACCCTATGTCATCTTATATGGAAAACTAATTCTGATAAAACACATGAACTTACTTCTTGAGGAAAGTATCCTTTCTTTTTCAAAAACATTTGCTTTTCTCAAAATGTTGTGCAATTTTGAAAGAAATGAATTTAGTTGAAAATAAACTTATAAAATTATAGAGAATGAATCATGGTAATAATTCATTATTAAATCATAAAAAAAAATTCATTTCGTATAAGTTAAAAAACATTATCCTCATACTTCTACCAGAAAAGTCAAAAAAGTACCTCGTATGGAAAACAAAATAAATATTCCTTCCATACCATTTAGTAAAAGTAAAAAATGGGTAAAAATTCCATTAAACATACATAGAATAATATTAAATATTTTATGAAAACATTTTTAGAAAACATGGACATGGATGATAAATATAACCCTAGTAAATACTTATGTATAAGAAATCTCAGATAAAAATGAGATTGAAAAATTATCCCTTTCCAATTATAATCAGTGGAATCATATGCCTCATAAAATAAAGAAAATTACATGAATATTTAAATATCATAACCTTCCTAATAATTATCATAAAACATTCTTGGGAAGCATAAACACCACACACAAAAATAGGTGGTGTTTAAGGCATATGTCCCACAGAAATAAAAGTGAGAAGAAATAATCCCATACCTTAGGTCTGATATGCTTTGTATGTATCCAAACCTACTGCATGATGATTTGAATAATGTTACTGATTTATTCCATAATCATAATACTTTTTATGATAACATTTCTAATCATATTTTCATATGTTTTTTATTAACATTTCATTGTTACTCATTATTCGGGTATTAATTACTTTATGTTCTTATGCATGTTTTTTCAGATAAGTTCTTATTACTTTTTTTAGGTTATAGAAATATAATTTACAGAATGATATTAGTATAATATATATCATATTTATTCATTTAATTCGTCTATATAAACATGCATCAATGAAGATTATGTGGAACGAATCAAATCACACCCTGGAGACGGTAAGCCGTACGTACGCATGAGCGACGATATCGTTCTCATAATTGATGAATGATATTAAAGTGGATAGTGTATAATATATCAGAATTAGTATGATGTTATATTAATAATATATATTTATTATTTCCACTATTATACCCATCTAAGTGAGGTGGTGGTGAAAAACATATTACACCATTGCGTGGAGACGGTAAGCCATAAGTACGCACGCATGGTGATTTTGACTTTTCATAGGATGGAAAGAATGTGAAATAGGGTTGTTTTATATTTATATTAACGTATCATAATATGATTGGTATTTATTTTATTACATTATAATTAAAAATCTAATTAATATGAAGTAGAAGAAGAAAGGAATTTGAAAGAATCGGTATAAGAGATTACCTCTTCTTTGACGTGCCTCCTTTAAATTTCCTCTTAGGGCACTAGAGTTGGTCCTTTGAGAAGACCAAAACCTCTAGAATGTAACTAGGGAAGTTGATAATAGAAATAGGTAGGGGTTTTCCAAGATTGAAGGCTCAAAATTTAGTGAAGAAGGGAGGTAGGAAGTTTCATTTTATAAGAGAGAAGATGGGAACTTTAAGAAACTCTCAAAATATTAAATTATTATAAATTAAATTTTGATTAAAAATGATCCAAAAGTTATTTAATTCGAAGATAAGATGATTTCAGTTCGAATAACCATCATCCAATATTTTTTAAACAAGTTTTGAATATTTTTTATCCTTACCTTTTTTGTTTAACCCTTATTTTACCCTTTTTAATCTTACCGTGATATCATGTTATTTACACATTATGGGTTAATGTAATTACCATATCATGTCAAAAGACCCAAAAAATGTTATTTATGACATATTTGGACTTATATTGACCATTTTTATGAATATTATACTTTTTATAATTTAATATCTTTTAATAAACTATTTTATGTTTTAAGTTATGAATTATGTCAATTTTGGACACTATTCATACTTGCCTTTTTTAAAATTCATAACAACCTAATTCCTTCAAAAAAAGGAATTAAATTATCCATAATATGTCAATTTAATCCATAAAATCCATGGATGTAATCAAAATTTTCAAATTAAATTTATTTTAATATTTATAAATTAATTCATTTGAATCTGTCATTAATGAGGTAATCACTACATAATAATTGTGTCATATTTTATTTATATTTATATAATGTCCAAAGATTATAAATAAAATAGCATGATATAGTAAATATTTTTATATTTATATTGAATATTTATAGACATAATGATCTGTTATATAACCCTATATTAAAATCTATTTAGTAAAAGATATATGTTTATGTTATAATTATCTTTATATTAAATTAATTCTTATAATATGTCATTTTCACATCCAAGTGAATTCATGGGGTCCCAAAATCTACCCAATGATGCTCATGGTTGTAAATATCTCATAACATAGTATTATAACACGTTTTAGGGTAGTTTAATATTATTATAATATTATTTTTTACCCTAATTTACCAGATTTACCTTTTAACCATGGTAAATAAAATATTTACTGAAGTTACTATTCATAATGTCCAAAAATAAAAGGCACATATTTACACAATTTGAACGTTATTATTACAAATATGGAATCCATTTTTCCAAATTCAAAACACAGAAGTTTCAATAATTAATTTAAAAGTAATTATCATTGTCAAAACCAAAAAGCTGGTTTTTAAGAAGTAATAACTATAAAAAGATTGACATTTGTTTATGTCCAATTTAAAAGTGAAATTATTTCCAATGACCAAAATTTATTTAAATGATAAAAATATAATCCAATTAAACTTTAAAACCAATTTAATATATAATATAACTTCATAAATAAATTAGATAAAAAGGCACTTTCCAATTAAAATGTAGTATTTTCATTATTAATTAAAATTTTAATTTTATTAGAAAAATATCTAAAATTCAAAAAAAGTAAATTTTTATGCCCCTCTTCTAAAGAATAAGTTTATTTTTTTTCAAATTTAACTAATAAAAGTGTTAATAAGTAGATTTAAAGTGGGTGTGCCATCAAAATGCGATAAAACTTCATTTTTTGAAAAATGTTTCTTTTATCCAAAAAATGAATTTGTTCTCATATCATGTTCTAGAAAATGTGTAATATGAATGATAATGTTATATAAAATTATAAATGTGGTTAATACTATTCATAAAATCTAGTTTATATAATATTTTAATAATATATCATTGTTTAGTGAAACTCAATATTGCGTATAATGTAAGCTATCGAGGAAGGTCGCTCTTGCGTGTAATGCAAGCCATGTTAGTGTTTTGTGTAGTGAAATATTCCTTTGTTTTAGCGTATAACATAATCAAAACTTAGTTCATTTATACATTGAAAAAAAATCTATACTCAGTGTTTCCTGAAATTAATTCTATCAAAAGAACTTGAAATTGTGTGTAACACAAGCCAAGTATAGTGTTGCGTATACTTCAAGCTAATATGGTGTTGCATATAGTGAAATATAATCATGGTGTAGCATACAACACATGGCATAAAATAAATTAAAATAATATATCTCATAAAATCTAAGGGTGTTACATCCTATATTTTCGATTCAATGAAGGAATTATATGGAATAGATGTAAATTTATGGGAAAATATGTTGAATGAAATAAATAAACTATTAAAGTCTAATTTGATATCAGTATGAATACCATAAGAGAGAAAATTTTAAATAACATGGATGAAATAATCATAAGTACAAAGTTGAGTAAAATTGAAGAAGCGCACAAATTTTTAAAGGTTTATGAAGATATAGTGGGATTAGTAGAAGTTAGGGATTCAGATGTTATATTACCAGAAGTTTAGGAACTAGAAGGGAGAGTTAATTCAAGAAGAACAGTACAAGTAACTCAGTCAAGGAGATCAACTAGAGTTAAATATCTAGTTCATATATTAGGGTCTAACATGAACTTTCTTCTTGTAATGGATATAAGAGATATATAAAGTTTGGATGAGGCATCCACACTTAGTGATTCCAAACCTTGGAAGTTAGTTATGGATGAAGATATTATTTCATTGAAGTTAAATGGATCATGGGAATTAAATGACTTACCAAAAGAGAAAAATGAACTTGAAACACATGGTTATTTTGTGTAAAGTAAGAGGCTTATGGAAAGAATTAATATAAGGAACGATTAGTGGTGAAGGTATTTCAATAAAATTAAGGATTAGGATTCTCAAAAATATTCTCACTTATAGTTAAAAATTAATATGTTTATACGGTCATGATCATGGTAGCATCAGAATATGTTTACCTCAAATAGATGTATATAAAGATAACCTTTCTCCATGGTGAGTTGGATGAAGAAATTTAAATGAAGTAGTAATTAGGTTTCACATAAGATGAAAACAAAAACTTGGTATATAAATTAAAAGAGAGTTTTATGGTATGATGTAGCCACCAAGATAATGGAATCGGAAATTTGATTCATTTATATTGGAATAAGGGCTCAGAATGTGTAATATAGATCATTGTTATTATCATAAGGAATTGGACAATGGAATATTCATCATATTTATTTTATATACGGCTGATATATTATTAAATAGACTAGATAGAGGTATAATCTATAGGCTTAAATTTTACTTCGTTGTAATATTCAAAATTAAGGATCTGGGGTAGTCTAATAATATTTTGGGTATAAATATCGAGAGAGATAATAGAGTGGGGAATTTGGTGCTATATCTAGAAGATTATATCCGGAAGTCCATCAAAAGATTTGGAGTGTAAATACACAATTCAAACTTAAATCCTTTAATCAGGCACTTCAAACTGACCAATGAGAAATCAACCAAAATAGAAGTTGAAGTAAAGTAAATTGTAAAATTTCCTTGTGCATCAGTAGTCAAAAATTTGATGTATGTAATGGTTTTCACTTGGAAAAATAATACTTATCATTTAGAAGTTTTAATTTGATTTATGTTTAGTCTGAGAAAGTTACATTGAGTGGTGTTCAAATGGATCCTTAAGTATTTGAATGTAATATAAGATACAACCATGTGTTATGGTTAAGATAATTCCCTATGTGGATATGTGGATACAAACTTTTCTAGAGATTCAGACAGTCGTCATAGCATAATGATATTTTTGTTTACCTTTTGAAGAATATTGGTTAGTTTGATGTCATAAATAAAGAAGCTTTTTATGTTGAGGATAATATAAAATGAGTATGTAGCTACAATGAAAGATAGTAAGGAAAAAATTTGAATAATACCTTTTTTGAAGGAACTTTAGAGAAGTGAGGAAGGATGAGTTCTTTTTTTGTGATATCCAAAGTGAAATCCACTTGGATAAAAATATGGTGTTCCATTCAGGGAAAATTACATTGACCTGAAGTGTCAATTCATTCTGACTTTTTAGAGGAAAAGGAGTTTGAGAAATAGAAGATGAAAATAATACAAAATCTGGAAGACATGTTTACTAAGGTGATAGATCAAGAAAGTATGAAAAAGAATCATGAATCAGTGGGGCTTGGGTAAATAAAAGGATAAAATAGAGAAACATTTCTTATTATGAAGGAGTATTTTCCAAAGTATGGAGAGTAGTCGAGGTTCCATTAAATAATTATTTATGTTGAAGATTATTGGGAGGTGAATTTTTTTTCAGATCATTATATTTATGTTACTAAAATTATGGTCACCATAATTTGAAGTAATTTAGTGTTCAGACAGTGGAAACAGATCTTCTAAATAAGTATTGGGATTATAAAAAGTTCACATATTATGATGTTTTTATGATGGAGTGTTGAAAGTACAATAGTTTATAAAATCTAAAGGGTCACCGAGTTGGTAATCAAGTCGTGGTGGACATTTTTAATGATCCATGATTTCAAGGAAGTGAGTTTTGCTGGTTGACCTAATAATACTTATTATATAATCAGTGGGACTACAATGCTAAGAAGAAAAAGGATTCAAGGACTGATTAAAAGATTAGGGAGAGAGGAAATGTTTGTATAGATTGAATATACTTGACAATATTATTTTGTAGTAAATTGTATCTTTCAATTAATAAAAGAAATAAATAGTGTTTCTTCCATGTATGTTGGTCTCATTGTCCAAATCTCATTAAATCTCTCTTGTGATTTCTTAATTTCTATGTTTTCATTGAATGTTTTTTCATTTCATTGAATGTGTGTGAGATTTTATTGGTGATAAAAGGATGAATTTTGGTAGTGAATAGGGTGTTAAGTCTACCTACTTCTGATACACTAGGTCATGGTGAAGGAAACTTTCAAATGTTACATTTCCACTGCATAGATCCTTCGATGCATGATGTTATTCTGGACCAATGATCCTATTTATGTTGGTTTTATCATAAAAATAGATCTGAGTTTCCCTGAACACAACTACCCATAGTTTGTCAAATTAGGCAGCATTAATCATTGTGGTGGATTGGTAAGAATGTAGTGATGCAACTTGGGTGATACATATTGGTTCATATTGTAAAAACTTGACCCCAAGAACCTAATTTCCAAGACTCGTCTTTAATTTATATAAGGCCTCAAGTGAAATCCTTGATCATAAGAGGTAAAAAACTAGTATCGAGGGATAAATAGAACCATTGAGGGATTATTTTCCCTCAAATGCTTTACCCAAAAGGAAATATAAGTGTGTAAGGATGTAAAAATCCCTTTATTAAAAATAATTTTAGAATATAAAATTCATAGTAGAAAGAAATATGTTTATAAACCAATAAAAAAAAGATAATATTTTTATGTATGTAAAATAAATTGAATCAAGTCCCAATACACCAACTCCTCATGTCACATATCTAACATGGATTTATATATCTCCACTAATAAATATTGGTGTTTTATTTTCCCCTATATTTGGGCCAATCAAATTCCTATTTGCATCAAAATTCATATATAGGTATGAGTACAAACTTTGTAATATTTGAGTAATAACTCTAATATAATCACATGCATGGGTAATCTAAGCAATATATGTAAATGTATGGTTGATGTAAACATTTTAAAATAAAAATATTTCCAATAAAATATAATAATTTATTATATAATACATAACCTAGCATAGGAAGATGTTTACCTAAGGTTTATCATAATCAATAAAACCGTCATGGGAAAAGGAAACACCCCAATTCTATAAAGCATAACCCATTCTATGATGATATTTACCTAATGTTTTTTAGAAGAATAATACCTACAAGGGAATATACATGACAAAAATTGAATCTCTATCATGGTAAACTAGCACTCACCTAATTTAAATCATATGAACAAATTCTTCACCCATCTATATATCCACCTTTATATTCTTCAATATCAAAACCCATAGATGGAAGAATACTAAACATTACCATGTAACCCTAAACACAAACAGTTTTCTCAATCCAAATAACATTATCATATGTTTATGAAGAATAGTTAAAAACATTTCACTATATAAATCCCAAAACTGAAAAGTTTTATAGAAAAATCATGGGGAGATATATTTATTGAAACCTTTACTTAATTGAAATAAAAAAAACTCAACCCAAAATTTGACATAATTTATCCAAACCATCCTTAAAAACAATTTTTTTATACATTTTATAAATAACCATCAATTTGATAAATATCGTGATGGATATTAGAAACAGCATTTTATCAAAACAAAGATTTTTTTTCAAATAATTATTCTAAACTTTTATATAAATATTTATAACAAATAATTCATAGATAATAATAATTAAAAAATCTGTTAACAATACACCTAAATAAAATCCTAATATAAGAATAGATTAGAGCCACCTAAACATATGCACTTCCACAAATTTTTTAAAGGTTCTCAATTTGATGATCACAATAGTATGTATCATCAAGCTCGGTCATTAATATTTCTCAATAAATCACTATTTAAAATCAAATGAGTTTAATCTCATTTAAAAATATGTTTGGCATGATAAGTGAACATTTGTAAGGACACCATATGTGACTAGAATCACCCATGTTGTTTTGGAATACCCCCATGTAACTTGTTGTATTGGATTATATGACCCATTGTGATTAGAGAAACCCCCATGAAACATGAAACAAACCCCATCTAACTAACTCTTTATTATATGAAATAATATTGTTTTTTGGAAGAAAATTAAATTATGTGACAAAGCCCCCATGCCACTTGTCATGACCCCATGCCAAAATTCGAAAAAAAAATTATTTTAATTCCAAAAAAAAATCATAAAATGAATGTTTTTAGACTTAAAACATAATTGAACACTATTAATTAATTATATACAATATACTAAATATTTAATTATAAATTTCTTGTTAATTTTCTTAATTCCTCCTCTTCCAATTACTAATAATCACAATATCTTCCACCATGGAAAATAGAGAGATCTCAAAGGATAGGAATACATGATAAGTGTGTCAAAATAGAGTGGGCCAATTCCATTTTTGAAATCATATTCTCCACCTCTATTATCAATTCACCATGTGAAACTTTATCACACATGGATCCAAGATTCCATTTCCCATCAATATCATATTCTTATAGTCTCTCCATAATCATTTTATTTTCCACTATTAAAATTTCCAGGACATACCATCATTACTCACATGATCAAAATCTTTCTAATTCCATATTTAACCACAATGATTTTTCATGAAAACTTTTCTATCATAAAAAACAACAATAAATTCCCCAATATTAATTAAAAAATCATTTTTCAATAACATAGAGAAAAAAAATTATGTCATTATTAAATTTTAAACATTTATAAGGATAATATTAATCTTCTAATAGAATCCCCAATCGAATAAATGAAATAAAGTTAATCCATACAAATAAACTAAAAAAATATAGATATATTGGTATTTATTAAATATTTTTAATATACATGCACTCAATTATATTATGTATTATCTTAGGGATTACTGGTGGTAATTAATAATTGTTTCCACTCAAACCTTTCACACATACCTCATTTTATCTATTTAATTTATGATTTGACACATAGGTAAGGGAAAAGGCCATATCATAGGTGGATGAGTTGGAGTACCTTGATAGAGAGGTGGTGATGGTATCAAGGTGATGTTTTGGACCATTTGTAGTTGAGACTCTTTTATTCTTTTATTTTTTATAATATATCATGTATACAAATTTCCACTGGTTGATTTTCTTAGATGTATAAGTGTGTGACATAACATGGGTTCATTTATTTATTACGTGGTGATATGGTTGGTTTTCTGTTATTATTTAATATATATACTTTGAGGTTGTGTTTTATGGATGATTATCTATTTTTTATCATTTATGGTATCATATTGAGGTTATAGTCTCCTCAATGATGATTTTTGACCCTCACCACTATTTAAAAGCCATTAGCATATAGGGAGATTCTCCCACTACTACAACACTAGATTTATCTAGCGCTAAGGTTTTAAAAGTTCTTTCTAAAAGTTCTATTAAAACCCCATTTTTCAGCACTAGAAAAGCGTTGTTAGAAGGGTTTATTAATAGCACTTTTCTTAGCACTATTAAAGGGAGTCATTAACAGTGGTAAAAACACTATTAAATGGTGCCCTTTATCTACATTGGTAAAAAGGAAATGATAAAGTCCCCCTTTATCAATGCAAGTAAAGAAGAGTTAATAAAGGGGTTCCTATATTAGTACTTGTAAAAAAGAGCTGATAAAGGGTATGGTCTTTATCAGTGCTTGTAAAAAAGCACTGATAAAGGGATATCTTTATCAGTACTTTTCTAGAAGTGCTTATAAATACCTCTATCATCATTTTTTAATAGCACTGATAAAGGGTGTATTTCAAAAATATATATATTTCATTAAAAATAATATATAAATATATAAATATATTTATATTGATATAAATATAATATATATTTTTTAAATACGTTTTAGATACATCTAAATAGGCATTTACACATAATATATAAGATATTTACTAAAAATGGATTATAAAATAATTTAAAAAATATTTTCAATTAATAATTTGTTAATTATTATAAATTAATAGTCATTTAATAACAATTTGAAGATAAGAAACCAAAAAATTAAAAAAAAATATCAAAAATAAGATGAAAATGTAACTCAAACTTCAAACGAACATAACTTTTGATCTGTGTGTCTGTTTGGACTTTACCATATATCAAATTGAAGATTGTGATGATATCTACACCCTAAACCCCAGAGGAACCCTAGTCATGTATTAGAGGCCAAAAAAGTCTCATAAGGCCTCCAAAATTGAGTTTTTAGTCAGGGTACCCTAATTTTTTAACATTCGATGAATTTTCAGCCTCGTTTAAGAGGGGATTATTGCCTTTTTTGGTGAAGAGTGAATTTATACCTAGGGATTACATCCATATTGATATAATTATTTTAAAATTTTATCATTTTTAATATTTTATTGATATTTATAATCAAATATATAACAATATATACATTTTTTTATATATTCACACATAAAAATTTAATTTTATAAATAAATATTTATATTTATTTATATATAAAATATCATATATCCAATGGCCCGAATGCCTTCATTTTTATTGATTTTTGATAATCCACCTTTCAATGGGTGAGTTGGAACCCTTACAAGTCCCGTATGCATAAGTATTACATGGCACGTAGGCCTTAGAGAAATTTATTTTCCCATAGGCTTCAAACATTACATACAACCCAGACTAACTACTTAGAACTGCTCCTCCCTAGCATCTTCATCGTGAAATCAAATATCTACCTTCGCATGGCTGTTCAGATAAGCATTCATGTGCATGAACAGGCTTGTCCCGATGTTAGGTGGCATACCATCTCATTCTTGCAATCCTTTTATCTTATGTTGTGGTGAAAGCTCCTCACTCATCCTCCTTGTAGAGCTTGTTCTTTGTAGGTTTTCCAGTTTTCATCTGCCCTTAAGGTGGCCTGAAGGCCTTGAGGTAGCCCGAAGGCCTTTCTGACCCGAAAGCCTAGGTGGCCCGAAGGCCTTAAAGGACTCGGGAACTAAATCGTTGGCCCAAAGGCCCAAACGGGGGCATATTCATGGCTGCTACAGTGCCAAATAGTACCTGCTACAGTCCCTGCTACATTACCTGCTACAGTACTCCTACAGTACTGCTATATTATCTTCTATAGTATCTACTACAGTAATGCTACAGTACCTACTACAGTACCCCCGGAAATAATGTCTCCGCCAGGATTTGATCACGGGTCTCCCGGATGGACTTACGGAGTCCTTACCAACTGGGATAAGGCTCATGTGCACAAATAAAATATATTTCTCAATATATAAACCTTATCTAATGAAAAACTAATATACCTTTTATTTAAAATTAAAATGTATGAATATTTATATACCTATAAAATTAATGTATATATAACGTTTATATATATATTTGTGTGTGTGTGTGTTGAAAAACAGATATACATTTATCTATATATTCCAATATATATATATAAATATTAATATATAATATATGTAAATAAATATAAACATATATAATTATATTTATAGATATACATACATATATATATTTATGTATGTATGTATGTATTTATAAACACACACATACACACACACATACTAAAATATATTTTATATATGTATTTAAAAATATATATTTATATATATAAATATAAACATATATATTAATATATTGATAAAAAATTTAATGAAATATATATAAATATATATATATATATATTTATATATTTATATATCATAAATTGGAAGATAAAACAATATATGGGAGTGGAAAAGGTGCTGGCGTATGAGATGGAGGTCTCAAAATTAAAACTTTCTAAAGGTAGGGGCACACACGGGAGGGTGGAATCATCAAAAGTACTGATAAAGGGGGTGATGATAAAAAGGTGGGGCGAGAACAAAAAAAGTATCCCATTTATCATCGGGGCCTTTAAAAGTGCTAAAAAAAGCACTGATAAAGGCCACATTTAGGAACATGAAAAAATGTTGTTAAAGTAACTCTTTATCAATAATTTTTTAGCATTGTTAAAGGGGGAATTTATCAGCCCTTTTTACGAGAGATATTAAAGGAAACCCTTTAACATCTCTTATATTATTAGTACTTCTATAACACTAAAAAATCCCTTTTACTAGCTCCCTTAAAGGCCTAATTTGTAGTAGTGACCTAAAGTGATTTAGTGTTCCATGGTTTTGTCATGGTGATTGGCTTTGAGCTGGGGGATATTATAATTTTGATGTTATGATTTTCTTATATTATCAATTTTTTATCTAAAACATTATCTTCCTCTTTCACTCTCATGTTAATAAACTTTTTATATTTTTTTAATTATTTATTATGATTGAGACATAAAAAAATTTATATTCTCATTACTAATAATAATAATGATTTTTCCTTCATTTACATCAATTATTATGCTTCTCATTGATAAAGATTATCTTCCTAGAATCCAATGAATATTTTTTCCCAATTTCATATCCAAAATAATGAACACTACTATATGATAAAAAAATTAAATTTGATTCAAAAAATATTTTATGATTCCTTTAGAATACTTAAATTATATATTTTCATGTTTTAAATCCATCTTCATTTCTTTTAGATCATGCAATCACAATTTTTCAAAAAAAATATCGAACATAAAATTTATAATTTTTCATAAATGACATAATGTTTTCCCAAATTCATGTTCTTAAATTGTAAATAGATTTGTAAATCTCCCCAAATTTAATAATTTTGGGGGTAAGTTTAATTTCATTACTAATGAGAAATATTCATTCAATGAAATTATATATTCAACATCAAGATTATTCTTATTTCAAATATTTTCCTTTAATAATTTAATATACAAATGCATATGTTTTAATGCTTCAACAAAAAGAATATTTATACTCAAGTACTTAAATGCCTCCAAAAAATTATAGTATTAGACTTCCTTATTTTATTGTGTTAATCTAGTTTGAAATATAAGTGGTAGGACATAATCTTGGACATTCACTTATTCTCTTTTTAAATTTATATTCTTGAGGTTTATATTCAATTTTTTTCTAACACTTTAACTTATGTATTCTTTCAAAAAATTTCCTCAATAACCATCACCTTATCATTATTTTTAGAAAAATTACTTTCTTAAAAAAAATCGACTTCTATGATTCACCACATTTACTTCCTCTATAAAATTCTATTCAACGTTACTTTGAAAAACTTTTTTAGGTCCCTTAAATATTTGATTGTAAATTTACCTTATCTGAATTTCATGGTTCTGAATTGAAACACATTGATTCATAAGGATTGTGGAAAAAATCTTACTTTGTGATTGTTTCATTCTTATCAATTTTTGAATAAAACATTCATTTATATCCTTTACATCTTGAGCTTATGGTTTTTATTGGTAAGGGAATTAATATTAAGTTTGAATTTTTTTGATATATTGAAAACTATATTGTTAAAAACCTAGAGGTCATTGTTGTCTTCCTTTCGATGAACTATTTCTTCACCAAATAAAATTCAATTGTTTTGTTCATGATTGGTTATATTGATTTTAAAAAGAAATATTTTTTTCTTTCATAGCCCACATAGCTAACCTCTCATAGTTCTTTTGAATATGGATTCTACCGTATCTATGAAATGAAGCATTTGGAATATCATTTACCGGTCTCTTTAATTTAATATTTTAAATAATAAATCTACTTTTACATTATATCTAATTTACCTTCATACATGGATAATTAATCCACTTAATGAACAGATATTTTTTTAGATATTTTATTACTATGTTACCAAATATTTCATAGTTTCATTTCATCAATTAAATTGAATAGCTCTTATAGTGATTTTGTATTTTCACTTCTTATAGCCAAGATATACAACATCGTTTAATTTTTAGGTTTCAACCATGCATAGAATTTATGAGCATGAATAAATAAGTACAAACCATTATATACACATTTTCTTAGAATATAATGGAATCTATCAAAATACTCATATAATTATTATCCTCTTATAATTGGATGTTTATAATTTCAATCCTTTAGTTCACTATACTGAAAGGAGGAAAACATTGTAGGGGATTTTATCAAAAGATAATTGCATATAGTAATCTATTATTGAGGAATATTATTCAACAAAACTTTTACCATTCACATTAGAGAAAAATTAATCATTTATAACTTGACCAAATCTTTCATAACTCCATTTATTCTGAATTTTTCACTCTAATAATTTTTTTTAATTTTCCAATAAATCACTTTTAGGTTTAATTGGAACCAAATAGAATAAATATTCTAGATCCTCAAACAATATGGTAATAAAATTACATAACAAATACAAAATTTTGAAAAAACACCACTGGAAATAGGATACTCGTATAGTAGACAGGTGACAAATATAGCTCGCACACCTAACATGGCGCACCTAAGAAATAGGTTGGGGCATAGAGTGGTAAGGAACTCAATGTCAACCATTTCATCTACAAGTGACTTAGTTAATTAATTCCACTAGTATGAATCATTTCAACTAAGTATCTCTAACACTGGGGGCTCATTGTTTTCATCTCACTAATTTTGGACCATGCTAACCACCTAGAATCCTATGCATTTCTAGAAAACTATACAAATCATCATTGAAACCCGCACACTAGGAAACTATAGAACCTTCATAAAACTATAATGAGGATAGAGACATTAAAAATGTATCTATACTAAATCTGATGCACCCCAAACATGATCATAAACTATTAAAATGACTCTATTGCAACCTAAAACCTCACCACCAACACACATCATTAACACCTAATAAATATACCACTATGTTAAGACGTTCCACTTCCACTTAAGAAGAAACCTTCAAAAAATCTACCTAATGATTTCTATAAGTGTAGATTAGTGATACATAATTGAAGAATAGAAATATGGGTAGAGTATCCAATTACACAATAATTGGAGACCATAATGGGGATAAATATAATCAGAGAAAAGAAATTTAAGAATGAACCACCACTGCAAGGAGGAGAACAAAATTTTCACAAAGAAATGAAACTGGAAAAAGAAGAAACTGAGGGAAAATACCATACCACCCAAGGACTATCCCACTTATATATCCCACAAGTATTGAGAAAAACTTGAAATATGACTCCATTTATACCAATGAATCTTTCCAAAGAAACCGTAAATATAAAGAGTAATGGATATAATAAAACACTACTTTGAGTTGAAAATATTATTCCCCTATGATCAATATAACTACACTGAGAGGGGGAGGGGATTAAATGTATCATATTATTTTTAATTTTTAATTATTTCTATTCATAAAATAATTTCTTAGGTTGAATGGTTCTCACTTATTTAACATATTCTTAGACTGCATGCATAAATATGAAAAGAACAAAAAAAGAACATATATTTTTATGGGGTCCACTCACAATGTGTGAGTTAGTCTTAAATGAATAGTTTTTTTTATATCCCACACACACAAATGATCACTTATTACCAAAATAAACCTAAAGAAAAGGGGATAGCCTTCTACCCATTAATATAGAATCAACCATAATACATGTAAAACACTAACTAGCTATAGAAAACACCAACTTGTAACACTCAAAAACAATCACCAATCAACTATTATTCAAAAACTAGATTCAACTGACACCTTTTTTTAAGTAATATTACCAAAATAGTGAAATTATCCATTGTACTATTAAAAACACAATCTCATTCCTTAGTTACAACAATATAAAATGGTTACATATCCTCACTTACATATAAATATTCATGGGTTTCTCACTCCTCTTCTACAAGAACATTAACACATGATATTACCAACTCTGGTAGTGTCAAGATCGCTCTCTTATTTTATTATTCTTATTTAATGATAATGAATAAATATCACATAATAAATAGGTTTATATATTTTTTATTTAAACCTTGCAATATTAAAAATTCATAGTTCGGTATTCTTTATTTACTTTAATGGTAATAGAATAATCAGTAGTTGTGAATGCCTATGTTCTCCTCTAATCCCATTCTTCCTAAACTCATATTATGAATATAAACTAAAAATATCACTTAGATATTATTTTATAATTAAAATATTTTAATAATAAAATATCCAATTATTGAGGAAATGTGATATCTATATTTAATCCTTACGATATTTAATATTAAACTGGTCAAATATATCCCGAGGAATCCTCAATCAATGATATTTATAATTCAACTCAGTTATTTATTTTGAATATTCAAAATTATTATGTAAATATCATTACTAATATTTTATTGATATTTCTCATTATATCGGCATTTAATTATTCCCAAATTCTCTATGAATCCTCACTTCACTCTCCTTTAAGCTTCTATAACACATACATTATTTTTATGCACATGTTCATGCTCACATGAAAAAACAGTTACAGCAAAAAGCTTTTCATCGTGATACATTCTAATTCTCTATATCCCAAAGTCTACTCTTCTTGAATAAAAATTAACAAAAATTATAATAATGTTTAAATTCTTAAATAATAGAAAAATAATCATATGTTTTCATCTTTTGATTTGTCTAAAAAAATTATTCTTGCACAACATCCAGATGAATATTACATAGCCTCACTAAACAAATGGTTACTCATATAAAATATCTAGTTTATTCTTATGTAAACCAATGGAAATTTGATTTATTAATACATTGAATAACATTTCTCTTATAAATCTCAATTAAAACTCATCTTAATCTTAAATAGTTTCAAGAACTCTGAGTTATTCTTACACAAATTCTGAGTTACTTAGATGTATCCCAATTATCACACCATCTTCTCTTATACATCTCAATATTATTCATCTATCACCCATTTTTCATGAATTTACTCTTATATAAGTTATTATTATTCGTATCTAGAAATTTTAATCTCAAAGTTACTCTTATATGGCACCATACTTTTCCAAATTTCCAAAAACCTACAACTTAAATAAATTATGCATTATTTTAATATTTTTTAAACATCTTTAAAATAATGCAATACAGACTCAAATCATCACCAACCTCTTTAATTCATCTCAAATAACTCCAAAAATCATTTCCAAATGTCTCATATATCTCCAATGAATTATCAACTCTTTCTCAAGTATAAAATTTTGGCTTCTCAAATATTTCAAAACTTATTCATAATATCTCTAGTCATTTCCAAATTATCTCAAAGCTCTTGTAGAAACTAATAATTAATTTTTTAACATTTAATTAAACTGAAAAATAAATACTTCAATAAATATACAATTACCTCATAACCTACAGCTCTTCTTTTATCTCTTTAGAATGTTCATATAGCTGATGCATCACCTTATTTTTCTCCCAATAAATTTCTTCAATACATCATCATCCAAGTTCAATTCCCATATAAATAGTATTGTTCATGCATCATAATCAAAAGTATAGGTCTTCAAATATTTTTTCTCCCTAAATATTTATAGCTAATTTCTCAGTTACTTAGTATATCATCAAGATCCTTCACAACTATTTTAATTATTCTTCATAGAGACATATTATTTAGTTTGAAATATACTCTATGTAACTCATTAGATTGCTCAAACTATTCTAACATGAAATCCTCAACGTTAACCCTAGAATCCCCACCATAAAATTGATTTTATAATATATAATAAATGAATACTATACATTAAATATAAACATTGGTCGTATATCACTATTAATATCCTTTATCATATAATGAAAAAAACAGAGTTTTTCCCCTCATTAACAATCTAAATTTATCATGAATCAAACCTAAAGTTATATCAAACTCCAAGATCTACACTATTCTTTAGTCTTCATCTAATGTCACTACCCATCATATATCAACACATTTCTTGGATACTTCGCTTTTTGTCACATACATTACTTATTTTGAAGTTAAATTTCATTTATTTTCCTTTCATTCTTTGTTTTGGATGGTTTCCAAAGGTTTTATGGAGAAATAGATGAGTTTTAATGAATTGGGCCAAACAGTGAGCCCAATTCCAGATTTAAAAATAAATTTTGTTTCCTTTATAACTTTTAAATTTTTTAATATTTTTCCCTCATTCCAATTCCTACATGGTCTCCTCTGACCTATTAACACCAAAATATAAATTTTTAGCCTTTATAAATACATAATCATGGTGGATATGGGTTTTTATTTAAGATATTGGGCCTGCCCGAAGACCCATTTCCAGCATTAAAAATATTTTTTTATTTTTTTATATCTCCTTCACTATTTGCGTTTTTTTGGTGATTCCACCTCCCCCTCGACCCTAAGAAAACCAGGCGCGCTCCCATTGTCTTTCCCCCCTCCTTTGAGCTCTTTGAAATCGAGAATTAGGGCTAATATTCATAGGGTGTCTCAAATCGGCCATAATTTAAGAGGTAACTTCATCCCTTCTTAACTCTCTCAATTCTTACTCTTTTCCCTCAATTCCAATTCCTAAATTACATACAAAATCTTGTTCGAACAATCCCTGAATTTTGGATGTTTTTAATTTCAAAAACTATTGTTTTTGGAGTGATTAATTCAGGATACTTCAAGTAGGTGAGTCTATTTCTTTCCTCTTTCAAATTGCTTAGGGTTTCTTCCCTAATTCTTGAATTATAAAAATTCAAAAAGTTAGGGTTAGTGCCTAGGTTATAAATTACTGTATTTTGGGTGAAATATTGAGGTTTTAGGTTTCTTTAAACTTCCTTGAGGTGCGGCGGTCATGCGGTTGATGTTTCACCCCAATATTTGAGGGTTTCGACACATTCGGTAGGTGATTCCGTGGATAACCATTTAATGATGAGTTAGTTTGCTTGATTAAATAATTTTACATGTTCCTTATGTGCTGTGAATTATGAGAAAACAATTTTTGGTAGCAATAGTAAAGCATTTGTTTTTAAAGTTACATTTTTTCTTAAAGTGTGTATTTTTCAAATGTATTTCATGTGTTATCTCTTGTGGTAGTTTGTAAAATGTGGAAGTGATTTATTCGTTGTTGAAAGGGGCTTCCAATTATGGTTGGGTAATGATATAGTTCCATGTGGGCCTAAAAAGGGGGTGTATTTGAATGGTTTTATTTGTATAACCTTGTTATACTCCTTGAAAGTGTTTTATGGATTTGTGTGTTCTCAGGTGTATGTTTTGTGATATTATTCAAGGTGATTATATAACATTTGAAAGAGGATTATTACATGTTGATTGGGCACCCAATTCTGTTTTGGTAGGGTCTTGGTGTGCTTTTGGCTTAAAAAGAGGTTTTTTAAATGGATTTTATTTGCAAAGTTTGGGTATACTCTTTATAATTGTTTTATGAAAGTTTTGAATGGTTTATTGGGTTGTGTAACAGGTGAAACTATATCAGAAAACTATTTTGGTAGGAGTATATTTTTAAAAGTTCCATTTCATTTGTTAAAAGGATGTTATGTGATATGTATAATCTTGGAAATATTTTATTAAATTTTTTGAAGGAGATATTGAGGAGTGAAAGTGATGTGAAAGTGATGTGGAGTGTTTTGTGTGAGTGTGATGTGAAAAATTGAATTTTTGATTATGAAAGAAGTGTTATTTTCCATGTGTATGGGCTGTTATATGAGTTTAAATATCTTATAATTTTTTTATAAAATTGTTTAATGGTTTTTTGGAAGTTTTGAAGAAATGTGAAATGTGTTGTGGTCTATTTTGGTGTGAATCGGATTTCAAAATCATTTTGAATGAAAAATGGATTTTTGTGACTTGTGTGGTATACATATGGGCTGTTTGGTGAATTTGTGATGTGGAAATGATATTTTCATGTTCAATGTATATTTCTTGACTTGTTGAACTTGTTTGAGCACAAGAGGAAAACCTGGGTATCTAAGTGGGTGGACGTGTACTAGTATGCTAGTGAATCTGTGGGGTTTGGCCTCAGTTTCACTTAGCAAGATTGACGCTTACAACTCTAACTAAACTATGATGATGATGATTGGGGACCACTAGGTTATGGGTATGTTCCCTACTAGTGGCTCGTGCACGAGAATGGATATTTGTGATGGTTACTCTAACCGAGATACGAGGTACCTGGGACCCACATCTAGCTAGTGCCTAGGGGTTATTTCCTATTTTTTGTGCTCATTATTTACTTTGTACTTACCATCAGCATACGGTATAGTTGGCTGAAAAAATCACTAGTGTTGAAATTATTTTTAAAATTGTTTATTCTTAATGATAGCCCACTTGAAAACTGTTTTTATTTAAAGTTGCATATTTTAGAAATTGTAACTAGCTTTTCATGTTTTTGAAAACATGCATGCTTTTCATCTATAAATGTTTATCACATGGAATATCTTAGTGGTGGTATCCTACTGGGCATTGGATCAAACCCTACTTACACCCTTGGGTGTAAGTAGACTTGGTTATTTTTGTTGTCGCAGTTTGGGTATAGTTTTTTGTTCCAGTGGTTCGGGTTTCTAGCAGGTCCTTGGTGGTGAAGTCTTGTGGAGGTGGCTTGAGTGCGGTGCCCCTTGCCATGAGGGTTCTTGGGCTGTCCTTATTTGGTTTTGTACCCTCGGTATAGACATTTTGAGTTGTTTTAAGCTATGTAATTCAGTTCTGAATTTTTTTTAAAGATTTTTTGGTTTGAAAAATCCAGATTTTTTTCATTGGATTCTTTTGTTGTTTTATGTTTATAAACTTGGGTAAATCATTCCCAATTTTCATTTTATGATACCCGGGCACTTGTGCCAGCCCGTGGGGATCGGGAACGCCCTTCGGGCCTTGTCACCGGCTGGGTTTGGTGCCATTTTTGGTGGCTATCGATTCGGTTCGTGACAAAATGGTATCAGAGCAGGTTCAGGTTAACTCTTTGGGTCATGTTATTTGGGGAAGAGTCAGGATATTCTGGAGTTAGGATTGTTGGGACATGGAATTCTAGTTATGGGTAGTGTTACTGATCACCACACCTCATAATGGGATTCAAGTTTCCAAGAGAAGTCGGGATTTATCTAAGTCCTTTGGTTTTCTTGGTTCGATGATGATTAAGGGAAATGAAAAGAGAGTTGGGTTAATGGTCCTAGTGAGCTCGCAGGGCCTGGCAAGCCATGTGGAGCCAAGGATATTCCCTAGAACACTCTATATGATAGTGAAGTAATTGTAATATGGCCTCCAACCATATTTCCATGTCACCCACTGAAACTAGTTTCCTCTCGCACTGTTTTGTGCTTAGGTTTTGAAATATTGGCACTTTGGTTTTAAGAAGTGTATAGTTTTTGTGAAATGTTTTTCAAATAAAGAGGGAATGGTTTGGTTTATGAAATGGCAGAACTAAATTTTCAGAATTGTTTTGAAATGTAAAATGGTGCGCTTACACCTCTTTGAAAGCAGAAACTATATTGAAGTTGGTTTTGAAAAGTGTTTCCAATAGAGTTTTTTAAACAATCAGAGTGTGTTTTAATGGGATGAGATGTTTTGAAATTGATGTGAATATCTTGAAAGTGAGTTATTTTCTAAATGGTTGTGACTTTATGAAAATTTTTTGTAAGATGTGAGTTGTGATTTTAATCTCGTGGTTAGCGGTTATGAGAAAAAAGGATGTGTTGGTTGACCGTTTTGGTTTTGAAAAGTGGAAAGAATTTTTGTTTTAAGCTTTGGTATTTCCATTAGTGACCACATGCATGGGGTTATATGGGATGATGGATGGTTGATGGCACGACTGGATGAGTGCCGGGATGGATATGAGGAGGGTGTCTGGTGTGGCACAAAAACCTGCATGTGTGAGGTGCATGGGGTACCATTGGTGGATACGCTTACTTCTAAACTGTTTGTTCTCAAAGAATTACTTTTAAAGAAAAACATGATGTATTGATGAATATTTTTGTATGGTTTGTATTATGGGTTTTTGAAAATGTTGATGTTGTGGGATGTTTTGATTCCAAGAACCCCTTCTGTTTGAACTGTGTTTTGGGTTTGTGTTTGGTCGGTAAGCTGTGTTGTAGGGACAGTTAGTGGTCTCTTTTGAAAAATGTTGTGGGATGCCTTTACGGTGGTTCCCTTCATGTGTTTGGAGCTGGTTTATGGCTTGTTTTGACCAATGGACCAGATTGGTTGGGTCCTTGGGTTCTCTCATTGGATAAGGTATGCCCCCATTAAAGGTTAATTCATAACTGAAGCGCAACCCAGATTGTTTCTCCATTGGAAAATCCTCCAGTTGATCAATATAAGGAATCTATTTCTTGAGCTTTTTAGATTGAGTATACACCCTTTCCTTTATTGGTTTTGTGTATCCTCTTGTAGTGGGAGATTGATTGTGGATGGTTGAAAGTGACATTAGCCTCTTAAGTTTCCTAATTTTTCGAAGGTGGAAGTGTTCTGGGGTTGTTAGCATGGATGAGTATTTGGATAGTGTCAAAGAGGAACTCTCGGTCCTTCATAGTCACTTCAAAGAAGGAGTTCATGTTAAACTACTAGTGTGGGAAATCTGGCCATGAGAGGATATTTTGGCCACTTTCTAGAATTGTGTGTTGTTTGGGGATGTTGTACAAGTTCCCTCTCTATTCATTGTTTATATCAGTCGCAATGGTCATGTTTGGTGATTCCTTATGATGTCATGTGCTCGATTGACTGTAAAGGTGAAAGTTGGGCAATCATCTGAGAGTCTCTATTATGTTGGGAGAATGTCTCCCTTGAAAAAAACATAAAAAAATATTCCATTTTAGAGGAAGGTGAGTATAAGTGTTCTTTGCTTCTATTGTTTCTCACCCGAACAAACAAGGTGTGATGTGTGTACATATTCTAATCCCTTGTTTCAGTGAAATATCGAGTTATGGTAAAGTGAGTTTGGAATGTGTTATGTCTTGGAAAAACTTATCGGGGATTGCGGTGTAGTTGTTGTTTGCAACGAAAGAAGAATTCTCATTCAGGTGGTTTCCAAAGCCTAACTGTGAGGCCGAATATGCTTCAATATTTTGAGCTCCAGCCATAGGTCCCGGAGAGAAGCTGGCGCGTAGTCAGGGGAAACCCCAGTGTCATTTAAACCCTTGTGCAAAGTCCTATCCTCAATATGAAAGATAAGAAGAGTTTAAACCTATGGTGTCATCATATTTATTCTACTGTTCATGTTCGGTGGAAATAGGTGGAGGGCCTTGTACCCATGTCATCGCCCAATGTTATTCCCTCCCCCTTTGGTTTCCATTGAGTATTTAGAGAAAGGTATGAAGTTTGGCTAGACAGGTTGACCACACTGTTTTCACATGGTTAGTAGTGACCATGCCCCCCCCCCAAAAAACCATGTAGATAGAAGAATATCCATTGTTAGTTCATGGTTTCCCAAACCGTGCAGACTAACCATGTGGTCGTCCGAACACTTTATATTTTGGGGTCTTTCTGTACCGGCCCATGCTGGTCGATTAAGATTGTTGGTTCTTATGGTGGGGAGCCTATTTTTTCCCCCATACCAATAACTTAGACTTATCCATGGTCAAGGATTGGTGGTAGGTAGTCTCATTCGGATCTATAAAGCTACCTAAATCTTTCTTGGGTAACCATTGAGATTGGAGAGTTCCCAATGGTTTAGTTATAACAAGGTATGTGTAACCATGTTCGATGTTGTTGTTCGTTTGAGTGAATTGCTTGAGTCTTGTTCGGATAGTGTTTGAGGAGTTTTCCTTTGGGATAAAGCCTGAATGTGATTGATTGTTTCAGGAAAGTGGTGTATGATTTCATTGTGAAGTATTCCTTCCTTAATTGATCAGTGGAGGTGTTTTAGCCTTTGGGGGCGAAACCTGAAAAGGGAGTACATCTTGGTTTATCAGTTCGGTTTGGCTTTCGTATCTGGCCTTTCTGTAGCTTTCCGGGGATGGAAAGTTTTCATGGTGGGGATAATTGTCACATACATGACTTATTTTGAAGTTAAATTTCATTTATTTTCCTTTCATTATTTGTTTTGGATGGTTTCCAAAGGTTTTATGGAGAAATAGATGAGTTTTAATGAATTGGGTCAAACCGTGAGCCCAATTCCAGATTTAAAAATAAATTTTGTTTCCTTTATAACTTTTTAATTTTTTAATATTTTTCCCTCATTCCAATTCCTAAATGGTCTCCTCTGACCTATTAACACCAAAATATAAATTTGGAGCCTTTATAAATACATAATCATGGTGGATATGGGTTTTTATTTAAGATATTGGGCCTGCCCGAAGGCCCATTTCCTGCATTAAAAATAATTTTTAATTTTTTTATATCTCCTTCACTATTTGTGTTTTTTCGGTGATTCTACCTCTCACTCGACCCTAAGAAACCCAGGCGCGCTCCCATTTCCTTTTCCCTCTCCTTGGAGCTCTTTGAAATCACGAATTAGGGCTAATCTTCATAGGGTGTCTCAAATCGTCCATAATTTAAGAGGTAACTTCATCCCTTCTTAACTCTCTCAATTCTTACTCTTTTCCCTCCATTCCAGTTCATAAATTACCTCCTAAATCGTGTTCGAAAAATCCCTGAATTTTGGATGTTTTTAATTTCATAAACTATTGTTTTTGGAGTGATTAATTCAGGATACTTCAAGTAGGTGAGTATATTTCTTTCCTCTTTCAAATTGCTTAGGGTTTCTTCCCTAATTCTTGAATTATAAAAATTCCAGAAGTTAGGGTTAGTGCCTAGGTTATAAATTACTGTATTTTGGGTGAAATATTGAGGTTTTAGGTTTCTTTTAACTTCCTTGAGTGCGGCGGTCGTGCGGTTGATGTTTCGCCCCAATATTTGAGGGTTTCGACACATTTGGTAGGTGATTCCATGGATAACCATTTAATGATGAGTTATTTTGCTTGATTAAATAATTTTACATGTTCCTTATGTGCTGTGAATTATGAGAAAACCATTTTTGGTAGCAATAGTAAAGCATTTGTTTTTAAAGTTACATTTTTTCTTGAAGTGTGTATTTTTCAAATGTATTTCATGTGTTATCTCTTGTGGTAGTTTTGTAAAATGTGGAAGTGATTTATTAGTTGTTGAAAGGGGCTTCCAATTATGGTTGGGTAATGATATAGTTCCATGTGGTCCTAAAAAGGGGGTGTATTTGAATGGTTTTATTTGTATAACCTTGTTATACTCCTTGAAAGTGTTTTATGGATTTGTGTGTTCTCATGTGTATCTTTTGTGATATTATTCAAGGTGATTATATAACATTTGAAAGTGGATTATTACATGTTTATTGGGCTGCTAATTCTGTTTTGGTAGGGTCTTGGTGTGCTTTTGGCTTAAAAATAGGTTTTTGAAATGGGTTTTATGTGCAAAGTTTGTGTATACTCTTTATAATTGTTTTATGAAAGTTTTGAATGGTTTATTGGGTTCTGTAATAGGTGAACTATATCAGCAAACTATTTTGGTAGGAGTATATTTTTAAAAGGTCCATTTCATTTGTGAAAAGGATGTTATGTGATATGTATCATCTTGGAAATATTTTATTAAATTGTTTGAAGGAGATATTGAGGAGTGAAAGTGATGTGAAAGTGATGTGGAGTGTTTTGTGTGAGTGTGATGTGAAAAATTGAATTTTTGATTATGAAAGAAGTGTTGTTTTCCATGTGTGTGGGATGTTATATGAGTTTAAATATCTTATAACTGTTTTATAAAATTTTTTAATGGTTTTTTGGAAGTTTTGAAGAAATGTGAAATGTGTTGTGGGTTATTTTGGTGTGAATCGGATTTCAAAATCATTTTGAATGAAAAATGGATTTTTGTGACTTGTGTGGTATACATATGGGATTTTTGGTGAATTTGGGATGTGGAAATGATATTTTCATGTTCAATGTATATTTCTTGACTTGTTGAACTTGTTTGAGCACAAGGGGAAAACCTGGGTATCTAGGTGGGTGGACGTGTACTAGTATGCTAGTGAATCTGTGGGGTTTGGCCTTAGTTTCACTTAGCAAGATTGACGCTTACAACTCTAACTAAACTGTGATGATGATGATTGGGGACCACTAGGTTATGGGTATGTTCCCTACTAGTGGCTCGTGCATGAGAATGGATATTTTTTATGGTTACTCTCACCGAGATACGAGGTACCTGGGACCCACAGCTAGCTAGTGCCTAGGGGTTATTTCCTATTTCTTGTGCTCATTATTTACTTTGTACTTACCGTCGGCATACGGTATAGTTGGCTGAAAAATTCACTAGTGTTGACATTATTTTTAAAAGTGTTTATTCTTAATGATAGCCCACTTGAAAACTGTTTTTATTCAAAGTTGCATCTTTTAGAAATTGTAACCAGCTTTTCATGTTTTTGAAAACATGCATGCTTTTCGTCTTTAAATGTTTATCACATGGAATCTCTTAGTGGTGGTATCCTACTGGGCATTGGCTCACACCCTACTTACACCCTTGGGTGTAAGTAGACTTGGTTATTTTTGTTGTCGCAGGTTGGGTACAGTTTTTTGTTCCAGTGGTTTGGGTTTCTAGCAGGTCCTTGGTGTTGAAGTCTTGTGGAGGTGGCTTGAGGGAGGTGCCCCTTTCCATGAGGGTTCTTGGGCTGTCCTTATTTGGTTTTTTACCCTCGGTATAGACCTTTTGAGGTGTTTTAAGCTATGTAATTCAGTTCTGAATTTTTGTTAAAGATTGTTTGGTTTGAAAAATCCAGATTTGTTTCATTGGATTATTTTGTTGTTTTATGTTTATAAACTCGATTGAATCATTCCCAATTTTCATTTTATGATACCCGGGCACTTGTACCATCCCGTGGGGATCGGGAACTCCCTTAGGGCCTTGTCACGGGCTGGGTTTGGTGCCATTTTTGGTGGCGATCGATTCGGTTCGTGACACTTTTCATCTTCTCATATTCTCTTCTCAATACATATTGACATCCAAGCTCATTAACAACAAATACAATGCATCACCAATGGGTTAAACAATATCCCCCGTTTTGATTTGTTATAAATGCCCCTAAAAATGCATATTAACATGTCTTCAACCATTTCCCTATTCTATATCACTTTTTTACAATAAATAAAAAGTGTGATAATAAATTTTTAGTTATTTAATTAATCAGAGTTAAGTATATTTGATCAATTCTTGATGTAGAAAACAATTGTGGATAATAAATTTCCCAACATTTGTTATTCACATCGATGTTTTCTTTAAAATATATTTATAATTCATGTAATTTCTTAATCCAATTTATCCCCCCTTAACTTAAAAAATGATTCCTTTAAAATAAAGATGAGATAATGTAATAAACATTCCTCATAAATAATATTTTTCAAGAACATTCCTAAAATTATGGATTCACACAAAATAATATCTTATAGAATATTTCTCAGTTATTCTCTCCATAAAAGGTTACACAATAAATTATATTAATCAAGGTTGATCTATTAATCAAATAATCTCTAAAAAACCAATTATCATGATCACATCTAAGATGGATACTTCCTCCTATTATATTATTTTCAAAGCATGCATCAAACTATTTCTCCATTCACATGAACTTCCATTGATTCCCTATAAAAATAAAAATAAAATATGTGGGAATAGGTGGGTTCTCCAATAATATTTAATTAGAGCAACATGGTTGAGATTTTATTCTCAACCAACTAACTCTTTTATTTTTATCTACAATAAAAAGAGAACTATTTATGATTTATTCCTTTTTTTGGAATATAAACCTACTTTGGAATACTAGTTTCCTTTTCATTATTATATATTTATTGGTTTTTAATTTCTTTATTAATTCATCAATTAAATTTCATGGTGATAGATTAATTTTCATCTATATATCCTCTTGATTTGGTAGTATAATCAAACCATCCTTAAAAACATGTTTATCTTTCTTTCACATTCCACATAACTCCTAATGAATTCTTGGATCATCATTTTTTGAAAAACTCACATTAAATCCAATTTATTATTTATTTTCATTTATCTCTTCCACAAAAATATTCATCATATTTATTTCATAGATTCTTTGTAGATTTAGATATACTCTATCAAATCTAATACTCATGGTTTTATTGAAATCTATACATATTCCCTCTTCTCCTACAATAATAGCAGTATATTCTTATTTGTTTAACATCCTGTTTCGCACGGAATCCGGGGATGACCTCCTCGATGGGAGATTCAAACGTTCCGATCGGTTTCTCACGGGTTTGTTCGTAGAACCGGAAACATCCAATGATTCCACTTCCGTTTGGACCTACTTTCCAAAGGCAGGAGCTCATTAGCTTGTGGACTAATGAGGCTTAGGAATTTTCATTGGTCGAGAGGATGGGAGGTCGGACTCATCACACCTTTTTGAGGGGAATTGTTGTCTACTCCGGGACTCTCTTTATAGATTTAAGTTATGTTCGTGAATCCTTATTACATTACCAAGTATAAAATGTGCTTTCCTTTAGTTTTAACAATCAATGATTAAATATGCAAGAAATTTAGAGAATCTTTTATATGTATTCTAGGTTCTTCATCAATAGAGAATCATCTATATCTGTTTAGAGATTCTTGGTCAATGGTATCCTTCAAAACATTTATATAAAAGTCTCTTGGTCATTATGATGACCAGGCTGGTTTTAAACCCACTCAGTGGGGCACTTGAAGTTTATCGTCATTCAGAAGGACAGAGATTATTTCAAAGTTGGGATCGAACCCATAAATGGGCTACCTACATATCCTTTGTTTTGGAAAAGGAATCAGAACCCACGTAGTTCGAGTAATGGAGTATGATGTTTATGATTGATGGCTCAAAGATGAATGTCATAATTACTTTTACACTCTAAGCTCACGTGAGTCATGCTCGGTGTGAGAAACAAGAGGTATTGGTAAAATTTAGACTATTGTGCCATGAAAGATGCAATCATAAGAATTTGTTTGGGGCTTATGTATAGATGACTGCCCAGATAGATGAAGGTTTAGGATTTACTTTTAGGGAGAAAATCCATGAACAGGGTCCATAAAGTTATATGTGCTTCATGGAGATTTGAATACTCTAATCTTGGGGCTTACTCCTAAGGAGGATGCCCAAGTTAGGAGGGGATTTATGATTGGGTTTTACTCCTGAAAAGGAAACCCAAATCAAAGGTAAATTATGACTGGTTAAGAGAAATTTAAGGGAACTTGGGGCTTATTCCTAAAAAGGAGACCCAAGGTTAAGGGACTTGGGGCTTACTCCTGAAAAGGAAGCCCAAAATTATGACTGAGTCTTATTCCTGAAAAAGGAGACTCAGGTTAGGAGACTTGGGGCTTATTCTTTAAAAGGAATCCCAAGGTTATGACTGAGTCTTATTCCTGAAAAAAGGAGACCAAGGTTAGGGATTAAGGTTTGGGGCTTACTCCTGAGGAGGATGCCCATATTTGAGGTTGGGGCTTATTCTTAAGAAAGATGCCCAAGATTAAAGGACTTGATTGGGGCTTACTCTTTAGGAGGATGCCCAAGATTGGGAACTTTAAGAATTTGGGGCTTACTCATGAGGAAGATGCCCAGATTAAAGGTTTTATAACTGGGGATTATTCCTGAAAAGGAGACCCAGGTTAAGATTCTCTCATCTTAAAGGATGAGGTTGAATGAATGAACTCTCCGTATTTTAGTGACATAAGGATATTTAAATCACTAGACTTTGAGAGAGATTCCACAGAATTCCTTTCAGATAAGAAAGTCAAATCAAGAAATCATGCCATAAATGGCTTTGAAGAGTATCTTGAAGACTGAATCTTGAAAAGGAAAGGTGAAATGGCTTAAGAGGGGTAAAAATGGGCAAGATGGGCACCCAAAAAGATAGGGGCGCGCAAGTCTTGCAAGGTGCGCAAGTCTTCCGTGGGCGCGCAAGTATTGGTCGCGCAGGTATACCTGCGCGACACATAGTGTACTTACGCGATTTTCAACCAGCAATGAAATACTTGAGAGACTCTTTTTTAAACCCTTTAGAATGTTCTCGAGGTTCTTCCAGAAAAGGAACGCGCAAGTTATATTGAAGGAAATAAGTCGTCGCGCAAGTGTTTGATAAGTTTCAACACTTAGGCCTTCCTTCTTCTCTTTAGATCTTCCGTTCTAGGTAAGAAATTACCTTAGAAGTGTTCCGGAAGCTTTGAGAAGAGACTTGGGCGTCGGGAGCTTTAATCTGAGTTTCTGGAAAAAGATCCTCTCGAATGGGGGGCCCACAGGGTTTATTTATAGGCAGGAGAAGACCCTGGGCGGTTACCAGGCGGTTATCACTTAGGGCGCGCAAGTCACTTGCACGACCATAAGGCGTCGCGCAAGTACTTGCACGACCACTAGGCGACGCGCAAGTGTACTTGCGCGACCAGGAGGGAACTTGCGCGACCTATGGGCAATGTTCTCCTTGTTCATCCCTTTGTCGATTTTTGATGTTTCTTCAAAGGATGAATCACTTTGGACTAAGGTATTTCCCTTTTCTTCAGTCGTTAGACTCTGTGACGGAAAGGAGCGTCAACAAAAGTCCCCCCTCAGAGTTGGATCCGGAGAGAAAAGAGGATTTGACTCTGAGGTGAAAAGAAAAACAAGAAATCTGGCAGTTTAAAGTCATGAATGTCGGACATAAAGGGGTTAATGTTTAAGGTCGAAATAGCTTTTACCATAATGGATTAGAATTGACACAATTCCTTGAAAGTTCATCTGAAAACATACTACCATACTCAAGTATGTGGGAAAAAATGTAAACTATGGCTTAAGAATATTTGAATCTGAGGAATGATATGAAAAAGAGCTAAAAGTCATTAGAAGAAGTAGTTTCCAAGAATGAAGTTACTATTATTTAACAAAACCCGTTAGGGGGTTGAAATATGCAGGGCCACCTAAGGGCATTGGCTGCATGGTTAAATAAATAACATCTTTCGGCTGACAAGTCTTTTATGTGGACTGTTTATGCAAGGCCACCTATGGGCACGTGCTGCATAGTCAGGCAAAAGAACTCCCAGAAATTTACTTTCCTAGTGATAAAAGCAAGTGAAAGTTTATGGAGATTCAAATTTTCTAAAGTATAGAGTTTGTTGTATGGAAAGAGGTACTTGAATATGGAGAAGATATTTCCAAACAATAATATCGAAGAACTGGATGAATATCACTCCTACGAAGGTCTGACCCAAACGTAGGGAAGAAGAATAAACCATAGACTTGAATACTTTCAGATCATGAAAAGGGATATGGGACAAATATGTTAAGGATGGCTATTTTTTGCGGATCCCTACATACTATCGTTTAAGACAAATAAGGACAAAATAGTCATTCTTCCCAAGAATGAAGTTACTATTATTTAACAAAACCCGTTAGGGGGTTGAAATATGCAGGGCCACCTAAGGGCATTGGCTGCATGGTTAAATAAATAGCATCTTTCGGCTGACAAGTCTGTTATGTGGACTGTTTATGCAAGGCCACCTATGGGCACGTGCTGCATAGTCAGGAAAAAGATTTCTCAGAAGTTTGACATTTTTGTGACTAGAAGTCATGAAAAGGGTTATGAATATCTGAAAATATTTAAGGTTAGGATTATAACACATAAATATGGGTATTGTCCAATGTATATAGAGATACATAGGTCAATGATAACCATAATCATGTTGTGGCTGGGTCCTGAATTGAAACTTGGACTTCACTACGTATCTCATAAGAATGAGAATCAATCCATACGTAGTTCTTGAAATGCAGTTTAACGTCATGCTGGACGAAAGTATGAGAAATCTTAGTTTAGGGTCATAGAATTCGGACCATAATAATGAATACACAATGTGTGTTTTCATGAGGATTTTTCAGCCAAGGTACTGAAAGTGAAATTTGGGGTTAGGCCCAAAAGACTTGGGGCTGGATTCGAGGGATACTCGAACGTTCCTACGTATCCCATAAGGATGGGAATCAAGCCCACTTAGTTCTAGAATTACCCTTTGTACAAATTTGGTTCGTACATGTGAAGGGTGAAAGGGGACTTTAGTGTAATGATGGTTTAACCTGAGATAAAAAGTTTAGGCATTACCATGTATGCACGTAGTCTTTTGAAAATGAAACATGATTTAAAAAATCAATGTCAATAATGGTTCCTTCTCAAATGAGGGAATCAAAGAATATTGTAGTTTATTATCGTACCGGACAAAAGTGTTGTATAGTTTAACGTCATATAACAAGGACGAAAGTGAATCAATGTAAAGATATTGATTCCAGGGGAGGTTTCACAAATCAACATCATATGAGATTGTGGTGAACCGATGTGAAGAGATTGTTTTTGGGCTTGAACCTTGGGAGGTTGCCTACATACCCATCCTGGAGGGCGAGGATCAAAGTCCGTGTAGTTCAATTAAAGAATGAATTAATGATCAAGTTGTTCTAGTGGACAATGATCTAATAAAAAAATATTGTTGGGACTTACACATGGTTAGTGGCCCAAAGGGAATGTTATGGTTGATGTTCGCTCTAAGCTCACGTGAGTCATACTCGGTGTGAGAAACAAGAGGTAATAACAACCTTAACAATGCACAGTTTAATGTCATGTAGGACATAAAAAAGGGACTATGTAGTTTAAAGTCTTGCAGTTAGGACTATTGGTGCTGCACAGTTTAGTGTCATGTAGCAGGGACAAAATACAGTTTAATGTCATGTAGGACCTATCAAGGATTTTTTGTACAGTTTAGCGTCATGTAGTTAGGACGATGGGGATAAAATAGTTTAACGTCATATTGTACAAAAGGGGAATTGTTCAGTTTAATGTCATGCAATAAGGACAAAAGAGTGTACCATTTTAAGGTCATGTCGGACGAAAGTGCGAATAGTTTAAGGTCATATGCATGGACCGTGAATGGTGCAGTTTAATGTCATACTGGACCTTTGAGATTATATAGTTTAACGTCTTTTCGGACGTGAGGGACTTTTATACAGTTTAGCGTCATGTAGTTTAGGACGTCACAGTTTAACGTCTTGCTGGACATAAGGGATTTGCAAATAGTTTATGGTCATATACATGGACCAAGGATGATGCAGTTTAAGGTCATGCTGGACGGTTTAGGGAAATTTTTCACAGTTTAATGTCGTGTGGGACGAAGTTGCAGTTTAAAGTCATACTGGACCATTGCTGTATAGTTTAATGTCATATATCAAGGACGAACTGGTGCTGTACAGTTTAAAGTCATGTAGCTAGGACTAAGGTGAACCAATATGAGGATATCAGTTCTGGGGACTTTTTTTTACAGTTTAACGTCATGCTGGACGTTGGAAGTGCCACACAGTTTAATGTCATGTTGCTAGGACACAATATAGTTTAATTTCATCTCGGACAAAATATAGGATCTTATGTACAGTTTAATGTCATGTAGATAGGACAAAATAACAGTTTAATGTCATGTAGGACAGAATGTAGTTTAATGTCATCTCGGACATTGAAGGTGACACAGTTTAACGTCATGTTGGACGAAGTTGCAGTTTAAGGTCATACTGGACCATGAATGGTGTATGAACCAATTGTAAGAGTCTTGGTTCTGGGAACAATATTTTGTGTTTATACAAAATACTTCTTCAGAAATCTGGCATTAGTTGGAGTCGTGATGTGTTCTCCATCCATTGAGATTAGAGAATATGCTCCATTGGAGTAGACCTTATGTATTGAATAAGGTCCTTCCCATTTTGGTTCAAGCTTGGGAGGTTTCTTTCCTGGTATCATTGGTGCTCTGAGAACCAACACCAATTCTCCCTGAATGAATGAACGAAGACGAACTTTTTTGTTAAAAGCTCGTGCTATCCGATTCTGATAGATTTCCAAGTGGTGCAAAGTGCACAATCTTTTCTCATCTAACTATTCCAATTCATTCAACCGCTTTTGGGATTGCTCATCTGTTGATAACTGATCACAAATGGCTATTCTGAGTGAGGGCAATTGAACTTCAATTGGCAAGACTGCTTCTGTTCCATATACCAATGAATATGGAGTAGACCGCGTTGCATTGCGAGTGGTAGTCCGATAAGCCCATAAAGCATGAAAGAGTTTATCAGGCCATGACCTCTTATCTTTATCCACCATCTTTTGCAGTATATTTGAAAGAGTCTTGTTGAAGGCCTCTATCTGGCCATTAGCCGCTGCATGATATCGAGATGAATGGTTGGACTTAATGTTGTATTCTTGATACAATTTCTTTACCTCAGAAGAACAGAAATTGGTGTCGTTTTCCATCAATATGGTATGAGGGACACCAAATATAGTAATGATGTTAGACTTGATGAAGCTAACAATGCATTTAGAACTGACTTCTTTGAGAGGTACTGCCTCTGCCCATTTGGAAAAGAAATCAGTAGCAGTAATAATGTACTTAAACTGCTTGGTCGTAGCTGAAGGGTAAGGTCCTACCAAATCCATTCCCCATGTGGAAAATGGCCATGAGTATTTAGCTGTATGAAGCAACTCTGGAGGTTGATGAATGAAGTTGGCATATACTTGGCATGAATGACACTTCTTTGTGAAATTAACACAATCTTGTATCATTGAAGGCCAGAAGTATCCAAGCCTTCGAATTTGATCAGACAATCTATGTCCAGACTGGTGGGCACCACAGACTCCTGCATGCACTTCTTTTATGACAGCCATTGTCTCTTCACCATCAATACATCTGAAGAGAACTCCATCAAAACCACGTTTGTAGAGAATTTTCTCGAGGTGGTTTGGACCATCATAAAGAGTAAAATTGACCACACGTCGCCGAATTTGTTCTTTCTCGGCTCTATCAGGTGGAAGTGTTCCATTTTGAAGGTATTCCTTGATAGGTGACATCCATCCTGTAGTATGACCATACGGTTAAGGAATGGGACTAATTTCATTAATTTCCTCTGTTCTGACTTGAACATAAGGTGAAATTACACGACGGTGGGCAATACAGATGGTTGTCTCGTCCCGATTTGGATCTGCTAAAGCTGTGGCTATATTAGCCAGTGCATCAGCTTGAGCATTTTGTGATCTTGGGACATAAGAAAATGTCGGTTCTGAAGGGAATTCCGACATTAACTCTCTGATGTAATCATACAAAGGGATTAATTCTTCTTTTCTGATGGCATAATCCCCATTGACTTGTTTGATTACCAGGTCTGAATCACCTTTCACCTTTAAGTGATTCACTTGTGCTTGAAGCGCTAACTCCAAGCCTATAATGAGAGCTTGGTATTCAGCTTCATTATTGGTACCACCTTCCCATAACAAAAAGGAATAAGGTAACACTGCCTTATCTGGAGAAATGAGCACAATTCCTAAACAAACTTTGTTGAATTTAGGATTTTCCATTTTCTTCCCTGTTGGACTTCTAGAAGCACCATCAAAATACATTTCCCATGTTTGAGGACTCTCTTGAATAGAGAAAACTTCCTCATCAGGGAGTTCGATATCTGAATACGTGTCTTCCACTGAAGGATGTTCAGCCAGTAAATCAGCCAGAGCTTGGCCCTTAATTGCCTTTTGAGACACATAATGGATGTCGAACTACTGTAGAATAACCGCCCACCTTTCCAGACGTCATGTAAGCATTGGACGACTAAGGATGAATTTGAGTGGATTATTACGAGATACCAATTGGACCTCGTGATGTTGCAGGTAGTGTCTCAGTTTCTGAACTGCAAAGATTAATGCTAGGCAGCACTTTTCAATACTTGAATACCAGGTTTCTGCTTCAAGCATAGTTCTACTGAGATAGTAGAGACTATTTTCATTCCCATCATCATTCTTTTGAGCGAGAAAGGCACCCAATGATCGCTCTAAAGCTGTCACATAGAGAATAAGAGGCCTACCCTCAACAGGTGTCATGAGTACTGGTGGACTCAAGAGGTATTTCTTGAGAACATCAAATGCTTTTTGACATTCTTCAGTCCACTGGTAAGTGACTCCTTTCTTCAATAATTTGGTAAAGGGTAAACTTTTGCCTGCCAAATTGGCGATGAAACGCCGAATATAGGCTAAGTGTCCTTGAAGTCCTCTTAATTCTTTCAAATTATGAGGAGGTGACATACCAAGGATTGATTTGGTCTTCTCAGGATCGACTTCAATACCACGATGGCGTACAACAAAGCCGAGGAATTTTCCTGAGGTTACCCCAAAAGCACATTTTAAGGGGTTCATCTTCAAATTATGTTGTCGAAGCTTGTGGAATACGACTTCCAAATCAGCCAAGTGATCAAAACGTTGTTTGGATTTAACCACCAAATCATCTACATAGCATTCAACAAATTTCCCTAGAAAAGGTTTGAAGATACGATGCATGGCGCGTTGATATGTTGCACCTGCATTCTTTAAACCAAAGGGCATCACCCGGTAACAAAAAACACCTTGAGGAGCTCTGAAGGCTATATATTCCTCATCTTCTGGGGCCATTCGGATCTGATTATATCCAGAATATCCATCCATGAAAGAAAGTACTTCATAGCCAGCCGTCGCATCAATTAAGAGTTCTATAATCGGAACTGGGAAATCATCTTTAGGACAATACCGATTAAGATCTCTGAAATCGATGCAAACCCTAATTTGTCCGTTCTTCTTCTTTACAGGGACAATATTAGCCAACCACTTGGGATATTGAACTTCTCTGACGAAGTTAGCTTTGATAAGCTTATCCACTTCAGCCTCGATTTTGGAAGCATAGGTTGGGTGTGTTCTTCTCGCGGCTTGCTTGAATCCTCGATGTTCTTTTGGCAAACCCAAATGATGGGTGGCAACATCAGGATCAAGGCCAGGCATCTCTGTATAATTCCAAGAAAAAATATCTTTATTTTTCTTTAGAAAAGAAATATATATCTATTTTTCTTCAAGGGTCATGGCCGCACTAATTAAAGTGGGGCGTGGATCTTTCTCTGTACCCAGATTTACTTCTCTGAGTTCATCCACAGTGGTAGAGATACCCTCTTCAAATGTTGGAGGAGCATCTCTAAGATCTTCCTCTTCCTCTTCATCATGTGTTATTTCTTCCGTTTCTACTTGCAAAGTAGATGAAAAAACGAAATTCTCATGATCATAAGAGATGTCAAAATTTTCACATTTTGAAGAAGAAGCTTCCATTTCCGACCCTATTGATGATAAAGGGTCTTTTTTGGGAAATAAAGAGGAGATAATGGATTGAGAATCGACATCAATATTCACCTCTGGTGTTGCTATAACTTCTTCTGGCCTGATTAGCGAATTATAGACTTGTTGGATTTCAGCAGACGAAATGAAAACGTCACCACTTATGCTTTCATCACTGCTTGGTAAGTTACCAATTTCTCCCATGTTGTCTGGCTCGATTGCCGTAATTGACATTATGGATCTTTCCATAAGAGTATTTTGATTTGGGCCTATTTTGTCAATTTGACTGATATGTAACACATAATCTGTACTCACATGTGAAAATGGATTTATTGGAATTTTTTCCAAACCATATGGAGCATTAACTTTGGTAATTTCTTTCATTGTAGATTTTTCTCTTCCCTTCATGTGATAAAATTCCGCCTCAATGTATTGAGACTCACATGTCTTGAACGGGGCCTTATCACCATACAATGTTCCAACTTGACCATCGAAACAGTATTTGAGACATTGATGGTATGATGACGGAATAGCTGCATGCTGATGTAGCCAGGGTCTTCCAAGCAAGATATTGAAAGCTGAGTCTTGATCAGCAATCATGAAATCCGAATTGGAAACAAGATCTCCAAACTGAGTTCTGAGCGTAACTTCTCCCAGTGGTTCTTGTTCATTTTTATCATATCCTTGCAACATCATGGTAGAAGGAGATAAATCAGATTCTGTGAGGCCCAATCGACGAAGTGTGCGAATGGGCATGAGGTTGACTCCTGAACCATTGTCAATGAAAGCTCTTCGAACATCTATACCATTGACTTTGCCAGATAAGTACAAAGGTTTTATGTGCCCATGCACAACATCATCTTCATCTTTATCAGTAAAAGATATCACTGCATGGCATTCTGCAGGATTATTCTCTATGTGATAGATTTCAGCTGCAGCAATTTCAGCTTCAAACTCCTGAGGACTTGACAAAGCTTCGATGAGTGCTTCCCGAAGATCTCTTGACAGATTCAAAGCATCCAAAATTGATAACTTGTCTGGTACTTGGGCCAAGTGTTTCAATATATCATACTTTTGATCTAGAGGTCTGCGTTTCCCAATAGGAATATGCGGTTTAGCAGGTACCTTGGAAGAAGATGCTTTGGAAGCTGATGCATCTTGTATTGAAATTGGCAACATCTTTGGTTTTGGAAAATTAGACTGATTAGATCCATTTACTTGCTGAGATAAAGAATATGGAACCTTTAATCGGTCTTCCAAAATAACTGTGCCAAAGCTGAGTTGGCCATTGGCAGAAGAACTTGCTTGTTCTTTTTGAGCTCGCTGAAGGGCTCTACCACGAGTTTCTGCTGCATATACAGTGCTAGCAGGGGTAGAATTAGAGTAGTGGCTTCGGAAAGATCCACGTCTTCCCCTATATCCTGAACCTCTAGAACTTCCTCGGGTTCCCTTATTTGATACAAGGAATTCAGGCTCATCAAGACTGGAATATGAATCTGTTAATTGAATCATATTAACAGAACCAAAGATTAACTCTTTGTCTGATAAAGACTCTGCCTGGTTAGCCTGTTTAGGCTGTGCCGTTTGGTGGGACAGTGCCCGTGGCTTCGAAGTAGATGGCATGAAATCTGCCAGAGTCAAAGACAATTTAGGCTTTGCTACATACTCATCTTCTCCTGATTTCTCTTTCTTCTTTGAATTACGCTGCCCTTTTGAGGATTTTTCTTTTGATGGAGGCTTTACTGCAGCTTTTGTAGGAGACACAATTGGCTTCTTCAATTGTGTTCGCAAAATGGAATGGGTCCGATTGATTGTCTTTCTGACCATCCAATCATCATATTTTTTCGCAGTTTTGCTTTTGACTTCCTGCCACTCGCCTCCTTCCTCTGGATCTGTAGCGGTAATACACGCTACATGAGCTGAAGAACCCTTCATTTTGACTTGTCCCAAGTCGACCATCTTTTACAGGAGGTCTTTAAAGACAAACCACTCCTGGATGGGATTCCCCAACATTTTATTAAAGGGACAATAATTGGGACGGTCTTCATCTCCTTCCTTGTTTGGCCTCTTTGGCACTGGTAATTGAACCAAATTATTTTCCAGAGCTGAAATGAAGTAACCAGGAACTTGCTCACTTCGGAAAGAGTATGTTTTACTCTTCATATCCTCAAATTGTTTTCATCGTTGATCTTTTGGATAATTTGGACGAAACAGCCTTTGTTGTTGGCGTTCAGGAGGTGGAGCCCTTCGAGAAGATGAAGGTTTTGAAGTAGAAATAGGTACAGGTGCCTGTTTAAGCATAACTGTAGCAGTTTCTGCTTTACCCATTCTTCTTCCTGGAGCTGATGGAATTACACGAGATTTAACCTTAGCCTGTATAAGGGAATCTTCAATCTGTTGAGCGATTGAAGTAAGGTCTCGAAACCCTCCTGTGTATTTCACAGGGATCAATGGCGTGCGTAATTCGTCACGCAAATTTGCCACACATATTGGCAATAATTCCTCCTGAGGGAGTGCTAAACTCAAGGAATATGTTAATCCCTTCCAACGAGCAATGAAATCAGAGACTCTTTCATTCTCCCTTTGCTTGCAGTTTGTAAGATCGAAAACTGTTGTTTTTGGCAAAGTTGAGCTAAACTGAAGAAGGAATTTTTGACGAAGATCCTCCCATCCGATGACTGTCCGGGATTGCAAGCTTGTATACCAGACAAAAGCTGGTCCTTGCAAGGTTCGCACGAAGCATCTGAGTTTCACTGCTTCTTGCTGCTATGGAGTTCCCATCATAGGATCACAACAAGACACGTAATGCATCAAATGTTGTTCAGGGTCGTCTGATCCATTGAAAGTAGGGAAAATAGGGTTTCCAAAACTGGATGGAGGAGAAATTGAATCTACCCATTCAGGATAAACTTTCTTTTCAGGTTGAACTTGCGCCCGTTTCCCTTCCATAGTTTCTAACCGAGCTGTTAATGACTCAATAGTAGTTATTAACTTTTGAGAAACGTCAGGTTGAACTTGGTTTTGGGTAGGTGCAATGAATGGAGCTTGGACAGACGTGGTGGTTGGTGCTGCAACTGATGGTAGTGCTGCCAACCGTTGTTGCGTTTGACCCGTAGGATTAGACCTCTGTGGGTGTACTGATAAAGGAGGATATTCTTGATCCATCTCAGTAGTTACAACAAATTCCTTCGGCTGTCGGACTTCAGAATTCTTAAGAAGAAGACTACTTTGAAGTAGTTCTGCATTCAACCTTCTTAATTCTTTCATTTCTTCCTCCTGTTGTGCAAACCTTTGCTCTAATGAGAGCGATTGACCTCTTTCAGAGGAAGGTTGAGAAGTAACCTGATTCTTTCCTTTCCCCTTATTGGATCCTTTTAGGAGAGGGGGAAGTGGGTTACTTGAAGGAATACCCAGATTTTGGTTAAGCCTTTGATTACGTGTGTGCACACCTTCTTCATTTAGGTCTGTGTGCGCAACTTCTTGAGTAGGAACCTCTTCGTCTGATCCCTCTGATTGAGCCTCATCTGGTGAATCAGCAGCAACAGCATTGATGATATTAATGGATGCATATTGCATGGAATCCTTTCTATCAGCATTTCTGTGATATTGTCTCCTTCCATGTCCATGATGAGACATGGCATTCCGTTGACTTGATCCCTCAGAAATTTCTTGGAGAACCGTCACTTGGAGAGAATCTCCTGACAGCTTGGCTCTTTGTTCCTCTTGAGGCTTATTCCCTAATCGAGATAATACTGACTTTCTCTGAGGGAGGGATTGAGGATTTGAAAAAGTCCCCAGTCCGGTGGATTGGGGATGTTCCTGCTGCTTCCGCTCAACTCCTCGAATCTCATTCGTTGATTCTGAGGGTTGGGTTAGAGAAGTCCCCAGTCTGGAAAGCTGGGGTGTCTCTTGACATGCTATGTCTGAGATCTTCTTAAAATCTCTCTTGATCTTGCGAATCTTAGTTCGGAAATTAGCTGGATGCATTAACCTGTATCCACTTTTATCACCTGGTTCAACAGACCGTTGGATGATTTCCGAAACTTCTGTCATTTGATGACGTGTTTGCTCCAGACGAGAGGCTTGTGCAATATTCTCGCCTGCTTGATGTAGGAGCAATTCAACAACTTGTTCTCTATATACTTGATTTTGAGAGGAACTAGTTGAAGCCTGTTCTTGAGAAAACTTTTGATTATGAACAAAGCCCATTGACTGTGGCCGGCCATGGGCAATAACATTGCATGGGACCATTTTCGGTGGGCTTTGCTGACCGGAAAGCACTGTGAAATGTAGTGCTCCGTGAACACCCCATCCTCTGATATGAACATCATATGGAGAATTGGCAATTAACTGACACAATTTTCTTAGTGCGCCAAGGCATGAACGTTGAAGGGTTCTCTGTTGCTTTTCAGCCTTTGGATACCGAGAGACTGATAGAGATGCCAAATCAATCTGGCATTGTAACCCTTCTATTATCTTAAGATGATTTTCATATTCATCGTAAGATAATACCTTCTTCTTTAATTGACAAAGAGTTTTCCATATGTTGAGACGAATATCATGGATTCCATCATCCGTCAACATCTTTGGAATGTCGTACTGGGAGTCAGCCAAAGGCCAAAACATGACTGGTACTTCACCTTTTGCCAGTTTTTTCCTCATGTTCAACATTTCCTCTTTATCATTAAATGAAGATTCTTCTACCTGTTTGGACCAGAGTTGGTGTTTCCTTGTTGCTTCATCGGATTCAACAAGATTGGTAGAGAAATCACTATTCATGATGGAAGATGAATGACCCAGGGAAGGTTCGGAGAATAACCTGAACCCCAGGCTATCTTCTGATGGAGAAAGAGTTTCACCTGCCGATAGTAAAGCATCAGACATGACTAGTTTTACGTTTGCAAGTGCCTCGAGATAGGAGGGCTTTCTCGTCACTACATTGACTTCTGAATAATTTTCGAGACAATGTGAATCACTACTGCGGAGAGGACTTTCGCAGCGAAGTTCATCACCATGAGGAGGACCGTCATGATGGGTTACAGCAAAAGATGAAATCTCTTGCTCCTTGGTATTCTGACCACACAGAGGGTTCCTGTGGCTCTCATCTGAAGAAGAAACTTCAAGATTGACCGAATTTTCATGAAGCAAGTCTTCATGAGGAAGTGTTTGTTGAAGACCTTCAGAATTAATGTTCCCGTTATTGGGAACTGAGGGAGTAGAATCTTGAATTCCGACAGATAAATGTCTGAGGGCTTCAAGAACTCCAGCATCGAGCAAGGCCTTGTTGCAGATTGGCCTTTGATCTCCTGACTGTGCTGGGCGGATCTTTTTCTTAGATGCCTTCTTACTCGCTTTAGAAACCACTTGATGACGAAAGTGATTGTTCTGAGCAGGTGTATGTGCCTAATCAGGAAAGATGGTCAGGTTAGGCTGACAATCTCCACTCAAATCAGGTGTATGTGCCTGACTTGGTTGTCCATATGATATGGGGGAGTATGCCCCATAACCCTCTTGGACTAGAACAGATGTGTGTGTCTGTTCCGGAGTGAATCGTTGATGTGTCACTCCATTGCTAGGGATAGATTTATGTGCATGTCCCTGAGATGATACTGAAGCTGTTATGATATCCTGGCAAGCATCCAGAATATGAGCAGGAATTTGCTTCTGCTCTTTCACCATTGACAAAATATGTTTGGTGACTTCAGCCGCCGGAACGGGGATATACGTCAATTCCGGGCTTGGAGTAGGTGTATGTGCCTGCTCCTGTCCTCCTTTTCCTGTCAGTGAATCCTGAAAGTACTCAAGTGTGGAGGCAAAGAGTTGAGTCTACCTCCTGTTTGTCGTCGGGACTTTCCGACTGACTTCTCCGGGCGCTACCAAGCGAGACTGTTGGTGGGCCTGATTAGTATTAGCAGGTGTATGTGCCTGCTAATTACACTTCGCCAAACGCGGTTGACGAGATCCATCATATGTAGTCAGACGAGCCTGCTGACTAACTGGTGATGTATAAGCAGGTGTATGTTCCTGCCTATGGTACTCCGCCGGAATTGTCTGGCGGGATAGGCTTGATGCTGCCAGACGAGTCTGCTGGACAGCGGAATTAAAACGAACAGGTGTGTATGCCTGCTCGTTGTTTTCCACCAAGTTAGGTTGGTGGACTTCTCCAGAGATGGCAGGGATGACAACCTGCTTATTATTAACCGAATTCCGTCTCTGGCGGTTCATCTTGCCTGCTCGGGTTCGAGGAACCTGAGCTGAATGCCTGGAGTCGGTACCCTCATCATGTTGAGGGCGCACTACCGCACGAGTCTGGCGGCGATTGTTGATGGGAGCCCTTGAGAAGGACTCCTGTCTTTTTTAATTAAGGTCCTGCGGGACCTGATCATTCACTTCCTCAGAGTAAGGGAGTGAATGGAAATTGCGTTCCGGGGATAACGACCCGAAACGGTTAGAGACGGCAGTCAGCACCGCCTGCTTCTTGATTGCTGGTCGCCATTGTCCGGACGACCAGGTAGAGTTGTTAACTTGGAGGGCTTGACGAGCGGCCTCCAGAGTTGGGATAGTACCGTTGCGACGGTACTCCTTAACCAGTGAATTAGAAACCCAGCGTTGAAGACGCTGAGTTGGTGATGTCATCCTCAGAGCGGACGACGTTCCAGCAGGAGTAGCAGAATTGGTTTTCACAGTAGTAGACCTCACAGTAGAGGTGTTTACAGCAGTAGTATTCACAGGGGTGAATTTAAGGAAAGCCATTTTGCAGAAGATCTTGAGAAAAGAGTGCATGTTCCATATAACAGACATAATCAAGATGAATCCGGCCACTGCATCTTTTGGATGAGTATATGTCAATGATTGCTTTGTTGGACCAAGGGGCCTAACAAATAAGAATAACATCACTTTAACTTGGTTAAGGATTCACGTCGGGTTCACCATTTTTTGTTTCGCACGGAATCCGGGGATGACCTCCTCGACGGGAGATTCAAACGTTCCGATCGGTTTCTAACGGGTTTGTTCGTAGAACCGGAAACATCCAATGATTCCACATCCGTTTGGACCTACTTTCCAAAGGCAGGTGCTCATTAGCTTGTGGACTAATGAGGCTTAGGAATTTGCATTGGTTGAGAGGATGGGAGTTCGGACTCATCACACCTTTTTGAGGGGAATTATTTTCTACTCCGGGACTCTCTTTATAGATTTAAGTTATGTTCGTGAATCCTTATTACATTACCAAGTATAAAATGTGCTTTCCTTTAGTTTTAACAATCAATGATTAAATATGCAAGAAATTTAGAGAATCTTTTATATGTATTCGAGGTTCTTCATCAATAGAGAATCATCTATATCTGTTTAGAGATTCTTGGTCAATGGTATCCTTCAAAACATTTATATAAAAGTCTCTTGGTTATTATGATGACCAGGCTGGTTTTGAAGCCACTCAGTGGGGCACTTGAAGTTTATCGTCATTTAGAAGGACAGAGATTATTTCAAAGTTGGGATTGAACCCATAAATGGGCTACCTACGTATCCTTTGTTTTGGAAAAGGAATCAGAACCCACGTAGTTCGAGTAATGGAGTATGATGTTTATGATTGATGGCTCAAAGATGAATGTCATAATTACTTTTACACTCTATGCTCACGTGAGTCATGCTCGGTGTGAGAAACAAGAGGTATTGGTAAAATTTAGACTATTGTGCCATGAAAGATGCAATCATAAGAATTTGTTTGGGGCTTATGTATGGATGACTTCCCAGATAGATGAAGGTTTAGGATTTACTTTTAGGGAGAAAATCCATGAACAGGGTCCATAAAGTTATATGTGCTTCATGGAGATTTGAATACTCTAATCCTAGGGCTTACTCCTAAGGAGGATTCCCAAGTTAGGAGGGGATTTATGATTGGGTTTTACTCCTGAAAAGGAAACCCAAATCAAAGGTAAATTATGACTGGTTAAGAGAAATTTAAGGGAACCTGGGGCTTATTCCTAAAAAGGAGACCCAAGGTTAAGGGACTTGGGGCTTACTCCGGAAAAGGAAGCCCAAAATTATGACTGAGTCTTATTCCTGAAAAAGGAGACTCAGGTTAGGAGACTTGGGGCTTATTCTTTAAAAGGAAGCCCAAGGTTATGACTGAGTCTTATTCCTGAAAAAAGGAGACCCAGGTTAGGGATTAAGGTTTGGGACTTACTCCTGAGGAGGATGCCCATATTTGAGGTTGGGGCTTATTCTTAAGAAATATGCCCAAGATTAAAGGACTTGATTGGGGCTTACTCCTGAGGAGGATGCCCAAGATTGGGAACTTTAAGAATTTGGGGCTTACTCCTGAGGAAGATTCCCAGATTAAAGGTTTTATAACTGGGGATTATTCCTGAAAAGGAGACCCAGGTTAAGATTCTCTCATATTAAAGGATGAGGTTGAATGAATGAACTCTCCGTATTTTAGTGACATAAGGATATTTAAATCACTAGAATTTGAGAGAGATTCCACAGAATTCCTTTCAGATAAGAAAGTCAAATCAAGAAATCATGCCATAAATGGCTTTGAAGAGTATCTTGAAGACTGAATCTTGAAAAGGAAAGGTGAAATGGCTTAAGAGGGGTAAAAATGGGCAAGATGGGCACCCAAAAATATAGGGGCGCACAAGTCTTGCAAGGCGCGCAAGTCTTCCGTGGGCACGCAAGTATTGGTCGCGCAGGTATACCTGCGCGACACATAGTGTACTTGCGCGATTTTCAACCAGCAATGAAATACTTGAGCGACTCTTTTTTAAACCCTTTAGAATGTTCTCGAGGTTCTTCCAGAAAAGGAACGCGCAAGTTATATTGAAGGAAATAAGTCGGCGCACAAGTGTTTGATAAGTTTCAACACTTAGGCCTTCCTTCTTCTCTTTAGATCTTCCGTTCTAGGTAAGAAATTACCTTAGAAGTGTTCCGGAAGATTTGAGAAGAGACTTGGGCGTCGGGAGCTTTAATCTGAGTTTCTGGAAAAAGATCCTCTCGAATGGGGGGCCCACAGGGTCTATTTATAGGCAGGAGAAGACCCTGGGCGGTTACCAGGCGGTTATCACTTAGGGCGCGCAAGTCACTTGCACGACCATAAGGCGTCGTGCAAGTACTTGCACGACCACTAGGCGGCGCGCAAGTGTACTTGCGCGACCAGGAGGGAACTTGCGCGACCTATGGGCAATGTTCTCCTTGTTCATCCCTTTTTTGATTTTTGATGTTTCTTCAAAGGATGAATCACTTTGGACTAAGGTATTTCCCTTTTTTTCAGTCGTTAGACTCTGTGACGGAAAGGAGCGTCAACACATCCCTCTAGCCTTCTTGGGTGATTTTTACAACACTTTACTTTTTCTTATATCATAAGTAAAATTCAACTTCTTTCATAACTTGATTCATACATAGATTATATTGTCTTATTTATTCATTATTATTTGAATTATAATAACTAGATATGAACTAAAATTCATCTATAATATTACCACCTTTATTTTATTTTCCACATAAGTTTCCATGACTTTCAAATATGTTTGAGATAAAAACATTTTTCATATTCCTTTTCTACATACTATACTTTAACACATAGTTAGCCCCTATGATGCAGTCCATTTTTTATGCCAATGATCAATAGCCTTATTCCCAAATCTTTCACTACACCAATAGTATCCAATGAATATGGTTTCCTCCTTTGAGTATTGGTTTGGAAAACATTGATATATTGCTATATTTATCTCTCTTTTTCCCTCTATTTGAGATACTTTTGAGGGTATAATTTTTCTATAATTGTTTCCATCCACCTTTAATAATGTGGTGATTTTATTGTCATTTTTATTCCCAATTTTTTTTCTTGATTTTTCATTGTAATCTACATTGTGCATAAAAAACATTAGTAAAAACAATTTTTTCTAGGGAAATGGTTTCCTTTTTTATCTTGAAGTATATTTATCGCTATATTATTTAAATCCCTTGTTTACAATAGATAGATTATTTTAAAATAAATATACTAATTTTAAGTATGTTTGGAATCAATTCTTCCCTTTGCTTCATGCGACGACTTGTCTTAAACCACTTATGGATCTTTCAATTTGACTTCAATATTAAGGCACTTCATATTTAGGGTGTTATTATTATTATTAATTGAATTAATACTTTATTTACAATCTCTTATTATCCTTTAAATTTTATTCTCATGTTCCTTATGCATCCTGTTATTTTCATTCAAGGAATTATTAACCATCTTAATTCCAATTTATTTTACTATCAATTGAGCATCCTTGATATAAATTATTTCTACTAGTTTATGGATATTACCCTAAATTAAATTATTGAATTTTTTTATTTATCTTGAACTCTATTTAGTAATTATTTCTCAGTTTTGGATCATATTCATTTAATATCTATATTCCGAGCACATTTTCCCTTAACTTTTTTTGTGATATGTTTACACATAAACACCATTTGTGTCGATGCTTCATCTACCCTTTCAAAATATTCTTCATGTTAAACAATAACATCCTATAAGTATATGAAAGATCTAAAAATAAAGGTGATAACTTCTTAAGGAAGATTTTATATGGTTAATTTCAAAAACACACAAGAATCATTATATAATTCCTTTAAATCATGATATTACCCATTTTTTACTTATTTCTTACGTATGTTAATCTTGGAAAGAAATATCAGTTACATTATCTAAATCTAAAATCTTTAAACACCTATGGAATAATTATTTCAAGCTTCACACTAGTGTATTTTTTTCACTAGGTCTTCTTCTTCCATTCTAGTTCAAGTTTCTTCATGGTTAAGACATGTGAAAATAGAGAGTTACTTATCTTTTATCATGAAGGATTACTTCTTTAATATTATAATCTCTTTATTATTTATATTATTTATATTATTTATATTTTTGGTAGATATTTTATTCAGATCAATAGTAGGAAAGCATTCTCTAAGTCTTAACTTCATGATGCCTTTGTAAGAGAAACTAAAAAAAATCAAATCTTTAAATGTTGATAATCCAATAATAGGTGGAACCAAGAGAATTAATACTAATTATTGTTTTTATAGGATAAATTTCGCTACAATGAGGGGGTCAAATAAGTGTAGACTATTCTTTATCAATTTAAACTCTTCCTATTTTTACAACTATGAATGTTAGGGTGAGTGAATCTCACTCCATCAATATACTCTTAAACTATAAACATAAATAAGAGAAATAAAAGATAAAGGAACATGTATTTTTATAAGGTTTACTCAAAATGTGTGAGATATTCTTTAGTGTATGGTTATTTTTATCCCACCCCCCACCCACGACCAATCTATTATAATGAAAATCAACCTAAGGCAAGGGGAATGTCCTTGAACCCCTTAATCTGACACCAACCAATAAACTTGAATAGAACCAACCACATATAGAAAACACTAATTTTTAGCTCTTAGAAACTCATACAAACTAGTAATTCTTCCAAAAACATATTTGGATAGATCCTTTATGATGTAATATTACCAAGATAGTGCAAGTATCCATTAGATTATTCAGAATCTAATATACTTCTTCAGTTATTATGATATTAAATGGTTTCCTCTCCTCATGATGAGAGATAAAAAAAATTATAATTTTAGTATATTTTCATAATTATTAACCCAGAAATTAATATAAATCTTAAGTAATAATCACTTTTTGTTACTTTTCTTAATATGGTATTTATTTTCTAAATGGATTCAATTTTAAAATTTTAGTATGCATTCGTATTTTGGGATGAATTGAAAATCCACACATTAATTTTTGGATTTTGGGTTTAAATTTTTAAAACACATTTATGTCTAAGTTTAATCTATTAAATTAACTCTGGGTTATGTGGAAAAAATCCCAAATGGAGTAAATGATTTTCATGGTTACGGATATGAAAATGATAGGGGGTTTAATTCAAGTATAACTTTTCATTTGTTCGAGTATAAAACTATTAGTTAAGTCTTATATGTATTTTTTCCAACAACCTATGTGATTTTATACCCCTGTAAGAATTAAAATTCATAAACATTAGAGGTTTAAGAATTAGTCCAACAACATGAACTCACTCAATGCTACAGAACCATGTACTCCAGTGTAGATTTAGCCTAAGCATAATATCTACATGAAGTCATAAAACCAGTAAAAACCCCCAAATAATATCATCCAAAAACTAGAAGTATAATAATTTAAGTGTGTATTATCAATGTATGTCTTCTCATATTTTAAAAAAATCAATGTGACATTTATTGATATATTGGTTTGGAGTTAATGTAGATGGGTATAGAGTTTCATTATTAGTGCTACTAGGAGGATTCCAAGTACCAAGTTAAGGTTTTGTTCTAAGATAGGTGATTGTATAACATGTTGGTTCATCTACTAATAAACTTATCATGTCAAGATTACACTATAGGTTTTAAGAATAGGGAACTGCTACAAGTGTGATTATGTAGTATAATATTTGGTCTATTTGGGTTCATTAGAGTTAGAGGTTCATGTTGATCAATAAGAAGGTTTCATTACCAATGGTTTTCCATTTTCTTAAGGAGGGAGATTTTTTATTAAATAATATGGTGGATCCACAATTTATAGTTGAAATGAAGATGTTTGTGTTGTTATTATATATTGAGATGAAGAAGATACATGTTGTGATGATTTCCCAGAGTTGTTTATAGACCTATCACAACATCATTTTCTAGATGATTGTTCTTATGGAGTTCTATTGAAGGTTTCCTGAAACCTATTTGATTTAATGGTAATGAAACCTAATCCCAAAGACCCTTTCACTAATTCCAAAAAAAATAGCATCTCCCATTTTAAACCAACCACAAACACTAAATAAATAACAAAACTTCAATTTCTCTACCACTATACCACCTACCCACCTGAACAAGGAATACTCCAATACTATAATGTCAATTTACTAATATTAAGTCACAAATTAGCATCACCAATATTGACTTTACTACAACCCAATCTATCTATCACATGAATTATTTTTCCTAAATCCTCCTCATGTGAGTCTTTAAACAATGACTTCATTAATAAAAACTAGTATTCCATTATATTCAGGACATAGTGAAACACATCATCCTCCAATTCATCTAGAACGATTAAAACCCTAGATCGTGGGGTGATTATTTTAGTAGGGTATTATTTTTTTCCCTCATTCCATTCTATTGATAGGTTCTATGGGAAATAACTAAAAGGGGATAAGGGTATAGTGAAAATTATGGGATTCACATTTTATGGGATGATTCCTAACACCTTTTCTTCATATTTTTTAATTTTTAATCAATTTATGTAGTGTGAAGTGAAAATATGTCATCTTTCTATTTTATTTTTATTTTCTGGGATCTTACTTCATTTTGGAGTTTTGAAATCTAAAATTTATGGTAATTAATTACTAACCTAAGGTTAAGACTCTGGGGAGGTCTCTTGATGCTCTAAACTCCATTCTTATTTTTGTTTTTATAATTTTGATTCTTTTTTTATGGGTAAATGATATTTATAAAGGATTGTGAACCGATTTCTAACTTTTATTAGTAATCTCTACATATTCATTACAATCTCAACCAAATAAGTTTCTCAGCCTTCACTCGGCACATATTTTATACTGTTAGAGTCATGTGGATTGAGGGATGAATTTTTTCTGATTATGAATGGGTGAATATTGAATAATTTACAATTGTGGAATGTCTATCACTTGACACTATAGAGGATGTGAGACTTGTCATCCTTAAGAGATTTTGGAAGGTTAACTAAGCCTTATAAACTATGTTGAGGCTAGTGATACAGTAAATTGTTTTGAGTGGATTATTAATGGATCTTAATAAAATAATTTGTATAGTGATGGAACTATGTTTTCCTAACCTATGACTGACCCCTTTCCCCTGTTAGTATTTGTTTTGGCTTTTTCTCTTTATTTTATTTTCATGCACACACAATAACAACAATACACCCTAATTTCTTTATTTATTTTATAAAGAAAATTAATATTAAAAAATATACATAATTAATTGAGAAAAGTGGACAATAAACACACACACTCCTTGGGAAATGACCCCAGTCAGTCCCACTAGGTTATATTCCAGGTTTCAAAATTTAGTTTGACCATGAACCCATATTATCCACAAATCAACTTGGAATTATTTATAAGGATCTATGATGAAAATTAAATTCCTTACATAACTTTGTAATATTTTATGATTTTCAAATTAAAATTTAAAATCTAAAAAAATGGAACCATTTCCAGACTCATCCTAACCCATGGAAGAATTTTATTATATATTTTCTAAACATTTGAGGAGATTCTAGAGATCACTATGCATAAATAAGGAGTTCATGGAGGTTATTAAAGATTTTAAATAGTTTGTCAAGTATCCATTTATAGAAGCCTTGTCCTCATAAATCATTGATCTCTAGGATTACCTTCCATAGTTACATGACATGACCATCCTCTAAACCTATAAAGAATATATCATGGATGTGGAAGCCACATTGAAAACTCCTTCTCTCCCACACATTTTTACAAAACTACAAGTGGAAATTGATAAAAAATAAGAGTTATAGGTTGGGATAATGATGGGAATTGATCGTTCCTTGAACTCATTTTTTTCATTCTTTATATGAATTATAATCTCACTTGCCTTTTCTTTATGTTATAGTCTCGATTGAGCCACATTTATCCCTAGAGAATGAATAAATATAGTATGAAGAAGAAACCATACTAGATACATTTTTTGAATAAAAAATAGACTTTAAACTACCCACACTCCTCCCAAGTGACTTCACCATGGCCAAACAAGAGGAAGAAAAAATGATAGATTATACTTTTGAGGGAGATACTACTAATTTTTACTTGTTTCAATTTGAATTAATTGAAATTTATGTTTAAAATAATTCTACTTTTTTTATAAATTAAAGTTCATAACTGGTAAAATATACCTTAATAGATGGAATAGAGGAAGATATGGATGATTGAAATGGAAGAGGAAATAGAGGGGCACTATAGGCTTCCCATCGAGGTAAAAAAGGATGAAATAAACACAATTCCCTATCCAAATCAACATAATTATAAAGAATATTTCCCCTAAATCTTTATAACATCTCTAATTATTTATAAAATAATATTTAAAGGTTAGGTGGACAACAAATAATTTCAATAAGGGGACCTCAAAAAAGAGATATGGAAGAGAAATGGGAAGAGAAAAATGTAGTGGTTCAAATATAATAAGCTTTATCCACTATATTATTACGTACAATCCTAGTTTTTTCGTGATTTAAATAGTATAAAATGTAACATCAATTATGGGTTTTACCTAAGATTCTTCTCCACTTTACTTCACTTTTCCCTTATTTTACATTATTTATTGAAATTTTAAATAATGTATTAAATTTTTCTTGTTTTAATTGTAAAAAATATAATAGAGTGTAGATTTAATAGATACTTATAAATTTGTTAGATTATTCAATAGTAGGAATCACTTATTCCCCATTCCATCCACATAAGCATAATATCCAGATCATCTCCTTCTATTCTACTATTGTATTTTCTATCATGTTATTAACTTTTCATCAAATATGCATGAAAATTTCTTAGTTTATTTATGGATTATTATTTCACTAATTTTTGGGGAGGGGAAAATTTATTAGCTTCCATTTTTTCTTTTATTTCCATTATTTTATTTTGTGTGTTTTAAATTTTAGTTTGTTTCAAAAGTTGAAATCATAAAAACAACTTTTTTTAGAAAATGTGAAAAATTATTTTAAGTATTTTTAGTGTGTTTTTTACACTTTATTTGATCATATTTTAAAACTATATATAATTTTTTAACTCCAAGTTGATTTTGATGAAATTAATATTATTTTTGAGTCTCAAAATTTAAAAAAAAATCTGATTTGTATTTTTTTCATGGGCAATGATTTCCAATAATTTGTAATATATTTAATTAGAAATTTAAATCCAAATTAACTTTTTATTGGACAATATTTAAATCCCCATCTAGAGAGGTTTTTGAACTACTTTGAATTATTCTTTCAAATTACCTCACCTCTTGAGAGAATATTGGGAAATGTTTGTTAATTAGAACATTTTTCTATTATTCCTTAAATCTTGGGAAATAATGTGATGATTTCAACATGATTGAGGCATTCAATTAGATATCCCCTACTTTATTCCAGATACCTACCTTGAACATTGATCCTTGATAATCCCTTACATAACCATCAATGGACTTATAAGTTTAATCTACTTTACAATACCAGTTATTCCTTACCCACCCTTTCTCTAAAATAAATTTTAATGATTAATTCAACTGTAATTGTGGGTGAATGGTCTTCCAAATGTTTTTCTTTGGGAATAATTTCATGGTAAGGGTAAATTGAGATGTGTGTCATCATTTTAGGGTAATTGAAACATTGAAATGTTCATAAGCCATTGTCATCCATTTAATTCTATTTTTTATCATCTTATTCAACTTTAAAAAGTGTATATAAAAAAGAGGGGGTGATTATGAACCTAATAAAGAAAATTGAATCAATAACCACTCTTTATAATCAATTGAAATATCATTATCCTATAAAAAATAGATAAGAAATATACATTTAAAAAAATGAAGAATAAGCATGAAAGAATTCATCAGATTCACTTCCATGAATCTTATCCTTAGAAAGGAACAAAATAAACTATCAGATACCAATTTTAAGGGTAATTTAGTAAAGGGTATTTTCATTGCTTAAAATTAATAATAATGATTATAAAATGTATCTTTCAAGTTTATGTTTTGAAACACTTACCCATAAACCTTAATCCATTGAAAAAAATTAAATCCTCAAGGTTGATTTGTTTATCATGAATAAAAATATGGAGATATTAGAATAATCACGAGCTTATGGTAAATATATATTTTTCATATATGAGTATAACTCCACATAAATACATTCTCTTGAGTGAAGAGTGATAATAAACATCATGTGAGGTGGGTCATGAAATGGTTTTGAATAGATATTTAAGGTTAAATTTCATGTGGATAGTTGAATTTTAAGCCTTTGGAATTAAATTTATAGGTGATTCATGGAGAAATTTTAAGTGAAAAGAACTAAAAAAGATCCCTCTCTCTTTAATTAGTAGTTAAAGTTACCTAGAAGTTTATTTTTCTTATTAAATGACAAAATTTTTCTAAATAAGTTCAATTCAAAGTAAATTAAAAATATGATTTGGAATTTATGTTTCATTGAAATACTTTAATTTGATTTTGGTATTTCACACACTCATCATAACTAGCAGGAACTATTTAAATTAGGTGCACGGTGAAATTTTGTAAATATTTGAATGTTGGTGGATATTTTTAATCTTGTTAGTTCATATTTCCAAACTAAATTTGAAATACTATATTTCAAAAGTAATTTTACTAAGTAGAGAAACTGTAAATCCATAAAAGGTTTATGATATTTCAAATTATCATTCCAAATCATATAGGAATAGAACCTGGGTCTAAATTTGACTTTTTTAGTATGAACTTCTAGTTGAAACCTTTTTAGATGAGCTAAAATATTTAATTTCTTGGATATAGACTCAATTTAAGTGATTTATAATCTAAAAAAAATTAGTGGACCTTTGATAATGTGTTTTGAAGTTCATTATTTATAATTTATCAACATTAAAATAGTATAAGTGTGGGGGAGTGATGAGTTCCAACATTTTTCACCATTTTAAAATATTTTAAATTTTATTAACCACAAAATTGATATAAACCCAGGGAAATAATAAATTTTTATTAATTTTTTTAATATGGTATTTATTTTCTAAATGGATTTATCTTGTTCTTTTTTTTGTTTATTCATTTTTTTTGTATTAATTAAAAGGAAACATATTAAATTTTGGATTTTGGGTTCAAATTGTTAAAAGGATTTTAAGTATGAGTTTTATTATTTAAATAAATTCTAGGTTATGTGGAAAAAATACCACACTAAGTAAATGATTTTAATGGTTATAGTTATAAAAATGATAATGAATACAGTGTGTGTATTAATTTTCTTTATCCCAAGCATAAGACTTTCATTCTTCTCCCATGTAACTTTGTTCAAATAACCCGCGTGACTTATGGAACCCCATAAGACTTCAAAATTCATAAAAAATTAAAATTATAATACTTTTTCAAGTAGCCTGAGCACACTCTATGTTGAAAACCCATGACCTCTAGTATAGATCTTTCCCAAGAATAACACCCAAATAAAGCTAGTCAACAAGTGTCACACCCCCATATAGATCTATAAAAAATATAAAAGTGGCTATCTTGGGTGTGGTTTATCAATGTTGGCCCTCTAAAATTTTATGGAAATAAATGTTCTATATGCTAATATGTATGTTCAAAGTTACAATATATAAGTCGAGAGTGTCATTTTTGGTGCTACCAGAAGGATTCTAGGTGGTAGGTTTGGGATTTCATTTGAAGATAGATGGTCAGATAACATACTGTTTCATCTTCCTCTACCGCATTCATGTAAAGTTTCCACTAAAGGTTTTAGTATTAGGGAACCAGTGAAATTTTACTTATGTAGGTTGCTTTATGTTGATTCAGGTGTAACAAAGTTTAAATTTCATGCTGATCAATAAAGAGATGCCATTTTTTACGAGCTTTCATTCTATTTTAAGGAGGGTGATTCATGATTCACTACTATATGGATCCAAAATTTGTAGGTGAAATGAAGAGTGATATACCACTTCTTATCTTGAGAAAAGGACTATAAATTCCCTGATGTTTACCTATAGTAGCTAAAATATCTAGCATAAGGACATTTTTTGGATGATTATGCTTATAGAGTTTGATTAAAGGTTTCTTATAACCTTTTTGATATAATGATAATGAAACCTCATCTCATTTCCCATAATACTAATTCTAAAAAGCATGTATCTTTCCTATTTCCAACCAACTCCAAACACCAAATCCCCCACTCCACTTCAATTTATCCACTATTATACCTCATTCCCAACCTATCCAAGTCCACTCCAAGTATAACTGGTCCATTTACAAATATTAAATCCCATCATTTCATCCCTAATATTTCCTTTCCTAAAATCCAAACTAGTTAGCACGTGCACTATTTTAGATTACTATTCCTGATGTAAATCTTTCAATATAAACTCCTTCAAGTATAACTTTATTTATATTATATCCATGACACAAAAAAAATTATCATAGAATGAGTATGAAGCTTGATTTTGGGGTGATTCTTTCATATGAGAATGATTTTTTCTTTATTTCCATTATTTTAAGAGGGTATATGATAAGTTATAAAAAGGGTATGGTGATATAAATAAATGGGGGATATTATCATATTATACAATTTTTCTTAACAATTTTTCTTATACTTTTATAATTTTAAATTTATTTATGTTATGTAAAGTGAACATATATTCTCTTTCTCTTCTTATTTTTAATATTTGTGATCTTCCATCATTCTATAACTGTGAACTCCTAAATCTATGTTAATTCAATACTAACCTGAGATTATGTTTTGGTGATCTCTCACAGTTCTCCTAATTCCCTTATCATTATATTTATTTACATTTTTAGTTATGTTTTAATAGGGTAGTGTACTTTCTTGGGGATTGTTTATAGATTTATCACTTTCACTTGGTAATTTCCACAGCCTCATTCCAATATCAAATAAATAATTTTCTATCTCACTTCTTGGTTTACATTTCCTATGGTTGGATTATTTTATATCAAGTGATTAATTTTGTGAGATTGGGAATGAGTGGTAGGTGGTGTATTGTCTACAGTCATGGTATTCCCATCACTTGACACTATGGAGGAGGTGAGACTTGGTATACCTAAAATATTTCCAATGGTTAATGAAGCCTTAGAAACTAAGTTGAGGATGGTTATCCATGAAATATTATTGAGTGGATTATCAAAATAGATTAATGAAATAATTTAGATAATGAAAGACTCATGTTTTTCTAACCTAGGAATGTCCTTTTTTCCACTAAAATTCATTTAGGATTTTTATTATTTTATTTTATTTTCACACAAACACGCAATAAAAACACACCGCCATCGCTCTATTTATTTTATAAAAAATGAAAAATTAAATAAAATATACCAAATTGATTGATAATAGTGGAGATAAAACCCACAAACTCCTTGGTAAATAACCATGGTCCATCCCACTAGACATCATTCCATATTTCAAAATTCTATTTAACCATGAACATGAAACAAAATCACATCTCCTCACTTGAACAATAATTCACATGGTTTTATCACTCCTCTTATTCCGGAACTTAGGCACATTATATGACCAATAATAGTAGTGTTGGGATATCACTCTTCTATTCATCTTATTCTTCAACAATTAAGATAATTTATCATAGTATCATTAGGTTTCTATCTTTTTCTTCGACCCTTATGATATCTAGAAGATGTAGTCCAGTAATTATGTTTTTCCTATAATGATAATTTAATAATTATTAGTGGTGTAGGCTTGTATTATCCTATTATCCCATTATTCTTCAAGTCATATTCTATATATAAATTCAGAAAAATATTATGATCATATTATTCCATAATTCAAATATTCAAATATAGGAATCTCTAAGAATTAAGGTAGCATGATCTCCTTATATAATTATCATGATATTCAATTTTAAATTTTTAAAAGATATCTTAAGAAATCCTCCATACATGATCCCCATAAAAAGAGTCAAATATTACTTTATAATATATATAATTATCATGAAAAGATCCTCACTAATATTTCCATAATATTCATCATTAATTTTATCATTTAATTCTTCACAAATTATCCATGAATCACAACATCAGTTTCTTTCAAGATTCCGCAAAACCTACATTATTTTTATCTATGTATGCATGAACACATGAAAAAAATAGTTGTAGCATGAAGTTTATTATCACGGTGTAGTCTCTTTCTCCACAATATGAAGTTATCTCAGCTTAAATCGTAGTTAACATAAATTATCACGATGTTTGAATCCTTGACGAATAGTAAATGAATCATCTATTTTATATATTATAATTTTTCTGAGAAAAAATTTTACTCTTAAAAAACATCCATATGAATCTTATGTAGCCTTATACAACTGTAGGTTACTCATATGTATTATCTAGGTTGCACTTCTGTGATTTTCAAGAACTTTTATTTATTCATATACAGAATCATATTACTCTTAATTATCTCCCATGTTAATCTGACACGGATCAATTCAAACTTTTATTACTCTTATACAACTTTAGGAACACTAATTTATTCTTACACATGGTTTGATTTACTCTTGTATACCCCTGTTATCACACCATCTACTCTTACACAGCTTAAGATTATTCATACATTTTCCAGTTGTCATAGATTTACTCTTATATAGATCAAGTTTATTCATACATTTCTAATTAAATGTTAAATCTAATCTTATGAAACACCATACTTTGAAAAAATTGTAAAAACCTATAATTAACAGCTATCACAAATCTCTTGTAACAAGTAATACTTTATTTTTTAGTATTTAAATCAATTTATAAATAAATACTTAGAAAATATATAATTGCATCATAAACTTATGCTCTTATTTAATATCTTCAAAATATTCATAGTATTGTAATTAATTATCAATTAATATAGAACCTTCTTCAACTCTAACATATTTTCTTCAACACATCATCATCCAAGTATAATTATTATTTAAATAGTAACCTTCATGCATGATAATCACAAGTATGGATCATCAAAAATAGGTTTATTCCTCAATATTCCTAGTTATATTATCAATAACATAGTATCTCATCAAGATCCTTCTCAACCAACTTCATAATTCCTCTTTGATACATATTATTTTTCAATATATATACTCCATTGAACACATTGGATTATTTAAACTCTTTCAACCTGGTATTATTATCTTTAACCAGGGAGTCCTCATATTTAACCAAATTTTCCAATCTATAATAAATTAAGAATATCTTTACAATATAAACATTTATGACATGTCACTATCAATATCCATTTCCATATAATGATATAAATTTAGTTCTTCTCCCTTATTAAAAATACTCTTTTAGCATGAATCAAACATTATGATATGTCAAACTCCATGCTCTAAGGTGTTCTTTAATCTTCTTACAATGTTAAAAATCCATCATATATAGTAAATTTTCTTGGGTAAGTCACTCTCCATATTCCCATATACTCTTCTCAATACATATTGACATAAAGTCTGATTGAAAAAAATAACATATCACCAATGGGTTCAATAGGAAGACCCAACACCAAGATAGAGAGGCATCACGAAAGGTGAGATCTAGGTCAATTTTGAACTAAAAAATCTACTTAAGGTTGGTATCTTAGTAACTCACACACCGAGGAAGAATCGATAATGGGGTATAAAATCCGGAAATAATGATTATTAGTAGAAAAAACATAAGAGCATGAAAATGAGGGAATAAAAGTAAGGAAATTTAAATGAAATGCAACTAGAGTGGGGATATCAATGTAGAATAAAATTATGATAACACACCATGAAAGTACCACTGAGAGAACAAATAAACACGAGAATGGGAGGGAGAATGTGAAACACAAAATTTGAAAGGGAAAGAGGAGTCTCTTTCTAGGGTTTTGAATCAAGTCCCCCACCCTCTTTAAGATAACACTATAAGGAAACTGAATTGTGGTATATAATGGTTATAATTCCACCCTATAGATATTTAAAATAATCCTTAATGTGTCATGGTTATTTAGAATATTAGAAATATCAGTTTTTGGGTCTTTTTTCCTAAAACCTCTTAATTGGACATTATTTTAAAACATTTGAATGATTTTTATTTATCTAAAATATATGATTTTTAATTATTGATGTCATAGTGATTTTATATGTTCTTACATTTGATGAAATCCTGTATTTCACCAAATTTTTTCTTGTCTATTCTCTTGTATTTAGATTATATAGTTGATTTACCCTTTATCTTAACCTACTTTCATTCTCTCCATTTTGAAAATTATTTGTATTCATTAAATCTCAATATTTAGGAACACATGATCACCATATTCACCTCTAAAATAAGTAAAATTTATTTATGTACACTTTCACTTTCTCCTACAAATACACAAACATAAATACCCATTATAATAGAGAAAACCAATATGTATCCAAAATAAAATAAAATATAAATGGAAAAATTAAATTCTTCTACAGGGGCCACAATAAATACATGATATTCAAGTTCTTAGAACACTATTCCCTAAGATAGATTCTAAAAACAAGTTGGGTTGTTATCAAACGCACCAAAGTTACATCTAAATATGTCAAAAATATGATTATTTATAAAAAATAAACAATAATACAAGAATGGTATGAAATATTCAGAATATAAGATATATTAAGGATTTAGAAATATATTGGTTTCACCTTTCCTATAACTATTAAATGTTTTTATTTTATTAGTAAATTATAAATCATTTTTGTAAATTAGTAAAAATATTAAGAATCATCATTAATGAAGGTTTATAATAGATAAAATGATGTTTTTGAATATAACTCAGTAACCAAGGATTTAACTAGTAAAAAGAGTTTTCAATAAAATAAAGGAAAATAAGTGGACACTTTCACATATAATATTATTCATATTTAAAAATTTAATATCTCAATAAAATTCAATACTCACATATAATGTATTTATTAAATAATAAATCCTCCTTATTATTATTTTTAACAATATATAAACATAGTAATTTATTTATCAAAAATTGAAAAAATAAATTTAATAAGAAAAGGAAACCATTAATTTTTCTTTAGAAATTGGGTTCATCTAGGTTTTATAAAAGTCTATATATAAAATTAATTAGTCTTAGATATATATGACTAACAAGGTGAGAAATGTAAAATATAAGATGAATGATTTATCTACTCCTCTTAATCAATGAATCTTATTTTTTTATTCTCCCACTTCTTTATTCTTACTCTATACACTAGTTTGTTCCCATTTTGATCCTCATTATATCTATATTTATATACTTCTTAAACTCTTCTCTTTAATTACAATTAAATAAATTATATATAATAATCTTGATACACCACCTTGAAAATATGGCATGAAACCCATGTTATTTATATAATTATAGTTTGATGCAATAAAAAATTATAAATTATGGTTTTTTTTCATGACCTAGCACCAAATTGACACTAGGTCCATGAAACTCATTAAATTATTTGGAAATATTCTCTTCTAGTATGGTTAAGTTCCAACATGGAACCCAGATCATTTACCTTGTTGTAAAGTGAAAAAGGATTATTCTTTTTTTTATCACATCTATTATAAAAAATAACTTATGAGATAAATTCTATAAAACATATTTAAAATATAAAAATTTGTTCTAAAAAAATAAAAGAAAAATATATAACAAACATAATAAAATTATAAATAAAACTACACTAGTATGATATGTATTAATTAACTTTAGAGTTAAGTTGAGTTATGTGAGTCAAATTTGGGTTTGTGTTTGATCCAAATAGAAAATATCCTAAAACTTTAATTAGTTTGATGAGTTTGATCTAATGAGATGTCTTATTCTTGGAAATTTACTAGGTGGATAAAATAACCAATAAGTAACAAATAAGTTATGTGTTTTCCAATGGTCAATAAGATATGGCACTATAAACTGATTTTTTTCTTATTGAGTGGATATTTACCACTTTATTTGACCATGTTTTGATAATTACAAATACCTCACTTTACTTTATTATCACTTTATTTTCCTATTTTTTTGATAAATTATAAAATCTATATTTTATTTATTCTAACAAACATGAGTTTTTAAAAAAGTTTTTAATTATTTTAATATTATATTTCATTTAAAAGAAATGAATTATTTATTATTTATTTGTCTTGTAAGTTCTAGAACTGACTGACCACTAAACTGGTAGCTGGACTAGTCACCACATGGCTTTAAGCATGCCTCCCCATAATCTAGAGGCTGCTAACTAACATTGAGGGTCTAAGGAAGTGATAGTGGGGAGACTATATCCTCATGATTAGAGTAGAACAACTGTATATCAAATGATAATTAACATACAATAGTAGAAGTAGTAATAAATGAAATATAGAGTAGTAGAAGAATACTACCAACTAAGTATTAATGGCCAAAACAAATATACAACAATGAATGCATATACAGATGATGACACATAACTAAAATAGTAAACATATAATATGAAACAAGATATAGTGTAATACACAAATAATGAAAATAAATAAAATACATACGGGTGAACTCCATGATAATCTTGAGCTTCTACTCAGTCTAGTGCTCCAAACTCCCAGGTACATGCATAACAGCACAAGAAATAATCTATGGTCTTGGAAAAATGATATCTACTTGGGTACCCTAGTGAAATGGTAGCCTAAGCAGGGTGTGAGATAAAATCCTAGTAGGACACCACCAAAAATTTCTATATATAAATCCAATCTATGAATATAAGGTACATCAGTTCACAGGTATAAATAATAATAAACAAAGCTGAATAAATAAAAATCTACCATCTCATGTTCCAACTAGACACTAGGTCAACTCTACCTGCTTCGGCTCATGGATAGAATGAGTGTTTTACTATTAACTATATATATAGTAATAATATATATATATATATATATATTATTTATATATTCCATCCACCTATATGGACAAAGTACGTGTAGACGTAAGGGGGCATATACCTGGAAAACTAGGTGATGGCTAGATCAGGGTGTAATTTAGTGATACATAACTTGTTTGAGGGAGTCTATAAGGTCCAAAATAAGTTACATGCCTTATATCTCATAAGGAGTGAGATACATCATGCTCAACACTCGAGATAGTGGGTGTTTTATCAATCTAACACCCAAAACAAGGGATATGGTGTGTCATTCCCACCATCTAAATAGTGTCAATAGTGTGAGACATCATGCTCAACTCCTGATGTAAGGGAGACTAAATCATTATTACCAAAAGAACCCTTACCATCATTCCAAATCCTATATAATATTTTAAATCATATTTATATTAATATCCAAGAAGAATTACCTCTCATTCATTTTAATAGTCAGGTCCAATATAACTAAGGGCATCATATTTCAATTAAATCATTTACTAAAGCATGAAATGATCGGTGTGGCCTTTCCACCCTTTACAATTTATTTCAATTAAACCATTTAATTCATTCCAACAAGAAAACCATCATGAAGCAATCTATTTAATTAACAAATCCATTTCATTTATCAAGGCTGGGATTTCTCAAGTCAAGTTATGCCAATCCACTTAAAAGGTGACTGGTCTTTGAAACTATTGGTCTCAAGGAAGGCCATTACCCCTTATTCAAAACAATTAAGCATATCATTAGAGGCCATGTACTAATCATGTCACATATATGATAATAAAAAATGGCATAGGAAATCACCAATTCAATGAGGCCAAGCATTATTTAAATCATTAATCACCACTTTTTAGTTTAAAAGAGAATGAACCTCATCCGAGGGGTTTTATTATAAAATAATACATTTTTTAACAAACAATTAAATTATCAATATAGGGTATCACAATCAAAAGGTATATCTCAATTCACTAAAAAGGGGAATTTTATAAGGCTAATAAACATGGAAATGAAATTTCCTAGATCAAAGAAGCACTTAGATGGTTCCATTATCAATTATGAAACTACCTACATGGGAAATTCCATTTATAATCCAAGTAAAATTATTTTAAGGCATTCTGGTATTATTATTTATTAATTATGAAGGGGTAATTCAAGTCGGAACACCTAAGGGGTGTCTATGTTCATTGTCGGAATCCTCTATTTACATAAAAACAATCAATAGGTGTATATCAAGGTGTGTATGAAATTTTGAAAATAAGAAGGTCAGTTTTAGGGAAACACATGATATAGTTTGGAATGTGGCACAATGGAGACATTTATAATTCAACGGAAACTTCGGGAAAGATCCATAGAACACCAACCTCGTGCTTAGGATGCTCTGATCATCTAGTATCGAGGTTTCATTCAATCTGGTTTGGATGAAATCAATGAAATGGATATCCACCTTGAAAATATGGAAAATTATCTCTCATAAAAATAGTGCTATAGATCGAAAGATTAACTGAGAAAAGAAGAAATAGGATTCTAGATCATACCGATGTGGATCAAACATGACTGCCAATGTTCAAATCGGAGTCTGGATCCATGAGATATCATGATCCTTAGCGGAGGTAGGATAAGGAATCCATTGTTCAAGGGAGGATCCCCACGTAGTTAGAGAAGAAGAAAAAATAAGAAAAGGTGGTTTAAAGGTCCATTAAAGGAAAATGGTTAATTTCACCCCCAAAAATAGGGTCGCATGGTTTTTCTGAACAGTTGGCCAAACCGAACACAAACTGTGCTAAGCCAACTACTTAAGAACCATACCTTGCATGGTTTTCCTACATTTTTTTCCCTAAATATGCACCAACCATGCTCCATATAGTGCACACACACACTACCTAAGTGGCACTAAGGGTGCAGGCCAGGCACATAGTTTGGGAAAACTGTGCATAGCTTGTGTGCACCCTTTGCTAAAAACTATAGAGCCTTGAACGATCATTTTAACCCTCTTTAATGATTTAAAAAACTATACCCAATGCTACTGGAGGGTCGTACAGTTACTACTAGGAGGTCACACGGTTAAATCTAAATGTGTTCCTTAGTCTTCCCTTTTCTAAAATGAGGCCTTTGGGCCCCTGAGGCACCTGAAACCCATCCAAACACCCAATATACCTCTGAGGATTCAAACTACACCTAAAAAACACTTTTGAGTGTTTCAAATCTCAGAATTTTATTCCAAAGATTAGTTTAGAGAACGAATCATCCACTAAATGCCCAAAATTCAAATTCCATTAGAATTCTACCTTAGTTCAAAACATATGTTGTTACAACCTCCCCACCTTAGAATATCTTATCCCTAAGAATCCTTAGGGAAACAACAAAAACATCACTCAACCTAATAGGGTAGTGAAGTTTTGTTCAAATTGTTGTGTTGCATTCCCAACTCCCAATGTACCTCCCGACATTAATTAAGAATATGACACTTAAGCCGTTAAAACCCAATCCAACTCTCGTTTTCTGGATGAAACATTGAAACAGTGATTACCTGATCCCATTTAGCTAGAGACACAATCACTTCATAGTCTCTTTAAACATCTAGCTGATGGAGATTCTCACCATAGGTCTTAAAATTTAATGGCCAAATCTGAACTACGATATGCCCCATCATCATAATTTCTACCATCACTTCATAGTCTCTTTAAACATCTAGTCGATGGTGATCCCCGCCATTGGTCTTAACATTTAACATCCAAATATAAACCATGATATTCCCCATCATCATAATTCCCTTACAAAGAATTCCACTCAATGTTATAATAATGATCTTGGAATTTCTCCATTAACTCAGCAAACCAAACTACATCTGAGGTCATAACAAGGACCTCACTTTAAGAAAATGGTCAGATCTCGATCGACCAAACTAAAAATGGTCACACAAGCTTTTCCTAGAAGAAACTATTTACCTTTACACCACACCCACCTTAACTCGACGATGTGATTAAAGTGGTTCATTTTGACCATATACCGTAAGACTAAATGAAACAATTCTAGCCACCTTTGGCCAACCATTCTCAAAATGATCATCTTAGACAGTTGGAATATTATAAACTAAACTACAATGTCTTATTCCAAGGCATATCTCATTTAGCACAAGAACATTCATGGAATCCCATACATGACTTCTGGTGATGTTCCCAAATCATACCACCACCTGGAAATTAATCTTTCAGGCCTTATTACGAATAAGGGTGTAACCCAAATACATTCCATTAGAATCATCACCCTTTAAACAAAACCTCCAACACCAAAACAAGTCCAGGATAACCTCATAATCATTAAACTATAGTCCAAGTAACTAACCAAAGGTATTCAATACCCCATGTTTACATGTAAGACATTGGTACATGGCCAAGATGTCCACATCAGATCATTTACTAATCCTATAGTAGCATGCGCATGGTGGTCAAGTTAGATAGAATGGATAGTGTCCAAGAATCCATGTAAGGAATTACTAAACAGGAACCTAAGTATCACTCGGGACTAACCATGAATTGATAAAAACCAAATGTCTGGTATAAAACTCTAATAAAGCATGTTTATTGAAAAAAAGGGAATTTGAAACTTTCATCTTGACATATAACTAATGCTATCTTAGTTCATCAAGTATGATGTCAAGATAGGGGCATGTTTTTCACTATGAAAGAGTAAAATAAGAGGGTATCAATGATCTTCAAAGGATCTGATATGCTCCATATACCCCAAGATCAAGTGTTTGGTACGGTTCTGGACCAACCGAACACGAAATACTAGAGAAGGAGTAGTCGAACCACTACAGGTTGACTTATTGGAAGAATCTTGGCTTCTCCTTCTGATGTATTGTCATTAACCAATCATAGACCTTTAACACTAAGCTCCATCAATGTCCAATGGTGTTTTTCAATGGTTTTGTACACATCCAACCACATCAATGTCATGATATCGAGCAAGAATTGACATTTTATGAAACTCAGCAGCCTCACAAACATTCAAAAACCACATTGATCATTTTCACATGGTGTTCCTTGGTTTTTTCTCTTCTACTTGTAAGGACACATTCAAATAGAGTTTAAATGATGATCCCCACCTTAGGAGTTTCCTAGTCATTTAAGAAAGAGATAGACTAGTCACTTATAGGTTCAATATATTAGATTCACCTTAAATGTATGAGTAAAACTTCTCTAAGTAACAGTCACATATGTTATAACATGTGGCATTAAAATCAAAACCAACATAATCGATGTATAAAAACACCTGATCGTATTGGATTACCATCCTGAGCATTGGGTTGAATTTGATTCCTTTAATTCCCAGGTCACTCTACCATGTAAATGACCCCAGAATGTACTCAATAGCTCATGGATCAATAATTACACTAAACACAATCAATTCGTTAATTCATTCATTAAAATGATGGGTTCTGCATCTATAAACACACACTACCCTGAGGTTTCAAAATCAAGATGACACATCCTCGATACTATACATCAGTTGTCCTCCCTATGCATCTAAGTATCATGTGGTCTGTAAAATAAATTTAACCTAGAGTCGCATTGAACCATATGACCATTAACCTAGATGAAGACATACCAAGTCGTCAATCCCTGAAGAATAAGATAGGGTCACGTGACCTACCAAGAACCTGAACATACCCTAGGAATGTCTAACATGTTGATACCGAGCATTACTTGACGCTCACACCCATAATAAAGGTCAAGTATACCACGACCACCCACCCAAACAAGGGTTTAATTTAGAATCTATGAGTCCTACTAGTGAAAACGACACCTGAATAGTACCATACAGAAGAAGATCATGGAATTTAGAAAGGAATTTATGCTCTAAGGGTGCTACATACCTTGGTCTATCCCCTCTCAAAAGTATAAATCATTAACCCATAATGTGTTCATGCCTACAAAAAGTCACTAGGATTAAGAGCCTAAAATTTAATCCATTTAAAAATAGGCGGAAGGCTAATGGAAAATGATCACATTTCAGATCCAAGTAAACTTAAAAGAAAAACTTAAATTTCTTTTACAAGAGGGTTTAAACTAAGGATACCAACTAAAGTTCCATTTTAAGTCATTATATTAATACAAATTCAATATTTAAACATTTGATATATTTAAAATAGAACATAAAGTGCCAATTATAATAAAAGATCACCTGGTGCCTGATTTAACTAATGTCTCAAGGAAAACTAGGTAAGACTTTTCAAGCCACCTTTTTAAAAATTATTCATTTATTGATATCATGTCATAATGAGTCAATTTATTTCATAAATTACTTTATGTTATAAAAGATAAGGTGACCTATAAGGGTCCAATTAAGCCAACCGGGTTCATAAGAATGCAACCTAATAGTATTTTCTTAATTATTAAAGCTCTTATACCACTTTGTAATGTACCAACCCGACTGACAACTAAATAGGTAGCCATAACGGTTTCCACATGGCCTTAAGTCTGCCTCCCCATATGCCAGAGAATTCCAACTAGCAGAAATGGTCTAAGGAGGTGATAGGGGGGAAACTATACCCTCATGATCATAACATCATAGTGGTATATCAGATAATAAATAACATATAATAGATAAAGTAGTAATAAATGAAATACAGGGAAGTAGAAGAATAATTTCAACTGAATATAAATGGTCATTTACAATATAAAACAATGAATTAATGTCTATATGATGATACATAACTAAAATACTAGAAATTTTGTAGGAAATAAGATACATAGAGATACACAAGGAAAGAAAATAAATAAAATCCCCATGGGTGAACTCCATGAGAATCCTGGGCTCCTTCTTAGTCTTGTTCTCCTAACTCCCAGGTACATGAATAACTGCGCAAATAATAATCCACAATCTTGTGAACATGATATCTTCTCGGGTACCCCAGTGCAATGGAGGCCCGAGTACAACGTGAGATAACAACCCAATAAACCACCACCAAAAGCTAGCTCAAGTTCCAATAGGAAACAAGGCCGACTCTACTTGATTTGTCTCACGGATACAATGAGTGTTTGATCAGTAAATATATATATAGAAATAATATATATAGTATTGTTTTATATTTCATCCACCTATATGGATCTAGTATGTGTGGATATAAGTGGACATGTACCTGTAATACTAGGTGATGGTTGGACCGAGGTGTAACTCAATCATCCATAACCAGTCTAAATGATCCTACAAGCACTAGAAAAAAGGGTACATACCCTATATCTCATAATGAATGAGAGACATCATGCTCAACACTCGAGATAGTGTGTGTTCCATCATGCCAACACCCGAAACAATGGATGTGGTTCATCATCCCCACCATCCAAATAGTGTCAATGGTGTGATACATCATGCTCAACACCCAATGTAAGGGAGAGTGAATATTTATACCCAACTGAACCCTTACCATCATTCTAAAACCTATATAATGGGTGTAATAATATTTATATTAATATCCATGACACATTACCTCTAAATCATTTTAATAGTCAAGACCAATATAACCAAGGGTATCATAGTTCAATTAAATCACGTACTAAATCTTGAAATGGTCAACATAGCCTTTCCACCATTTATAGATTATTTTAATTAAACCATTTAATTCATTTAGGAAATAAAAACCATCATGAAGAAATTTGTTCAATTAACCATGCCATTTTATTTATCAAGGCAATTATTTCTTGAGTCAAGTCATGATAACCCACTTAGAAGGTGGTTAGTCTTTGAAACCATTGGTCACAAGGAAGGCCATACCCCCTTATTGAAATAATTTAATAATATCATTAGAGTTTATATACTAATCATGTCACATATCTAACAATAAAAAAGGTCATTGAAAATCACCAATGAAATGAGGCCATGCATTATTTAAATCATTAATCACCAATTTTAGTTTAGAAGATAGTGTACCTCATCTGAGGGGTTTTATTATAAAACATGACAAAATAGCACAAAAAATTAACTTATCACAAAAGTTTTCAAAATAAAAATGTATATCTCAATTCACTAGAATTGAGATTTTTAGAAATTAACTAAACATGTAAAATAGATTTCATGGATCAAAGAATCACTTAGAAGGTGTCGTTATTAACAAGGAAACTACCTATATGGGAAATTACATTTATATTCCAATTCAAATGCTTATAAGGCATTTGGGTATTTTTATTAATTAATTATGAAGGGGAAATTCAAACCAGAGCACCCAAGGGGTGTCTGTCTTCAAGGCTTGTATCCTCTATTTACATAATAACCATCAATAGGCGTATATAAAGGTGCGTATGAAAATTACAAAAGAATAAGATCAATTTTAGGGTGACACACAGTATAAGACGGTGTGTGGAACAACATAGAGATTTATAATTCAATGGAATCTTGGTGAAAGATCCATAGACCACCTGCCTCATTATTAGAATTCTCTACTTGTCCATTATTGAGGTTTGATTCAGTCCAGTTTAGAAGAAATTGAAGAAAAGGACATCCTCCCTAAAAATAGGGGAAATGATCTCACACAAAAATTGAAAAAAGATCAGAATAGAAACTAAGAAAATAAGAAAGAGTGTTTTATATATTATTGATTTAGATCCAACGTGACTGATGGAATTAAAATTGGAGTCTGGATCCATAATATGTCATGATCCCTAGTGGAGGGAGGAGGAGGAACCCACAACTCAAGGGAGGATCCTCACAGAACTAGAGAAGAATAAAAAAGAATAATAAAATATGGATTAAAGGTTAATTAAGTGAAAAGGGTAATTTCAGCCTCAAAAATAGGTTTGCACGGTTTGGCCACAGGGTTGGCCAAAATATTCACAAATTGTGGTGTGTACACTGCTTAAGAACCAAACCCTGCATGGTTGTCCCATATATTTTTTCCCAACTGTGTGCCAAACCATGCACACACACTGCCTAAGTGGCACTAAGCATGTGGTCTAGGCACATGTTTTGTGAAAATCATGCAAATATTGTGTGCACCCTCTACTAAAAATTATATAGCCTTTCACGGTCATGTACCCCCTCCTAAACAGTTTGACAAACCATGCCCAGTGATACTGTAGGGTCACATAGTTACTACTAGGAGGATGCATGGTTAAATCTAAAAGTGCACCTCAGTCTTCACTTTTATAAAATGGGTCCTTTGGGACCTTAAAACACCTAAAACCCATCCAAACACCCAGGATACCTCTCGGGATTCAAAAAACACCTAAAAACAACACTTTTGAGTGTTCAAACTCTCAGAATTTCATTCTGAAGCTCTATTCAAAGAATATTCCATCTACTAAACACCCAAAATTAAAATTCCCTTGGAATTAGACCTTGGATAAAAACATGGGTCATTATATATCTCAATTTTTATTCTTTTATTTATCCTAGTTATCATTATATTTTCATAATTTATTCACATTTTTTATGTTTCTTAAGAATAGATTTTATAGAAAAATCTACATCAGCATGAGTTGGGGGTATGACTCATACACTAACAAAAAAATTTCTAAGTGTTCGATGATTCTTATGTAGATAGTAAAATCTTACACACTAAGTATATAATATTTTTTCTCTAGAAATTCCTACATGACAATAAATGGTATTATGTGATATAGAGAAAGTTTTAGGAAGATGGATATTTTTATATGTCATATGTATTACATGATCTAAAGTCTTAAAAAATCAAAATCTAACTAATTATAAAGTCCGATAGGGTTTATAAAAGACTCACACTATTTTAAGTCTTATTAAATGTTTTTTTTGAATAAAAAAGTCTTACATGGATATAGAAGTCTTATGAAATTTACATCTCACAAGATTTAGAAGTTTTATTCAAAATATCAAAGTCATACAGAATCTAATGTCTTATGATATTCAATTCTTACGAACTAGTCATCAAAGTATTATAGAATTATTATGTATTCTGAAATATAACTTCCTATGTACTGATGGTCTTAAACAAATCAAAAAAAATATTATGGAATTTGTTTGACTCAATAGTTTTTGTTTTCAAAAATTCAAAATATGATATGTTTTTTCTTATCATTTTTATTTTGATTTACTAAATTATCTTGTTACTTTGTTTTCATTGATTTATTTTTTTAGTTATTAATTATTAATTATTTAAATATTATGAAAAATAGTTTAGAATTTTTTTTATATAGAATAAAATGAAGACCATGGGGGATTGAAGTTTTTTTAATATACACACCTCATATTTATTGAAGTAAATTCAAATTTTGAAATTTCTTGGTATTTATTGTAAGTAGTTATGAATGATTAACATGGAAATGTACTAGTATTTAAGGATAATAAAATTAGTTATACCATATTTAATAGAATATTTATTCATATAATTAAATGTACATTTAATTATTTTTCTAATGATTTCATCTATATAGTTGTTTAAATTTTAAAGACTATCAAAGTTGCTTCCAATTCTGAAGTAGCTCTTTATCATTAAGAGAGAGTTGTGGCTGAATATTTGAAAATGAAAAACATGAATGACTATCATATTTTAATTTGTTATGAATGATTAAACTATATAAATATAGTTTCATAGAACCAATACAACATGCTAGACCTACCCACTTGAATATCGAGTGATGTTCATGTGAACTTGATATCAATACTATGTGTTTTCTTTGCCTTATTTCATTTATGAAAGTCTTCACTGCCAAAGATATCAAAGATGATTGATCCCCAACATTCAAAACTTTATTGTTTTATTTTGGTTTTTGGTTTTTTCTTCTTCCTATCAATTCTATCTGTGTTAATATTTAGTTTATTATTTTTTACAAAAAAGGACTACATAGATTATATTTTCCTTCAAAGGGTATATTAGGTTGTGCCTCAAGGTATAAAATGTAGAACTATTAGGTTTGTGCCTCTGTGTGGAAAATATGGGTTCTTGGGGTTTGAATCTAGGTTTGAAAAATTCAATTGTTATGGGTTGTGACTCACCATTAAAAGTTAGGTTGTGTTGGTTGTGTCTCCACTAGAAAATGTTGTTGTAATTGGTTCATCGATCCCATTCAAAATTCATTATTTTAGTGGGTTCTATTTCTCTCATGGATAGTGATAAGTGAAGATATAACATAGGACAAATTTGATCTAAATTACTATAAAGATATATTGTGTTTATATTTATTATATTTTTACTTCTTATATATTTTAAACATTGATATAATATTTAGGATTTTATTAATTGGTCAATTCATCCCCCTCATGACCCTTCATCCATCTCACAACCTGGGAAAAACAATTTGTATTATAAATTGAACCATGTAAGGATAGTTTTTACTACTACTAGTATTACAAATTTTCGATAAAAGGATTATTATCTTTATTTTATATTTTTTTGTTAACTATAACATTGACTTAACCATCTTTGGAAAAGATCAATTTGAGATGGTAGTTTCAAGTTCTAATGATGGTTATATACCATATAGGGCACTATTATTTAATAGAGCTAACTATTCATATTATAAGTCTATAATTAAATAATTCATTAAATAGTTAAGTAGAAATCATTGGACTATTATTGAAAAACCTTACAAATTACCCAAAATTAATCCAAAAACTTTGACTAGTAATGAAGCTGTTTATGTTCTAAACTATAAGGTGACAAATATTTTTGGAAGAAATTTTTTTAGTCACATTTCATCATGTAAAACTTCTCATGATGTTTGGGTAATTTTATAATTCACGCACTATGGAATTGATAAGCTAAAGAGAACTAAACCTGGGGTACTTAGAGCTAAATATCAAGATTTTATGATGAGTGAAGAAGAAACTATAAATAATTTTTTTCATAAATTTATTATTAAAGTAAATGGAATGAGTTCTTGAGGAGAATATTTATATAATATAGTCCTTATTGAAAGTGTAATTATATCATTACCTAAGTAATGACATGATAAAAAATTTATTATTTATGAGAGTTAAATTTAAAATAATATACTCATTATGATATCATTAGTTCATTTTTATATTATGAATTAGGATTAAATAATATTTCTGAATATGTTTCAAAAAAAATGAAAGGGGTTTCCTTTAAATAGAACATAAATGTTACCATATATTCATCTTATTATGGGTTAAATGGAAGTTAAAGTGATAAAGTTTCTCAAGTTGAAAAGGAGTATACAAAAGAAATAAATTATAGTCTAGAATAAATAAAAGGTATTATCCTAAATATGATTACAAAGTAAGCAATAAAGGAAGTATTATTTAAAATGATGTTCTTATGGAAATCTATTATGAATATAGAAGAAAAGTATATATCAACAATTAATGACAGAAAATAAAGAATCATAGAAATAAAAAGAGGATAAAAAAAGAGCTCTTGTATATTGTTCAAGCTATATGAAAGATTCATATTCTAGTGATGAATCTATAATAAAAAATGAATCAAACAACTTATTTCTTATATATTCAATAAATTAGGTTATTGGTTTTTATTATGAATCAAATGAATATGATTATGAAAAACCTATTATTTATGATTTATATTATGAGATTCAAAGGTTAAAAAATAATGATAGAAAAATTTCAAATATATACAAGGAACATAATGAAAATAAAAAGAATAATATTAAATAAAATAAGACTAATTCTAATGAAATAAAGAAACTTGAATATGAAAAGTAAAAGTTCAGAATATTTTATTTCTAAGAACAATTAAATTAAGGAAAATAAGTTTAAAGTTGTATGTGTTGATTTAGACATTTTTTGAAATGTAAAATAAAAGGATCAAAAATGAAATCAAAATTTTAAAACCAAATATATCCATATTTTTACATGGTAGATAAAGCTGTGATAAAATGATTCTTTTGAAAAAAATGAAAAAATAGAATAGGATAAAATAATTAATTACTTAAATATTATATTACTTTATTTGAAAAAAGATCTGAAGGAAGTGTTTCTATGGTTACAATTTATAGGTATAGTATGGAAGGACACTATGAAAGTGATTTTTATTTTATATTTTCAAAATATATTATATGCACTTAATATTTCATTTATAAATCCTTATCTTCAAGGTTACCTCTGAATACTTGTTTAAAATCTATCTAGGTTCCCAAAAAAAATTTCTAACCCAATTTGACCCAAATTTATGTGGTTACCAAAACTATCTTAAAACTGACTTTGTAGTAAATATGTATTTGAAGTATAAATAAGTTGACTTGGTAAAAAAATAGTGGTTACTATAGACACATGAAAAGATATCCTTCAAATTGTTTATCATTCAATAGATGTGAAGGTGGTGATATGATTTTTGGGGACAAATAAAAAGGAAATGTAAAAGGTTTTGGTGAAATAAGTATTTTTTGGATATGTTGTCATTTATAAAAAATTATTTGTTAAAATATTAAGATAAAATTTAATTATTATATCATAGTTATGTGATGATGTAATATATGTTAAATTTAAAAATAACATGTGCATTATTTTTAATAATTAATCTTCCATGCTTTATGAGAATAAAAAAAATTATATGTAAGCATTTTATCCTCAATACATAAGAGTAAATTTTCTCATATTAATGGGTTAATCTAGTGAAGAATAGACTATATCATAAAAGTAAAAAAGTTACTCCAAATGTAAGGTTTTTCCTTACTATGATATGTAAGAGTTTTATATTCATGTCATAAGAGTTACTCAATAAAAATTGGATTTAAAATTTTGAAAATACCTCAATAAATAAGATTTTATATATGATATATAAGGATTTATGACACATAATGTTTTTATTTCTATTTAAAAATTTATAAATCCCTAAAAATGTAAGGTTTTCTATACTGTGATAGATAAATATTTTTGATACATGAGGTTTCCTTTTTGACAAGAAATTGTAAATATTCTTAAACAAGAGGGTTGATACAAAAGATTTTACGTATGTAAAATTTTCTCTAAAATGTAGGGATTCTTAATTTGAAAAAAATTGAATTGTGACTTCTTGAATAAGGGTTTCACCATGAAGATAATAGTAACACTTCATTACAATACATGGTTAAAGAAAGGATTGCAGCTACCTCTGTGATTTGAGAGGGAGCTAGGCCATATTGAGAAATCCAGGTAATATTATAGAATGATGTAAGGTTTGTGGGATGGATTCACATAATGATGTGAGGATGTGGTAATTATGATATATGTTGTTTTAAGGTGGTTATATTTATCACATTATAAGGAATGGTCCTACCACGATCATTTATACTTAGAGAAAGTAATGGAATTCTTGCACCATTAAGAAATTGTTATTCTGAAAAATAAGAATAAGTTTTAAAATTTTTGATATGAATTGGTTTATCACATCATAATTTATGAATCAATGTTGTGATGACCTAAAAAAATCCAAAATAATAAAGAATAATGGGGTAAGTTTTGAAATAGTTAAATTAAGTTACTTTTTTGAATTTTGAATTTGAAATTTTAATATGAATAGGGAAGTGTTCTTATTGTTTGGGACTATGAATAGAAGGTTTAACATGGTTAATAAATAGATAGAGTTTAAGAGGAGAAAAATAGAGGATTTTTTATAGTGAATTGTGCATATAAATGGATAAGAAGAAGAGTACCAGTAGTTTTGAAAGTATAAGAATAAGAATAAGAGTATGCACTTCATTTGTGTGTGGATTATTACACATGTGTTGTACGTTGAAGAATAAGGAATAACACACACATGTTATGCATTGAATAAGTGAAGAATCACTATACATTATTGGGAGACAATTGAATCAGGTGAATAGGGATAATCCCCTCCATATCAAAGTACAAGATAGTAGTGTAACTTGAAAGGAGACAATGTTATGAAAATTATTTTATTACAAGTTGAGGATATACCATAATCATTGTATCCAAAATTGTGATTCTATTGAACTTTATGGTATCAGGTTATTTCATATCATTCCAAGTAGTAGGTACTTCTTTTGAGTAGTGAACCTTGTACATAAAATTTTATTTTATTGTTTTCTTTCCTTCATGTGTAAGAGTTCAATACTTAGATCATTCACTCTAACAATAGATCAATATTTATTTCATAAGGAATCATAAAAGGGAAAAAATATTTCTCACTAATTTAACCCCCCCCCATATTAGTGAACCAACACCACACCTAGTCCCATAACAAGTGCTATAAAAGCTACCCAGGAATCCTTTAAAGATAAATAAGTTTTAAGTTTGTTGTTTTTATGGTTATTAAACATAGTTGGAATCTATTTTTATCTCTATTTTCTAGAATCAAGGAAATGTTTTAGTTCCTTTTTCAAAGGTGTTTACTAAATTTTTTTTTGATCTTAAAATTTACATTTTCTAAGGATAGTTTTAATTCAATGAACAATAAATTAGATCCTAGATTCAATAGAAAAAATTAAATTTTTTGGAAGTAAATAACACTAACTTACTTAATTTCATTGGCTATGGATGTTATAATAATTTTGAATTATGTTTTTACACATATTAAACAAGGAGTCTCTTTGACATGTCATGATATAAAAAAAATAGATTGTTGATCGTGTAAGAAATTCCTTTTTAACATAACTTTTAGAGAAATATTTTTTGAAGGTTATGGGGATCAAGACTATAAAAATAATTTTAGATAATCTATAAAATATCTATGAAGGTAATATCAAATTCAAAAAGTATAAATTTAAATTTTTTCAATTGAAGTATAAAGATATTCATATTCTTGAAGGTGAATATATTGATGAATTATTTATAGTGTTTAATAAGGTAGTGATCACCATTAAAGGATTAAATGAGACTCTTAAAGATTAAATGATGGGGAAGAAGATAATTTTTATCTAATAGGATAGATTTTATTCGGAAGGTTTATCTCCAAATGATCATGATCTTGACACACTTCCTTAGGATGACTGTCACTCCATATTTGTTTCATATGAGATGGGGAAGTAATGAACTCTAAATAAAAAATGTTTGAAAGATAAGTAAATATCATTTAAAGTTATGAAGAATGAAATTACCTAAAATAAAATTAAGTAATGAGAAAAATATGAAGTTACAAATACATATTCATATGAAGATATTGATGTGATGTTTTACAAACTAATTTCACTCATCTCATGAGGTGTCTAAAGATAAAAAGGTAAATTTCAAGGAAAATTTCCTTTGAAGTGTTTCAAATTTGGGGGAATTAGAAGGTTTGTTAAAAATTATTCAAATATATAAGAAGATGTAAGTGATGACAAAGTGGAGTCTGATCATGATAATTCAAAGAAAAATTCCAAGAAATTCAAAAGTGGGAAATTATAATCAAGGATCTCAAGAAAGAAACATTATTTTTTTAAATGAGGAATTATTTATCCAATAATAATAAAACATAAATTGATATTATTATGACTATTTTCTACTCAAGTGGCAAAGCTTAGATGATAATAATTGCAATAATGGATGTTAAGGAGTGAAGCATTGAAGATGAATGAAAAAATAATAATAGGTTTTATTAATAAGTGATAAAGAGTTACATTAATCTCAAATGGAGTTCATGCTAAATAAGAAATTTAAGAATTTAATCTATAAGTATGTTAATTTGGAAAATGAAAATAATAGAAAGAATAATCAATCTAAAATACTTTAATTAGAAAATGATAAATTCAAAATGAAGAAATATGAGTTACTCCTAAGTTTTGAGGAGGTAAGATACTTACTCACCATGGAGAAGAATAATTTTGAATTATTTAAACAGACGATCCCTTTATAGGAGAAATAAAATGAATCTCTCAAAGTGGACTTGTTGTAGAAGAAAAATTATATAAAAATGTTCATATAAGATTTTTCTAGTTATAAGTATGCAGTGGGATATTTCACAAAGAAAGAGAAGTGTTTATGTCTAAAGAGATACTTAAATATTATTATAATAAATAAATATATCAACCAATTATTTATAAAGATGATGTAATCGCTAGAGAAAGGCTATAAGATTAATATAAGTTGATAAAAGTTAAGAGAAGCACCCAGGAGAAGAAAATTCAAAATATGATTTATTCAAAAAAATTCTAACATTGAATTAAAATATTATATTATATGAGAAGATAAAAAAATTAAAAAAATTATATTGAATAGTTACATGTTTATATAATCTTTAAATTTTTTCTCATCTAATAGGGGTCAAAAAGGCTTTGAAAATGAGGAAATTCATAAAACTATTGATACTAGATAAACTAGAAATTTAGGAATAAGATTGAACTTTTATGGTCACTATTGGTTACTTGAAGACTATAAGTATATAATAAAATGTTTTTGGTTCATATGAAGTATATTTTAGTCCATAAAGTGTAATGAAAGGCACACATATATGGGAAAAACCCTTGCAAATAAGTAAAGTTAAGAAGAATTTTCTTGAATAACAAAGTGTAATGTAAAAGAACCATTTAAAGACTTGAATGAAGTGTTTTATAAATGTGATCAACATAGTAATATCACTAAATAATGTATCATGATCCTTTTAGTTCAATAGATTCAACAGAAAAAATCTTTAGGATTTCTAATTAGAGATAATGTAATGAAAGTGGTGAATAATAAGATGCATCACAATAATAATAAGAAATATATTTAGAAGTCATTGAAGATTGTTGAATCAAAAAAGGGTAGAAAAAATTATAATAAATATGATAAAAGAGTTATCTCAAGAAGAATAGATCAGAGGAATACAGAAGATGGAGGTGTTACTATTTTAGGTAAATAATTTCAAATATTTGAAAAAAAAGTTTAAGTTTAGAGGAGTAAGAAGTAAGAATATCGGTCATGCCATATTTTTTAAGTAAATAATAAGATGAGTTCTCAAAATATAAAATGGGAGTTAAAGGGTAATTTGTATGATCAAAGTGGTTATTATTAAATGGGGGTTGAATACAAAGACATTGAGGTTGAAGAAAAAAATCTTAGCCTACACTCGTCAAAGGCTAAGGCATGATGAATCTGCTTCCTATCTCAGTTATTCTATTCATATTTGTTAACTAAGTGGGATAAATACAAAATAAATACCTTACTGTTTATCCATTAATGTACTTAAAATGGGAGATAAAATCAATATAATGTAAGATCCAATGATATGTGTATAACTTAGTGAGGGAGAGAAATCGTATTTAGGGGGAACCTATATTTAAAGGGAGTTTTTAAAAGGGGAAAGTTGTGAAGTTGAAGTGGTTGTGTGCATTGTGAAATATTCTAACATTTTTTTAAGCATGTATGTAGGAACTTATTATAAACATTTTGAAGGAACGGTTTATTATGAATCACAAGTAAGTTCATGTAATTCACCTTAATAGAAAGCATGGTATTATTATTCAATGTTAATTTTTATTGCACTATGTTCACCAACATAGGCTTAGAATCATTTAATAATAATTCACTATTAAGTTTGCTAAGTTTGAAGTGTAATTTATATTCAATTTTTTCCAAAAAAAACTAAAGGGGGATATTGTTGAGACCAAGATCTGGTTAAGGAATATGTTGAGATATAGAGAGTTCATGAACTTTTGAATTTTTTTGAGACCTAGGTATAGTTTTCTAAAATTTATGGCTGAAGAAGAATCACCTAGTATTACATTTTTTTCAAGGGAAGAATAATTATAGAAGAGAAGAAGTGGATATGGTTCTTGTGTTTCTTTGTTTTTAACACATAAATCAAGTTCAAACTAAATTTTTAAATGGTCTTTCATTTTTATTGAAGTTTATTCCATGGATTTGGATTCATTAAAGGAACATGGAAGAAGTTTTGAGTTTTTTATAAGAGTTTTGGTAGGTATTTGAATCTGATTATATTTGGGTTTGAAATTTGGAAAATCTTTTCATACATAAGAGTACTTTTTTTGATATATATGGAAATTATCCTCAATACATAAGAGTAAATTTTCTCATATATAAGGTTTACTTTGGTGATGAACATACTAGATCAAAAACTTGACTAAGTACACTAAATATAATGTTTTCCTTACTATGATATGTAAGGTTTTTATATTCAGTACGTATGATATACTCTGAGTGAACTGGTTTGGGAAATTGGAAAATTCCTCAATATATAAGATTTAATATTTGATATATAAGGATTTATGATATGTGAGGTTTTTTTCTCTGATTGAAAAATTGGGAAATTCCATATAATTTATGGCTTTTCATATTATGACATAAAAGGATTTATGAAACATGAGGTTTTCTTTCCCACTGAAAAATTGGAGGATCCCTTAAATGTAAGGGTTGATACATAATATTTTCCTTACAAAATATTTTATCTCTAAAATGTAAGGATTATTAGATTACCATAAATCAAATTGTGAATTGTGGAGTAATGGTCACACTATTAAGATGATATTCATATAGTAATTAAATAAATGGGTGAAGAAATGTTTGTAGTTATCTTTATGATTTGAGATAAAGTCACGCTGTATTGAGAAGGCCACACTATAGTAGAGAATGAAGTAAAGTTTGTGGGATGGAGTCACATTATGATGTAAAGATATCGTAATTATGTTCTTCACTTTATTAACATAGTAATTTGTATCATGTCATTATTCTTGGTATCATGTCATGATCAGGCAGGCCTAGAGAAAGAAGAAAAGTCTTTAATCGTGTAGTAGATTACCACACCACAAAGAGAGAAGAAGTTTTATAAGGAGTTAGAAGAATTGGTTTATTAATTGATAATTTAAGTAGCCTTGACATGATATCATAGATATATCCAAGAGAATAAATAATAACTAGGAGAAGTTTAAAAGTATTAAAAGGTAGCTAGATGTCTCAATTTTGAATTTAAAATTAGAATATGAAGATAAAGAAAGTGTTTCTCATATGTAATAATTTGAATAGGTTGTATTAAATGATTATTTAATATAGAGATATTTTAAGAGGATATATATTAAGGATTTTTTACATATAAATAGAGAATAATATGAGGAGGAATAAGGAGAAAAAATATCTTATGTTTGTGCAGGTAGAAGAAGAAGAAGAAGAGTACACACTAGGTTTGTGTGTGTGATCATCGTGTTTGTGATGTGTATTGACAACAAAGTAATAAGACACAAATGTTCTACATTGAAGAATTGTGGGATCAATCTATATTTTTAGGATATAGTCAAATCATAGGAACAAGGATAATACCTACCTCATCAAAGTACAATACAACAGTGAAACTTTTTAGGAGATGGGATTATTGACATTCTTATATTATGAGTCCTAGATATACCATGATGATTGTATCCACAATGGTAATTCAATTGGAAATTATGGTCTCAGATGATTTTGGATCATGTCATGGTGTAGTTACTCACTTTATAATTGAACCTTTTATATCAGGTGTTCTTTGTTTGTTTTGTTTTTTTAGTGTTTGATGAACACCTATCATGGGGCATGGTAAAATAAAATTTATAATTTTTTATAGTACATCACAGTGGCTGACCAGAGTCATCTCATGTGAGTAATTTTACTTTTTTCACTTATTAATTCTAATTCACCTAAGAATCACTTATTTTGTTCATTTTTAGTATTTTAGGAAAACTATGATATTTTGTGGGTTTTGATTCTTCTCTAAAATAATGAAATTACATGGAATTTTAAATTATCATGCAATGAAATTTAATGAGACTATAAAGAATGTATTTTCCCTTTAGGTTCGGTTTTAGGTTCCATCATTACTCTTCATTATTTTTTAAAATTTCAGTTTGATAATCTAGTTATGAAAACATGAACTTGAATAACTATTTATTTATTTAAAAGTTGTGAAATATCAAATGCCTTATCAATATAAATTCTTAATCCTTCTAAAATCAATTTTAATGTCACACCTCAATTGAGAGTTTTACATCTTCCAAGACCTGGCTCCATCATATGTCATTTCATCCATTGATCATCTCAACTCCCTCATGTGAAGAAGTTATTATCAATTGGAGGGATGGAAAATAAAAAAAAATAAAAGTATACTTGAGTTTTATGGCATGGTGTAAAATCACCACACCCCTGTATATCACTCACATCTACCAAAAACAAAAATTAAAAATGTAAATAATTTAATAACATAATTTAAGAACACATATCCTCCCTCGAGAGCAATCCTCAGGTCATCCCCCCATTATTGTGAGTAATAGATCGCTAGGGGTAGATTGATAAGAGAATAATTAAATCAATAAAATGAATAAGAATAATAATGATAGAGGGAGAAACATAAGAAAAAGAAAACAAAAATAAAAAAAGTGGATAGAAGAGAAATTAAAACAAGAAGAATGAATTAATGAATTAATTAATGCCTGAATTAATGAATGATTCACATTAAAATAAAAAAAATCTGTGAATTATATTTAAAAAAATTAAAATTATAGAAAAATAAAATACAAAAAAAAAATAAAAGAAAAAAGAAACACATAGAGATTCATCTAAACATCCCTCTTCTGTGGTCCAGTGCTAACTCTCTTCTATGGTTGAATCCTCTTCCTTTTATAGGAAAAAGGAAGGTCCTTAATATTCTCAAATATTTTCATATTTTAATTATTCTTGGTTTTTTTTAATCAGGATATCCCCATGGATATATAGGGTTTCATATATTCACAGTGAGTGGAAAAATATCCCATGGGTATCTTCATTGATAAGAGGTGTTTCCCATTTTGAAGTGTGGACCAGTGGGGAAACACTCATTCATGGTGTGCATGGTGAATATATTAAAAACATGGTGGTTCTTATTAACCCCTAAGTAGTGAGTCCATGGAAAGTGGCAACAGTGGCAGTGGTGAAGGAAAAAACCACCAAGTCATTTGGCTTTCATCAGTGGTGAAATGTGTTTGTTCGAGGTTCAAGAGTTATTTAATAGTGGTTTAGGGCCTCAATAGTGGTTGGAAACTAGAGCTTGGTATTTTTTGGGTGTGGAAATGGTGTTTCTTAACAAAAATAGGTGGTGTTCTAGCATCATTGAGTGTAGTAGTAGTGGCGAGCTACAAATCGGGGGTGTTCAAGGGAGAGGGCACATGATCGATGCGATGTGGCACTATTTTGGTTATGATGAATAGTAAGTGAGATTTCTCCACCCCACATCAAAATATTGAATGCACTACATGAGTGTTTATAAATAATTTGGTGATATATGTTCTTTAGAAGATCTATCTAGGGAAGGGTTCCCATTTACAATTAAAAAACATACATGGTCTGTGCCACACCATGTGATCCAATAGGTATTAGGCCCACCTATGCACATCCATCATCGTGGGCTCCTCCCCCTAGCCCACTCACTAAGATTGTTGGGTGGCCTTCCTATTCAACTAGCATGGCCAGCTGGCTCTCATTGAGCTGGCTAGGTGTCTTGCCTACCCTTAGAGTTAAGGTCTATTTGGTTGGCCATAATTTTTTTACCTAAAATAAATTAAAATACTTATCATAATTTCAACACACTTAACAAAATATCAATCAAAATTTCAAAAATAAAATCAATATTCAAAATTATTTATTCTTTATTTATATTAATAAATTTTAGTTCTTTATTTTTCAATTCCTATTTTTTAATAAAACATTAAAATACACGGATATTTTCATTATGAAAACATTCAATATTATCATAAATTGTTTAAATAGTTTCTTGAAATTATGAATGTCTCAAATACCCCCATAATTAAACTATGCTTCTTCTCAAGAATAAAATATCAACATTTAATTTCAAAGGGAACCAATGTTACCTTTATTTAAAATTCAATAAATAAAATTAAAACAATTATCAATGGTAAATAAAATATTAAAATTCTACATAAAATATCATTTTAATTTCTCAATTTTCAAAAAATAAATAAATCCAAGCATTTTACTTTTTATGACTTGAAAAATGATTGAACTTTTCATCTCATTCATTCAAGCTTCTCAACTCATTATTATTAGACATTCCAATTCATGATCTACCTCAATTTTTAATATTTTATCTCATTACTAATGATATAATTCAATTATATTCATGATCATATCATAAGAACATGCCCCTTGTCCATAATCATGAAAGGGAACTACTTTATCCGCCTTGTAAAGACAAAAGTCACATAAAATCATGAGGTATTTTCAATCAAGGTTATAATGACTATGAGGCTTGAGATTAGTAGGGTTTGATGTTTAAAAATTAAGGCTCAAGGAGGAAGTTTCTCTATTAAGTATAAATCATGAAATCAAAAGTAAAAGTTCAATAAAATTATCCTATAAAATTGTGACAACACCCACTTACCAAGCTCAAATTAAATCCATGATAAGTAAAGGCATAATGAATGAATTTTTCACCGTTTTGAATTTTTTGAATTTTTTGAATTTTATTGTTTTCAAACTACTTGTTTTTAAAAAAAATAGAAAGTTGTGATTATAATGAATCTCACATCCACCACCAAACCACATATGATAAATACAATCAGTCTGTTAATGGTTATTTTTAATTCTTCCAAATCTTAACCCATTCTTATTTTTTTCCATTTTTTTCTTTCAAAAGCTAAAAAAATAAAGTATAATGAATAAATTAAAAACATTTATTAATAACCACAATTATAACCCCCACAATTTGTCCTTACAATTAATTTCATCCCTCGTACCATGACTTCCCCAACCCCCACACTTCAACTTTAAAATATCATGCAAAATAATAAGAGGATCATAGGAATGGATAAAAATTGCTTCAAATATGGATCATCCCTAATAAGGTAATTCATGGTATCTATGGGGAAAACAAGGATTCATTTAAAAGGTGGTTTAAAGGATAAGGTATTATCAATAAAAATTACTCAATCATTTTTAATGTGTTTTTTCATAGTCATGTCTTTGAAAAGTTTAAATTAAAGTTCTAATTGGTGACATTTCCCAAGATCTCTCAAGAAATATGCTTAAGATAAAATAAGAAGTACTTGGTCTAGAAATCCTCTTGGGAATGGGACATATGATTTGGGACAATCTTGCATGGAATTAATAATAATAACAAATCAATTCACATGATTTTCACAAAATCAAAGCATGAAAGATGATAGGGAAATTTCATTTACATGAATCAACTAATTCCCTAAAATCATGAGTCCTCATTTTAATATCAATGATTAACTCAAATAATTCAATTCTCCAAATTAATAATTCAATATCATTAACAATTAAAATCTAAAACATGGAATCAAAACATTCTTAAGAATCTCATGCCTCCTAAATAAGTCAAATAAATAATAGATTCAAGTATGGGAACACAATTTTCAATTTTAAAGATTAAAATAGGTTTTCTATACAGTTTGGGGGTTTCCTTGTTCCACAAAAGACCTAAAAATATAATAAATAATTAAAAATAAAGGATTGTGTCATTAAATCTCAAAATGATAGGGGGAGTGGTTTTCATTCTAAAATAATCCTTAAAATTAAATTTAAATTCCTAGAAAACAAGTATAAAGATAAATCTTAGATTAATCCCCCATGTAGGACCTAGATTTTTACTACCTATAGAATTCAAGTACCAACTATTATCCAAAGTCAGTTGGTGGGTGGATCAACTTATATTTGAACCACCATATGTGTATTTTCCCATATTTCACTTCTTCTTTGTTGGTGAGGAATAATTCATGGACAAGGTATACCAAATTAATCACCTTCACAGTAATGTATAGCTTGAATGGGGGGGTGGATGAAGTATGAATCATCCTCCTTATTGTTTTCAACTTGTGAAACCTTATCTTAATTGTCCATCACTTTCTAAATATGGGATGCATGAATTTTAATTTCAAAAGGAAGGTTAGTATGTATTTTTGATTGGATATAATTTAAACATGAAAAATGAAAATCATAATTATATATTTCAATATGAGAAGCCTCTATATTATTCTCCTTAAGATCAGCCACTTTTATTTCCTCAAGTACTTACTTTAATGCATGTTTAATTAGTGATGTCAGTTCCATGCCTTCCTTAGTAGGTGCTTATTTTGTTTCTTTATCTTTCTATAAGGAAAAACATGGATTGGATTAATCTAAAAATTCAAAATAAATGGAATTAATAATAAATTAAGACTGAATTGAACAAAATGATAGAGTGTTTAAGCTAATATAAACTCCCTAAGATAGTTCATGTTCAATATATTCTTTATTTTTAAGTTCCTCTTGAATTAGGGTCATAAAAAGTGGAAGTAGGTAATCGGGATCCTCCATATTATATTTAAATTTCACCACATGGGAGGTATCTTCTTCCATGTCTAGAGAGAAATGAAATGGTGATGGATGTTTTACTTTGTAAAGAATGGGGAGATCATGTTGTACCTCATATTAATTCCTGAGGATGTCGAGAGCTTATTGATCTCTCACGCATATCTTAGTAGGAATGTCTTCCTCATTATGAATCCACTCTAGCGCATTATGGTTATCTTAGATATGTCTCTTCAAATGGTTGAGTTATTGATGGTCCTTGATTTGGGCCTAAAAATCCTAGATCTCTTTAGTGAAATTATGAAAGACTAAGGATTGTTCCTTCGGTTTGGGTTTAGGTTTCTCTTTGGATGCATGGACATGTGTAGTTATCCATTCTATTTTGTTCTGTAGTTGTTATATGTTTTCTTTGAGTTCTAGAACTTGATTTCTATTTTAATACACTTTTTAATAATATTTCACTTGATGAATTTCTTCAGAAATGTTGTTAATCTCAAAGGGGGACTCTTCTTGGACCTATAACACTTCATAATATTATATAAAGTAGTGGGAGAACTCAATTAGCTCCCGGGACATGGATTCAATAATCTGTTTTTTCATATCCTCCCTTAGGCCAACTATGAATTCTATGAATGTCTACTCCCCACAATTTTATTTCTATAATGATCTCACCTACCTAAAAAAATAGATACATTGTACTCCATAAAAAAGGTAGATTCAATATGTGGTTCTTACACTTGTAGGTAATTTTTCAATAAATTAAAGAAATAATTGTTTGAATACATCATGGAAAATATTTTTTTTCTGGTTTTTGTTTTTTTATTTTAATAATAATTAAATGTTATCTACAATGTGAAAAATATAAGAAAATAAAATACTTATAGGCTCCTAATAAATGGTGCCAGTTTTGAATCATGATTATTTTAGGGTATGGGAAATACAAATTTATAATTTTTCTTAGTGAGGTATTGTGGAAGAACAGATTCATCACACTTGAGGGGCTTCAAAGTGTGTTCACTTACTAATTCTAATTCACCTATGAACTGATTTTTTTTGTTTTTTAATTATTTTATGAAAACTAGGATATTTTTTTGATTTTTTATTATTATATAAAATAATTAAATGACATGAAATTATAAATTATCATGTAATTAAATAGAATGATATTTGAAAGAAAGTACTTTGCCTTTAGGTTCGGTTTTAGGTTCCATCCTTATTCTTCTTTATTTTTTTAAATTTCATTTTGATAATCTAGCTATGAAATATCACACTTGAATTACTATTTATTTATTTAAAATTTGTGAAATATTTAATTAAAAAACAATCTAAATTTCACCTCCTCCTATAATCAAGTTTGATGGCACACCTCAATCGAGAGTATGACATCTTCTAGGACCTAGCTCCACCATTTTTCATTTCATCCATTGATTGGCTCAAATCCACCAAGTGAAGAAATTATGACCAATAGAAGTAAGGGAAAAGAAATAAATAAAATAATAGAAGTAGACTTGAGTTTCATTTCATAGTGGAAAATTTCCACACACATGCATGTCACTCTCAACTACCATAAACACAAAATAAAACTTTAACAATTTAAAAAAAATAAAGAACACCTAATCACCCTTGAGTCCAAGCCTCAGGCCAACCACCCATTATCAGGAGTAAGATATCACTAGTAGTAGATTGATAATAGAAGAAAAATAAAAAAAATAAAAATGATAATAATGAGAGAGAGAGAGAGAATAAAATTAAAAATAAAATTAAATAAAAGTGGACAGAAGAGAAATTAAACGAAGAATATGATGCTGAATTAATTAATTAATTAATTAATGATTAATTTTAATATAAAAAATGCATGGAATATATTTAAAATAAATTAAAATTAAAAAAAATAGAAATATATGTAGTTTTAGCCAAAAACCCATCCTCCAAGGTCAAAAACTAACTCCCTTTTATGGATAAAACCTCTTACATTTATAGGAAAAAATGAAGGTCCCTTGTATTCTCAAATACTTAAATATCTTCATTATTATTGGTTGTTACTTAATAAGGATGTCTCCATGGATATCAAGGTTTTATATCTTTTCAGTGGGTAAAAAAATATATTATGGGTATCTCTATAGATAATGGGTGTTTCCCATTTTGCAGCATGGATCAGCGAGGAAGCACTAATGTATGGTGTTCATGGTTCAACAATAGACAATGTGGTTGTTCTTCTGAGCCTGTATGAGTCATATGTGGAAAGCGATAGTGGTGAAAATGGTGAAGTAAACCTACTACGAGTCATCTGGACTTCATAAGTGGAGCAAGGTGGTCATCTGAGGTCTGATATTTTTTCATGTCATTTTAGGGACTCAATAGTGGTTGGAAGCTCAAGCTAGAACTTTTTTAGGTGTGGTAATGGTATTTCTTGTAGAATTCAGGCAGTGGTTCAGCATTATAAAGCGCAGTAACAGTGGTGAGTAGCAGAGGTAGGGTGTCCGAGGGATAGGGCACATGATTGAAGCGAAGTGGTGATATTTCAGTTATGATGAATAGTAACCTAGATTTTTCCATCCCACATTGGAAGATAAAATGCAATCCATGAGCATTTATAAAGAATTTAGTGATAGTGGTTCTTCATAAGCTCGCTTCAGGGATGGTCTTCATGTTACACTTCACACACATACATGGGGCATGTCGCACTATGCATCCTGAGTAGGCTTAGACCCACCTATGAACATCCATCACCATAGGCTCCTCCCAATGGCCTACTCTCCAAGGCCCCTCGGTGGGCTTCCACTTAGAGCTGGGATGGTCGATTTACTCTCCTTGATTTGGCTAGGTGGCTTTCCTTCCCTTAGATTTTGGAGATTCTTGATTGGCTATAATTTTTTACATAAAATAAATTAACATACTTAGCATAATTTCAAAAAACATAACAAAATATCAATCAAATTTTCATAAATAAAATCAATATTCAAAATTAAAATTTATTTATTAATTTAAATCAATTTTAATTATTTATTTTTAAATTCACACTTTTGAATAAAACATTTAAATACATGGTTATTTTCATTAACAAAAGATTCAATATTATTATAAATTATTGAAATAATTTCATGAAATTATGATTGTGTCAGTTTTTTAGAGTTTAGAAACTAGATCATTAACTCTAAAAATTTAAATAGGTTTGATTTTATTAGAAATAATAGAAGGATATATTAAATATTTTTCATTGATTCACTCCACACCCTTATTCAACCAACATCATTCCTACAGAAACCAAAAAACCAATCTAGTAGGTAGGTGTTAGTGATTTTCATTAAATTATAGTAAATAAAGAGGATTATCATAGAATAATTTATGGTTTAGAGCATGAATTATAACTATTATAATATCCAAAAACTAATTAGGAGTATATTTCTTAAATAATTTTTTTTCTATCCATAAAAATGCTAAGATACAATTTATGTTTTATTTTATCTGACTACAGTAGAAATCATCATGCTGACTAAAGTCTATTTCACAATAATTTAGTGTAAGTTTCTATAGATAATGTAAGACAATACTTAAAAGAAAATTTCTTAAACCAATCTCACTTATGACAATCAGTTTTAAAAAATATATGAACTTTTTTAAGTTTCTAAAAAACACTTATACTTAAATTTTAGAATAAAGTAACTTAAATAGGTAATGAAAAAAATCAATAAGAAATATAGGAAAAACTTATACATAATCATTGATCACAAGAGATATGTGTTGTTAGAAATTTTTTAATAACTATTATCAAATGGAGCATTATCCTACCTTAACAGATTATATTCCCATACCACTTTGTCTTTTCATTCCAATTCCTCTTATTGAATTATATGATAAAACTAGAATGATAATAATATCTATTTACACTTTCATTAAAAATAAAAAAAATATAATAATGATTATTATAATAATAATACTGATTCCACTAAAAGGATAACTTTGAGGGTCATTATTAGAGACCAATTTGATATAATTAAACCAATAGATTCAAGGTTCTGATTCACATTAAATATTATAACCAATAAATATTATAAATAATCCACATTAAAAAATTACAATGAGATTTAATGTCCAATATTTACAAAAAAAATAGTCATAAATAAGCATTATGTACCTTAAATAATTATACACTAACAATATTCCAATGTAACTACTAAATGATATTTTTAAACAAACCATTTGAGAAGTTGAAATCCAAGTTAAAAAAAGTTAATATTTTTTATAATATTTTTTTTTATTTTTCTCATTTGGTATTCATGTAGGATAAAAGGATATGTGTGGGGTGCCTAAAGATAGAAAACAAATAGAGGGAAGATAAATGACATGTAGTTTATGATTATAAAAATTAATCAAATCTCAAAATGAATTTGATAACCTGGGATTTATATTGTAACAGCTGGCATTAAATACGACAAAACAGAGTAAAAATAATGAAAATACTAAAAAAGGTGATTTGAATAAAAAATTATAATACCAAAATCAATTCATTAAAAATAATTTTAAAAAAGGATTAATTAAAATTACAATTATAGTAATTATTAAAATATAAATTTATTTAAAAATATATTTTAAATATTATTCTTATGAAATATTAACCTGTACATATAATGGTTTTGTTATAATTTAATTATTAAAATTTTAATTTGAATATATTATTAGTTATTAATAATTATAGTATTAATTAAGTTAAACGAATCTAAATTCATTCTAATAATTACTATTTCATTATTATTTATAAGTGAGTTTTCTTGAAATATATTTATTATATATAATTAGTTAAATAATGTTTACTAAATAATCAGAATATTATTGATAATATAGAATGGTCAATGAAATGTTAAAATATTTCAAGTCCTATAAATCACATAAAATTAATGAGTACACGAAATTTCACCTATTTATATGAAGGTGGCATATCCCACAACCCAAAGAATAAATGTTAAACCTATATCAACTTCATCAACCTACGCGATATGAAGGAGTATAATGAACTGGAGGGGGATCATCCTCCTATATAGGAACCTAAACGAGCTATTTATCCTTTGTTTGTGACTCATTAGGAGGAGTTTCCTCTGGGATATCAGGATGTAATGATGGAACACCATATCCTTCTCCCACTATATAAGTGGAAGGAAATTATACGCCTTAAAGAATTCACTTGGTTTGTGAAGGCTTAGTCTCAAAAGATAAAGAAATATAAAATAATAACTGGTATGAGATAGTATTTGTTGGACCTAGAGAATGGTATGGATATCCTGATAGGAGATAGGGATTGAATGTTTGGTAATATATCTCATAAATAGGCTGAGGCTCATATGCGATTGGTTCTTCCTATATCGGTTGAACAAGTGAGGCTACATGAGTAGCCCTACATTTCTTATATCATTCTCACAGAACCTCAATATCAAAATCTACTAGTGTTGGTTCCTGATTAGGTTCCTTATATCCTCTGGGTGAATGATCAAAGATAATGTCATGTGCATCAATTAGTATTGACATCATGTCTTCTGTTATAGAATGGTATACTGTATGACTGAATACCACACCCTCCTTGGTATAAAGCATCAAGATAATATGATGCAGATGACTAGTCTATAAAGAAATAAAATATGAATTAAAAAAACAAATTCTAAAATAAATATGATATTATAGAGTTTTTCAATTACTAAATCTTTGATCCCTCAACCATGACATGTAAGATAAAATATATATTTTGGTCTATACTATGGTGAATACTAAACCTATTCTAATAAATTATTATTTATCATTGTTATTCCCTCTATATGAAATGTTGCATTACTATCCCATTTGTTGATATATTATGCATGATACCACCTATATTTTACATTTTTCCTTGCTATTAGCCTCAAGGAATGAAGTGTTGGTAGTTGTATCAGTGTTTATGGAATGTATTGGACACATCCAAACTAACACATAACTCTAACAGGGTGGTACCACTTAAAAATATAAAAGCATATGAGAGGAACTGCAACCTAAGAATAATCAATACCAATAGTGAAGTACCCAGGTAGCTATTGAAATAGACCCGAATACAGTTTCCATGAAATCTAAAATGACATATTCTAGTTGTTAAGAATACTTCACATATAATTTTTAGAAACAATGATATTTTAATATTGATTATTTAATAAAATAATTTTTACATTTTCTTCACTAGGTAGTAAACTATACAGTATGAGATGGTATGCTATGAAATTATGTCTTAGTTTCATAAAATAATGGTGTTCCTAACTCCACCAATAATATAAAATATAGAAAATGATAAATAAAAAAGAGTTATTTATAATTTAAGTCATAGAAACATCAGTAAAAAGAAAATATATATGATCATGGTAGTGTTCAGGCAAAGTGTCATGTATCAGAAACATGGGAAGCTCTAGAATAGAAAAATTAGGTTCTGGGAGAGGGATTCATTCTCATTCTCTTATATAAATGAGCTTGAAACATCCCCCAATATCACTACAATCTGATCAACAAACCATTCATAAATATTTATATGTGTATTCTAAGAACATGGAGGCCCAATTGTATCACTCCTCCTAAATGAAGTCCCCAAGCAGTCCCAAATACATCGTATGAACATAAATTCATTAGTGATCAGCACACACTGTCCCTATAATGAGCTATAAGATATATACATATATAACACATGATTGTTAGCTCATTAATTTCATTAGGTTACTAGGGTAAGTGAATGCCAAGAAATCCCATATATATTTTACTGCCGTTAATAATTTCTGCATCCCCTTAATGACTAATCCTAGTATATAGTGTACAAGATTATCCTAGTCTCTATGGGTGGCTCCAATAACTGTAGCACCCTTGATAGAAAGACCCAATATGAATGACACATCCTCTAGATTTATTTCCATCAACCCATTAGGTGGGTGGAATGTGTGATTCTTAGGTCACTATCTCTCAGTGATGGAATATATTATATGATGATTAAAAATGTGAAATCATATATAGAGACAATATAAAAAAACATCATGGAATAAATAAGTGATGATAGCATTGAGAGGTAGAATGTAGTGATAATTTTACACCTTACACACCTTGATCTGTTAAACTTCATGCCCCTCTATCACCTCACATGAAACATGTATATACTTATCATTGAGTATAGTATAATCAACCATTTTTATGCATAATAATTATATAATATAAAAGTAAGTATAAAATGTATTTACTATATTATAGTTTTTTGAATAAAGGAAATATATGTTTTCATAATATAGTGGTAAAAGTTAGTTAGTGAAAGGTTAATGAATTACGGTTTTTGGGTAATAAATAAAAAATATTTCTTCTAAAAATCATGGAAACGTTAATTTAATCATAAATAAATACATCACTATCTCTAAGAATTATAACTCGGACCATGAATATTAAGGAATCACTTCTTGTTGTGACCTTCTCCCCAACGTATGATGCATCTCAAATTTTGGCCTTGTTCCAAAGTAAAATCCACCTCATTTTTAATTTTTTTGGACTAAATCTTGTCTTTATTTATTCTATCAACTAATTTTAGTAATCAAAAAAGTTTTTTTGTATCAAAAAATATCAAAACACCCCTATCAGTATCTGAGGTGAACTATAGCAATTTAAAATGGTGTCTAAACATTATATTGGATCAACATATACTTACTAAGATATATTAATTTATATGAATACTATAATGAAATGTGTACATGAAAACCCCAAATACTAAAATTTTCCACAGTTATAGTGCCTTTCCTCCAATGATACAACCAATACTTGTTAGCAAAAATACCTCAATTTTGTTTTTTATAGTTTTTGGGTTGTATTTGTGGAAAAAGTTACAGAAGAGGTAATATTGATAGAGTATATAAAAGATGGGTTTTTAAGGTATTTATATTTTATTTTTAATTATTCATGAAAATTTTAAGATAAAGGAAATTTATGCACAACCTAGACTTTGGTGAACCAATTTTGGGTGCAAACTGGAGTTGTGAAAACACACACAAACTGGAGTTATGAAAATGATTTTAAACTGGAGTAGTATGAATTATAAAAAACTAGATTTTTTAGAACATGAAATAACTAGAATTTAGAAAAATTTCATAAAAAGATTTGGTAAATGTGTGGAAATTATAATTTGATAAAGGAATTTAAACCAGACTTGCTTGAAATGGCGATTTTTTAAATATTTTTGGAAAGTTAAATAAATCATGTAAACCATGGATCATTTACATAAATATTCCCATGATCTCTTCATTTTGTAGAGACGAATATTTTGGGGGTGGATTGGGGTTATTGATTTCTCTATTTTTTTGAAATTTATAGAAACTTACATTTTTATGAATAAAAGTTACATGAACCCATATTTTCCTGAATGGAAGTTAAGAAAATGTGTATTCTTTTCAAAAAAAAAAGAGTTACACAAATGAGTATTTACATGAATGGGTTTATGTGAACCAAACTTATGTGAAAAAAAAATCAAAAATGGAAAACGAAATTCCAATAACTTATGTGGTAAGCATAAATTCATCTTATTGATGAAACAAAAGCTTCATGACACTTTGATTCTAGTGTAAATAGTTTTTGATCTGATTTAGATTGTTTAGATATTTTTATTAAGGATTATTGCATTTGGTTCAGTTTAGAGATAATTTCATTCTTAGTTGAAATTAGTTGTAGACCAAGGGGTGGTGATCCCACTTTTAAATGTAAAAAATTAGTGAAATTTAGTGGATTTCAGTACACCAACACATCACCGAGTGTATGATCCTTAAATGCAGCCTCGTGTGGGTGAACTGACTAAAATTGTTGTATCTCTTGCATTCATTCATTTTTAATATTTATTGACATAAGATAAAGAGATATGTTTGTTGTGTCTCATTGTGTAATAAGATTAGTTGGGGGTTTTTTTCAAAATATCATGACCTAATTCAGCCTCCCCCCCCCCCTCTCAGGGTATTTACATTATTTTATGACTAACAAGTGGTATATAATTGTATTATTTAGATCATTTTATTATTCTATTTTGGTTATCATGTCAGTAGTGAATCACAAATGGATTCTAATCATTGGTGGAAATAAATTTTTTTATAGAGGAATTATATGAAATACTACTTGAAATCCATTAGAATTGATTCTTTTATAGGTTTTATTCATGAAATTTATATCAATATGGATAATAAATCTTTATTAGAGAGTGATCATAAAGATTTGTATGTAGAAATCAAGGGAATAAATGCATTATGGGCCATTCAAGATATGTTTATTAATATTTATGAAGACAACTCCAAGTTACTTGATACTAATTTGCAGGTTTTCTATGTTGGACATAATGTTGTTCAACACTCCCTATGGTTTTCAACATTGGAATAACCACCCTAATTCTTACTTCCAAGCATCACATATGATCCTAAAATTAAAATAAAAGTATGTGATTTATGTGGAATGTCAGAAACATAATATTATCTATGAGAGACAACTATATACTGAAATAAATGAGGTGGTATTTAAAAAGATCATACCATATCAAAAGATATGAATATGGAAGATTTATTACCATAAGATATAGGTAAATTAGATATTTATTCCAAGTTAGAGACTCATCCAATTCATGCTACTTGAGTGTAAAATATAAGAATAATATATGGAATAGGATACTTTGACACCTTTTTCAAAGATAGATAAGAAAATTTTCATAAAATAAAGTGGTTATAGACCTTCCTCAACTCTATATAGAATACAAATAACTATTTTTTATACTTTTAAAAAGGAAAATAAGGTTTAGGGGACACAAAAAGTGTAGAAATTTGGTCTATTAGACCTTTAAAACTTATTCATTTTTATCTGTGTAGTCCCATGAGACACAAATCAACCAAGGTTGATCTTTATTTCATTAAATTCACTAATGGTTACTCCAAAATGGATAATTTCTTATTCAAGAAGCATTATTCTGAAGCAATTGAAATGTTCAAAATATTTAGAAGATATGTTGAGAAGGAACTTGTTGTATATATCAAGAAGGTAAATTTAGAAAACGGGAATGAATACACATGTGATCCCTTTGATAGTTGTCTTTCTATGAATGACATAAAGCATTAGTATAGAAAACTAGATACTTCACAATATGATAGTATAGATGATAGGAAAAATATAAGTATGGTAGAGGTAGAAAGGTATATACTAACTAAACATAATATTTACAAATTTTTCTAAAGAGAATATGTTTACAAAACATCACACATTCATAATATAAGTTTTTTACAACTCGAGACTCATATGACACCATATGAGATGTATTATAAAAGTAATCAAACTCTAAAGTAATTTAAATTCTTAGTAAGGCTTTGTTATATGAAGATAAAAAAATAGAAATATTGATAAATTTGAGGAAAAAGTAGAATAATTAATCATAAAGGGGTATATTTTAAATAAAAAATCATAAAAATGCTGTAAAAAAGTCTACACAAGATGGTTGAATTTTATAATGTTAAAATAATTGAAAATTAAAGCAAAATAGAGGTATTTTTTGAGTTAGAAGATGAAAATGATAAAGCTAGAACCATGCAATTTTTAAAAAAAATAGCACCTTCCTGGACAAATTCACCCCCTTTAATTAGTCATGATTCCCTAGTATAATCCCACTATGTCTTCAAACCTCATGTCTTATACCACCGTCCAAACTTCCATGGGATGCAGTCAAAAATTACATACCTTCATGTTAAGGAGTTCAATGACATTATTGAAACCAAGTTCCCACCACATCAACTTGAGTCAGTTAAGATGAGGCTCTTTACTTTCTCACTTAATAATTGAGAAAAGAATTGGTTAAATAATCTAATACCTTTATAAATCCACTCTTGGGACCAACTAAAAAGAGAATTATGTAAAAAATACATCCCCTATCACAAAACAATTATTCTTAAAAAGAGCATCAAAAACTTTTTCGAAAAATAAGGGGAGTCATTTTATGAAACATGGTAGTAAAGGTTCAAATACACACTCAACATGGTACCTCACTATGGATTTTTAATCTTAGAGCAAACATTAATTTTCTATAAAGGTTTGGTTTCCAGAAACAAACAATTCATTAACATGATGTGCAATGAAACCTTCAAAAACAAAGCCACAAATGATGCTTACGAACATCTAGAAGGTCTAGAAGAACAAAACCAAACATGGGGAACATCACCTTACATTTAGAAACCCCCCTAATCTAGTGTAATTCACACCCTTAGGTAAGGAGAAACCCTTAGGGAAAAAAACTTATTTCACTCACTTGGAAGGTATAGGAGATCAATCTTAGTATGGTCTATGAAATTAATACTATTAAACCTGTTTTCACAATTTGTGAAGAACATGACCAAAAGACCAAAAACTGCCCAACTATCCCTTCCATTAAGGATTTTCTTTTAGGAGTACCACTAGTGGAGGTCAAAACTATGAACTTTCATAAACCACAACACTAAAACACTTTAATTCCAAGGTATAATAACCATATAGGATTCTGTTGGAAAGATAACCAGAAACCCATAAAACAACCGAGTCAGCCACAAGGAACAAACCCCTACCCTCCACAAAATTTTCTATCCCATAACTAGTTCCAACCAATACCAATCAAATGCCAATATCTTCTTATCCAATACCAATAACCCATACAAAAACTAATTCAACAACCAAATTATCCTCCTGGGATAAACCAACCAATACAATCCCTTTCCCAAAATGTCCCTCTAACAATCCTGGAAAAATTGTGTAAACAAATGCAGAAAATGAACTTAGAAGAATCACCACTTAAAAATTAACTATAAACCATTAAAATTGGAAAATAACTCATGTCAACTCAGGCTTCCCCAATCCTAAGGGGTGAATTTAGTTACACATAAACCTCTCATGAAAAACTAAAATCAGTGAATGTATTAAGAAGTGGAAAATCCATTGAAAACCCTGAACAAAACATTCTAGAACCATTAAAACATTAAAAAATGAATAAATATGATGAAGAATTACCCATATATTCTAAGAAACCCAATGATAATGTGAAGGAAACACTACCACGCCAAACAATCAAACAATCTACTCCCTCCCCTTAATACATGAGAGAAAAAATTAAACCAGAACTGAATAAAACTTTAAGGTAAATCTTCTCTCAGGTTAAGCTGAACATTCCCCTTCTCGATGAAATAAAATCCATCCCTTCCTACTCAAAGTACCTTAATTACTATTTCACATTTAAAAGGAAATTTTCACATCAAAACAAAGTCCTTTTGGCTACTAATGTGAGTACCACCATTCAAGGGACCAATCCTCCTAAGTTGAAAGTCCCAGGATTTCCTTATATCAATGTTGAGTTAGGAGAGAATAAATTTGTCGAATCAATTTGCGATCTAAGAGATAGTGTGAACCTCATTCCATATGGAATGTATTTTTAGTTATATCTTTAGGAACTCCAACCCACATATGTCACTCTTCAACTTGTTGATCATAGTGTTCGAGTTCTTAAGGGGACATTACAGGATTTTTTAATGAAAGTTGAAAATTTCATTTACCCTTATGAATTCATTTTCCTCGAAAATCACCCAAAACTGGGTCCTAGGGAACAAACCCCCATAATCCTTGGTTGTACCTTCTTAGCAACAATCAACTCATTCATCCAAGTTAGGAAAGGGAACATGACAACAACCTTTGGAAACATGAGCCTCAATCTAAACATTTATAATGAAAACTCTTAAATTAGGGATAATGAAGAGATACATGAGGTAAATTGGATAGTTAGTATTGATTACAAACCAGGGGAACATTGGGGAATTGTTGAAGGATGTCTAAGTTAAGATGAGATTTATTTTCTTTGTTCATGTGAGGGAAATTTGTATCCTTAGATTGAATCTCTTTAATATAAATCCTTTGGTGATTTTTCAGGATCACTAATCAATGATACCATTGGTGAAATCAAAAAAAATTGATTCCATACCCATTCATGACACTGATCTGGCCAATTTTGTGGATGAAACATCTGTTCAAAATGTAAAGACCCGTAAATTTCAAGGAAAATTTTTTCTTAAATTCTTTGGGATTTTATGAGTACGCAGTTTCTGACGGAACCTGATTCCGAGGCCTGGTGTGCCCGGAATCAATTTCTGAAGTTTAGCTCGGGTATGTTCAGTGAACAAACGAGCGAGTTTTTCTAACTTTTTAACTGGTACTCGGAATCGAAATCCGAGGGCACCGATGAAACCGCAGCACCGGTAATTGCTTAAGAAGATCTTTTATGGGGTTGCGTTTTCTCGGGAAGAGTTTTTAAAAAAATGGATTAAGTTTAATGTGAAATAAAAATTGTGTTACAATTTTATTTCACATCCAAGTGGTTTAACCCCATGTGTGGGAGTTGAGTGGGATCCACTTGAACCTAAATCCTCTTGATAGGATATTAGTGAGGTGGGGCCCACATGAGCCCCACCCCTTCAATTTCCCTTAACTCCTCTTCCACATTAATGATGCCAACTTATTCCTCCATTAATTTTGACAACTCAAGATTTAATTAATGAAATGAATTCAACTTTTGAATTTTGAAAGGTTTGGAAAAGTTAAAATAAAATAAGGAGTAGCTTATTTTATTTTGGGAGTTGCTGTGTTGTGAGGAGATTTGAGAGAGGAAGAGTTCTACACTTTGAAGAACTTCATCTTCCTCCTTGAAGAATGTGAAGAACATCGACACGCCGTTCTATCTTCTCTCCATGTCAAAGAAAGGGAGACGACGCTTCCTCCTCGGACGTTTCCCGTCGACGTACACGGAGCCTCACCCACGATGTCGTTTTCTGCAACGCGAGCTTCCTCGAACTTCTTTGAGGTAGGGGTTGTTTTCACGTTCATGATTATTTCGACGTTCAAAGTTAATATTGGCCGCTTGTTATCAATATAACGGGAGGAGGTCGGACCGCACGAACATGGCCGAACCTCCTCCCCTTTTTGTTGAATGATTTCCCTTCGTGGCTTGAAATGGAGGCGGAACCGTTGCACCGCGCGAGGTCGAGAGAACCGCGGCCGAAGCGGGCCGCGGCAGAGGAGCACGGTGCCGTCGCGCCGCACCGGTGGAGCCGAAAGAGGTCGCGGCCAGAACAGGGCCGCGACGGAGGGGTGCGGCGCCGTCGTTCCGCGTCAGAGCGCCATGGAGGGCCACGACCAGGGCGGGTCGCGATGGAGGGGCACAGAGCCGTCGCGCCGCGCCGGAGCGCCATGGAGGGCCACAGCCAGGGCGGGCCGCGACAGAGAGGCACAGAGCCGTCGCGCCACGCCGGAGCGCCATGGAGGGCCACAGCCGGGTCGAGCCGCGGCGGAGGGGTGCGGCGCCATCGCGCCGCACCAAACAGAAGAAAGTTGTGGCCTCCGGCCGCGGCGGTTCAGCAAGGGGGAGGCCGGACTTCCGGCCGCGCGACACTCCAGGGGGGCGGGACCGGCAAGTCCCGCAGCAGCCACAAACGGCCGGCCAATGGCCGGCCGTTTCTGAGAATCCGGGGGTTGAAGCCCCCGGTTTAATTAGGGTGGACCCCACCATTAATGGGGGTCGTCGTTTCGAATCTAGGGGGCAGCGCCTTCCCCCTTCCGCGTCCGTTCAGCGTGCGGGCGCCCGCACCGGGCCGCACCGGCCGCGCCGGGCCGGGCCACCAGCGCCGAGTCGGGCCGCCCGCGCCGGGCCGGGCTGCGCCAGTCGGGCCAGACCCGGACCCAGGTCGTGCCGACCCAGGGGGTATTGGGTTGGGTCGGATCGGGCCCAAACCCCCTGTTTTCGGACATATCTGTTCAAACGCCCATAACTTGGGTTACAGACCTCTGATCGACGCACCTTCAGTTGTGTAGTGATCCTTGGATCGAGATGGTCGTTTCGGTATATTACACTCAAGGTTTTGGAGAACTTTGGGAATGGCCGGGTTGGTTCGAACACGAAACCAACCGGGCCCTCAGAGCGGAAATTCTTATAACTTGAGCTCCGGACATCCGATTGATGTGTCGTTGACTTTGTTGGATTCCTCTTAGTGAGACGGTTATTTTGGCTTACTCCGCTTGAGTTTTGGATTCAGCTGTAGTACGGTCGGGTTGGTTTTAGCCTAAAACCAACCGGGCCCCTGGGACGAAAGAGCCAATAACTCTCAGACCGGGCGTCCGATTGACGCGCCGTCAGCCGCGTTGAGTTCCTATTGACGAGACGGAACTTTGGGATACATCAACACCGGACTTCGTGTCCGTTGATGTATCGACCCCCTTGACTAGTGGAGCGGACCCTCCCAGAATCGAGCATGTTGTGTGCAGGAACCCTAGAGCTGGCTGCGACTACGACGACGATGACGACTGTACTGGGATCCTCCGTGGGTTTGGCAGCGACGACGACCGTACTGGAATCCTCCGTGGGTTCGACAGCGATGACTGTTGTACTTGTATCCTTTGTGGGTCCGGCAGTACTTGACTATTGTTCTTGTATCCTATGTGGGTCCGACAGTATTTGACTCTGTACTTGTATCCTATGTGGGTCCGACAGAGTAGCTGGTCTTGTATCCTTTGTGGGTTCAACAGCTTAGCTGGTCTTGTATCCTATGTGGGTCCGACAGCTTAGATGAATCAGTGGCTACATCTGATCATCTCTATCGTCTTACGATTTGTATACCTGTGTGAGCTGAGTCTTAACTTACAATCAATATCATCGATATGATTTTTGTGCTTTCCTGTGTGGATTGGGTTGTTCTTTCCTATGTGGATTGGGTTGTGAATTACTATGTGGAATGGGTTATGTTTTTCCTGTGTGGACTAGGTTGTATTTTGGGCTCGTGTGCTGGAGCCGAGCTGGAAGTGATGACTTAGGTATATGTATGGGCATATACCTAAGTAGAGTTGGTTGTTACTTCGTGATTGTATCTTTCCTTTGTGGTTTATCCTTCGTTGATTCTGGGAGACCTTCGGGGGTCTCGGGGTCCCTACTGAGTAGCGTATACTCACCCCTGCACGGGCTATGCCCGCACTACATTGTGTTGGATGCAGACGACGTACAACATTGATCGAGGTGGGAGCTCTTGGAGCTGGACGGTACCTGGAGGTGGATCACTGGACGGGACGTACTCGGAGCGGACGACTGGAGCCGAGGTGCAGAGGAGACTATCTGTACCAACCCTTCAGGTGGGGTTTCCAAAGGACGGCTCAGACTCGCTGCTTACTTTTCAGTTGTTGTACTTTCATTTCAGTTGTACTTTACTTACAGTTAGGTTTGTATTCTGGCCCATTTACTTTCCAGCACTTACTTTTGTACTCAGTTTACTTATTGTTTACTCAGCTTGTGTACTCTGTGGTGATTGTTTACTTTATAAAGGCAATGTATTCCCTTTTAATCGGGATTTACGCCTTTGGTGCTAGTCGCCAGCCCCTGGCCTATGGAAGGCAGGCTTGGGGTAGTCATGGCATGGGCCCCGAGGACGGGTCGTGACATAAAATGAACGAATTCTATCAAGAAATTTGGAAAAATAAACTAAGTTTGATACAATGTCACATCCTTCATTTGAAAGTGTTAACCAATATAATCTAAAATTTAAGGTCTTATCTTCATCACTCAACTATGCATTCTTAAGGTAAAATCGAACCTTTCCTATTTTCGTTTATTCCTCTCTTAAATCCAATCAAGAGAGGATGCTTCTGGATGTCCTAGGAAAGCCTAATAAAGAAATTGGATGGACCCTTTCTAATATTCCTCAGATTATCCCACTCATTGGAACACATATGATTGTTCTAGAATCTGACTTCAAACCATGTCATCAACCTCAGTAGAGACTCAATACCAATATTATGGATGTGGTAAGGAAAAAACTTTTTAATTTGTTGAAAGAAGGTATCATCTAACCCATTTTTAAGATGAGTGGGTAATCCCAATTCATATTTTTTTCAAAGAAATAAGGAATCATTGTGATCACCATTGAGGTTGCTGGTCTTCTCCCCACAAGGATTAATAGTGGTTGGAGAGTGCGAATTGACTATAGGAAGCTAAACTCATGCACTATGAAAGATCATTTACCCTTACCCTTACCCTTCATTGATCAAGTCCTCGAGTGAGTGGAAGGTCATGATTTATACTACTTCCTAGATGGATTCTCAGTGTACATTCAAATCGAGGTCTCCTTAGAGGATCAAGGAAAAAAACTTCACCTATCCATTCGACACTTTTTCCTTCATATGCATGCCCTTTGGGTTATGTAATGCCCCTGGTACCTTCCAGCTGTTCACGATGGTAATCTTCTCTGACATGGTGAGGGATTATTTATAGGTATTTATGGATGACTTCTCTATATTTGGGTATAATTTTCAGGGATTTTTTCTTAATGTACAAAGGGCTTTGTCTAGAAGTGAGGATATTAATCTCATCCTAAACTTGTTAAATGTCATTTCATAGTAAAGTGGGGACTTATTCTGGGTCATCTGGTCTCTGGTAGATGGATTAAAGTTGATAAATCTAAGGTTTATATCATTTGTCACCTTCACCCTACAAAAACTATCAAGGAAGTGAGGTCCTTCTTAGGACATGATGGTTTCTATAGAAGATTTGTTAGGAATTTTAACTCTATTTCCCAACCACTTTGTACTCTTTTGGTGAAATATGCTCCCTTTAAATGGATCGAAATATTTTTGTAATCATTCTCAACAGTCAAATTATATATTATCTCTCCACCTATCATGAAATCTCCTAATTGGAAACTGCTTTTTGAAATCATGTGTGATGCGAGTGACGTTGATGTAGGAGTTGTCTTGGGAAAATGAAGTGAGAGAACTATATGTGTATTTGCTTATGTAAGTAAATCATTAAACGATGAACAAATAAACTACACCACAAATGAGAAATAGTTACTTTATTTTTTATTTTACTTAGATAAATTCGGGTCCTATCTATTAGGAACCCCTATCATTATCTTCAATGATCATTCAACTCTAAAATACCTTTTCCAAAAACAAGATGTTAAGGATATATTAATTATGTGGGTCCTTCTTCTTAAAGAGTTTGATTTAACCATTAAAGATAAAAAGGGTGTTGAAAATTTTGTAGCTAATCACCTCTCTAGGATGTAATTCAAAGGCAACTCACATCACCTTTCTGTGTTTGATTCATTTACTGATGAGCACCTCTATTCTGTGAGTGACTGCCCATGATATGCTGACATAGTAAACCACTTGGTTACCGGTGACATTACAAAATTAATCGGGACCCAAGATAAGAGTAAATCTCTTTCTGATGTCAAACTATATGAGTTTTATGATCCATACCTCTTCAAGTTCAGTCCTGATCAAATCATTAGGAGGTGTGTTTCTGAGTCTGATAAAGAGTCCATTCTATGATGTTATCACAGAGATGCATGTGGATGACACTTTTACACAAATAAAAACACAATAATGGTCCTTAAAATTGGTTTCTACTATCCTAACCTCAATAAGGATTCCTATAAATTCTGCCAAAGTTGTCCTCGGTGTCAACAATTAGGATCCATAACCAAAAGGAATCAAATGCCCCTTACACGCATTCTAGTCATCGAAATCTTTGATTATTGGGGAATTGATTTCATGGGACCCTTCCCAATCTCTAGGGGATATCAATATATCATCTTAGATATTTATTATCTCTCAAAATGGGTTGAGTCCATTCCCACAAATTCCAATGAACATCATGTTATAATATGTTTCCTAAAAGATCACATATTTTCTAGATTTGGAATTCATAGGTCTATCATCAGTGATCGTGGAACCCATTTCTACAATCATATACCATCTTGGAACTCATAAGTATGGGATTTCTCATAAAGTTTCCAATAACTACCATCCTCAAAGCAATGGTCAAGCTGAGTTGGCGAATAGGGAGATTAAAAAAATTCTTGAAAAACTATCAATCCCTCTAGGAAAGATTGGTTTGAGAAACTATTGGATTTCCTTTGGGTATATCATACTACATTCAAAACCATCCTAATAATATCACCATATGGGTTGGTTTATGGAAAATCATGTCATTTACCTATCAAAATTGAACACAAGGCCTTTGGGGAAATAAAAAAAATGAACTTTCAAATTTCATTGGTTGAAACAAAGAGGAAATTAGATCTTAATGAAATTGAGGAACTTAGGATAGAGGCTTATGAAAATTCAAGGATCAATAAATATAGATTCCAAGACTACCAATCTAGGAACCTAAAATTCAAACACTTTGAACTGGAAAAATTTGTGCTCTTGTATACTTCCAAACTTCATTTACACCTAGGAACGTTAAGGTATAGATGGCCAGGTCCTTACATAGTGCATCACGTATTCCCTCATGGGGTAGTAGAGATTCAGGATCCCACTAGTGGTCATGTCATCAAATTGAATGGTTATAGGTTAAAACCATTCATTGAATCATTCAATAAACAAGAAACAAAGGATGGGTTAACTGAGCCAACCAATGAACCAGAAAAAATTTGATAGATTTAGGGTCCATATAAGGGTAATGACATTAAACAAAGCACTTTATGGGAGTCAACCCAACCTTTACCTATACATTTCCTCAAGGATTTGAGTTTCAAAATAAAAAGGTGTGTTTTTTTCCTTTCCTTTTGTTTTCTTTATTTTTAATTAAGGGAACCTCAAGGGGTTTCCATTATGTTCTAATTGTGTCGGTGCGTATGATTTAGGGGTTGATGAGATTAATGAATTTTTAGGAAAATCATAGGTATACAAACACAAACTACCATCATTGATAAGGCTTCTCCAAGTGACATGGTGACCAAGGAATTAAATGGGAGTAACACGAACTTCAACTTCAACCACTAGGTGACTTCATTCAGTGATTCTCATTTTTAATTTCCTTTTTGAACTCTTCTTCTCTTTCTAAACCCCCTATCTGAATTTTATTTTCTTTAAGCATTGGGGATTGTTTTATTCTATGTTGGTTGGGGGATCAAATAAAAACATTGTTTTTGTGCACATGAAAAAAAAAGATTTGAAATGGAAAAAAAATGATGGTAATGGAAGGAAAAGTTCCTTTAAACTTGAACAGATTATAATAAACATTAAAAAATGTGAAACTGAATATCAAAAAAAATTGCAATCCTTGATTCTGATTTTAAATAAAGTTTATGTTCTTGAGCATAGATTTTGTAAAGTGCGGTTGTCCGATGTGATTTTTTACTGTTTACATTTTCATCCTATTAATAAAAAAATCAAAATGCATGTCCTTTGAATTTTGTGGAATTAATTTGAGTTCTTAGGGTCCCATAATAAATGGAATAGGTTTGGTGATCATTTTAATTTTAACAAGAGTATTCAAAAAAAATAAAAAAAAATACCATTGTGCATAGAGAATTTGATTTACTTAATGTGTGGCTTTCAGAACTTGGGGATCATGACTCCATATTTTTCTTGACCAAATTTTGACATTTTATCTCTATTTGTGGTAATTTTAATTTTTTTTAATTGATTTAACTCAAGATAATTCCTGAGTATGTGAACTTCACTTAGTTCCCTAAGTTCTTTGAGCATGGGAGTCATCGGCAAAGTTACGCTACATGGGTTGACTTGATTGAGTTAAATTTAAATTACCATGGAAAAATTGTAAGAAAAACACCAAAAAATGAATACTCATCTTAATATTAAAATGTGATTCCACCTAGCACTTCCATATTTTCCCCTTGAATAAAAATGAATCCCCATGTCTATTGTGATAGACAACACATCATTATGCTTAAATGAAATTGGATGAAATGTGGAGATGAATTTTAACAAAGGAATAGGCTTAGGATTGGGATATTCTTTTGTACTTAGGTTTTTTTAAATGATTTTGATGGGTTTAATAAATTTTATTTGTTATTAGGTCTTTTGGTGAGAATTTCATATTAAAATGTTTCTGGAAAAGGGAATTCAAATTTCATATTTTTGAGATATGTTTTTCTCAAGACTAGAAAAACTCAAATTGGAAGGTGTGATTATCCACTGGAATATGATAATATTAATTTTTAATAAATATAATTATCATGTGCTTCTATTTTTAGTTCATTTTACAAATTGAATATTATTTCACATTATGATAGTAATTCCTTCTTAAAGTGCACTATTACATGGTACATTTTTGAAAAACTCATAAAACACCAAATGATATTGATTTTATTTTAGGGTCTCACATTCTATAAGGAACAATTAATCCTTTTGGATCACTTGTATATTCCCATTGGAAGACCACTAAAATGGGCCTTGAACCAAGAACATTCTAGGTGAAGTGAACTAGACAACAATCCAATAAAAGTACTATAGAGGCCAAGATCCAAGAAAAATGATGCTAATATTTTAAATAGAGATATAGGAAATGATAATGAAAATTTTATCAAAGAGTTAAAGGATCTAATTATGAGTTTTAAAGGGATTTCCATGTGGCCCAAGTTGAGGATTAAATTTTGGTCTAGATTATGTGGCCCAGAAAAACAGACCAACATTTCGACGATATCTCGAAAAAAAATCAATTGGGGTTGAAATTTTATAAAAAGTCTGGAGACATCTATAGCTTCATTTTATTACTTAATTTTCCACCTTAATTTTTCCATCTAGCAAGTCATTTCGGTGCCTCTTTTTTTATGCAAGTTGGATCAGAACTTTTTCAATGGTGGAAAAGTCTTCTCTCCATTAACTTTCCACCCACCAATGTATACCACCATTAATTGGGGTGACTTACACTATTGGAGTCTCAAACCAAAGATTCCAAAATTACTATTTAAGGTGGTGGTGTTGTAGTATCTAAAAATCTTTGTTTATTTTTTCATTTTAATGTTATGCTTCCAATTTGATGTTGCAATCGAATTTCTTCAATTGTAAGTTTTTCGAATCACCTTAACTTCTTAATTAAGCTTCTTATTCTTTTAATTTTCTGTTATTTATGTTAACACATTGATATCGTTTCATTAAGGTGTGAATTTATTCACACATAGAAGAGATAAATCCTTTAAACAATGGTGGAGTGTTTGTTATTTCATTGTTTTTCACTTCTTCAATTCTGCCCTCATGAGTCTACTTTCTGCTTCCATTGAGAGCATAGCATCAATGGAGGGATAAAACTCTTATAGGTTGATCCAAAGGAGTATCAAGTGGATGTATTGGATGTTATTTCTCACTTATTAATGTATAATCACTTATTTTAATTGAGAATATCATTTAACGATCTTAAAACTTCTTCGTCCTCTTGTTGAATTTTAAGGCCACAAACTTCATGTGCTAATACGGACATTTACCTTGAAGTGCTCATAAATATGATCCTCCAAGTGTATATGTGATTAGTATTAGGGTTTGTAGGTATTAAACCAGTAAGTGATGATGGTAGTTTTAATTTTTTGAATGAACCCATATCAAATTTAATAAATTGAAATAGTATAAAAACGAATTCATCTAATCCACCGCAAGTGATAACGTAGTATCGACTCATTTTCTCATAATCTGAATTGATATAAATCTCTTAGTGCACAATTAAACCCATCGAAAATCAACTCAATTTTGTCCACTTCATATCCAAAAAAATCCATATAATGTACATATCTTTAGGTTTCTTCTTAGGTCTCTAAGGATTCCAAAACTCGTGCTACACTACAAGCGACTGCTTAACCCTAAAAACTTGGGTAAATTTGGACGAGAGTACCCTTATTTATGGATAGTACCCATTGATTCCATTAAACTAGATATGGAGGAAGTTGACCCCGATCCAATTTAGGTGGGTGAGAATAGAAAAATAACCAAACATGCACCATGCATCGGATACCCAATAGCCTTTAAAAAAGAGATGAAAATTTGATTCTTCATGGGGATTTCTATAGTATGTGCACTTTGAGGATTTTTGAACACCTTTATGATTGATCTGTTAATTCATGGGAAGAGAAAAGTTCCCTAACTACCACATCATATAGTTGTGTTTATAAGGAATGTCTTTGTACAAAATAATTGATCCCCATGCATCATGAACATTGTTGTCATGAACAACAATACGATAGGATTTGGTATTAAAAACACCATAAGCAAATGTTGTGAACAAACATATATCGTGCTCCTCATTAATGTCGATACTTTGAAAAATGGTAGGTTTCTGACCGCTAAGAGCCGTATTAACAAATAAATTATAAGTTTTGGCTTGTCTAAAAGAAACATCCAGGATTGGGCACCCCAAAAAACCAAGCATCACGCTGACCCAATTATGACTCCAGAAGTCAATGTCCCCTCTGCCAATGATCCCATGTGAGTTGGTGTAAATTACTGGGATATTCCCCTAAATATAATCCCAATATCTATAAAACTTTCCCCTTGGATATCTCAAATATATCCCATACTTATTGTTTACGAAACTACCCAATAGAGCCCGAACTTCCACTACATATCAAGACAACTTGGCTTGCATGATGTGCATCATACTTGAGACATACCTGATATTTATACCACCTTCATCCCAAGACCTAGATAGCCTGCCCCAAGAAGCCCAAAAGAATCTACCACCGAATTGGGCATCCCAAATGAAGGATAACTTATGATTCTCAATATCATTTATCATAGTTTTGGGCACCTTTCATGTCGAGTGAATGTGCCGGTGAATTGTGGGAAAACATGATTTATCAAAGTGATTCTCCCACTAAAAGAGAGGAAATGGTTCTTCCAATTATTAATATGATTAGAGATATTGTTGAATAACCTCTCATAATAATGGGAAAGGACCCTCCCATGAGAGACAGGAGCTCCAAGATACTACATGGAAAGCTTCTCCTATGGATACCCAAGTATTCTTCAATCAGAGAGGTGCGTCTTGAGGAGATAGAAGAAGGGAGGAACACACTGATTTTATCAAAATTAATCCATTGCCACTCTACTAACAGTATTCCTGCATAATCTTATTAAATACCCAGAGGGATCTCCTGTTACCATTCACAAAAAAACACCATATCATCCACAAAAATAAGATGATAGAGACCAGTATAGCTACCCTTGCTCTAAAATGGATGGATATTATGAATAAGAATATTCTGATTTTAATACATTTTTAAGGAATCCTTGGCCAAAATGAAAATAATGGGGGAAAGAGGACCCCCTTAGTTCAGCCCTCTATCTGTCTTCAAGAATCCATACTTCCTACCCCTGTATGAGATGGCCAACCATGAGGAGATAAAACACCTGAAGAGGAGACCGTCCACCCAATGGTAAAATCCCATGTTACTCATAACCTTGATTATGAAATTTCATTCGAGTCTATTATCAGTTTTTTTCATATCATTTTTAATGAAAATGTTGGATCCCAGAAACTTAACATTGATGTCCCCAACTATTTCATGAAAAAGTCCTATGGAATACTAGATAGATCGACCCTTGATAAAACCTTGTTGTTCTCTAGAGATCCACTTGTGTAGGAGAGCAGACAACCTGAGAACTTGATACTGAGAATGTTGGCCAAGAATTTGTAAGTGAAATTTCACATATTGATGGGCCAATAGTGATTGAGAGACAAGGGGTCTTTAACCATCAGAATGAGTACCAAGGTGGTGGCACATGCAACACGGGAAAGGTTCCCTCCAAGGAATAATTCATGGATAGACTCAATGAGATATTTCTTGACCAGGTGCCATGAAAATATAGAAAAGGCCCCCAGAAAACCATTTGGACAAGGGTAGATCTATGGGTTGAGAGACTTAATAGCATCCTAGATTTCACACTCTTATTGCACACCCCCAACATAACGTTATTGAGATCATTCGCCATCCTTGGAATGGAGTCAAAAATAGTTGCATGCCCACCCAGATAGCCATTCTACATGCATGGACTAACATCAACAACAAGAGACTTAAAAAATACATACCCATATCTTCATTGATTATAGGATCATCATTATACAATACATCTTCCAGATGAATATTTGAACTGGTGTTGTGTTGCTTCTCCTTGATGCAGGCTTGAAAGAAAGTCATGTTATGATGTCGTTCCTTAAGACACACAGCCCTGGATTGAGCCATGGATTCCCTCTCCTAATCCAACAGAAACTTAGATAATTCAGACTTTTTGTGAACTAGAGCCTCAAAAAGAACTTCATCCAATTATTCTTCAAGCCAATATTAAAGTAGAGAAATTTCCCTCAAGATATGATCCACATCCAACTAGTGAGAGGGTATATTGTTATTCCATGTTTGCAGGGAACCCTTCAAGAGATGATGATTATTGTTCATATGAACCCTTGGATTTCCATCCACGATTTTCTCCCATGAAGCCCATACCTATAGAAGAAAACTGGGATCATTAGTATAGCGGTTGGAAATAAAAAATCACCCACACCAATCCCTTTGAGCTTCCAAGTTGACAAGCAAAGAAGAGTGGTTAGAGAGGGCCTAAACCATATGATGAACCGAGGCGTTCAAAAATAGATATTTAGCCTGAATATTTTCAAAGCACCTATCCAGAAGACACCACATATGATGGATCCCCCGAGGATTATTACACAAGGTGAAATCATCACCTATATAACCCATGTCAACAAGTCCAGTATGAGACACAAAGCTTGAAAAATCCCTTCTGGACTTCCTTTGGCAGTAATCACTCCAATACTTTTCCGAGACATACAAAATGTCATTGAAGTCACTTCCTACGATCCATGGATTAGAGTCAGCATAAAAATAGCCAAGATCGCTCCACAAACTCTCTCTTTCTGAGGTCTCACAATTGGCATACATAAAAGAGAAGAAGACTGACAATAAACCAAACCTGACCTTCACAGAGAGAAACTGTTTGGAAACCATAACCAGATCGACTGAAATACAACTCTTAAAAAAAATCTAGATTGATGATTAGACAAATAATCGTGAAAAGAATTCTTAACTCCCATTGTACTGGAAAAATATGATAACCTATCAGGATCTTTCTTTGGTTCTAAAACTGCAACAACTGAAAGATGGCTATGTCAAAACTCTGAGGCTAGAAAATCCTTATTCACATGGGCGCCTAAGCCCTAGGCCTTCCGAATGTGGAGAGAAGTCATTGTAGGATATGACACTAATTGGAGGACCCTGGTGTTGAATAAATGGGAGTCGGAGACTGTAAACCTTCGAACCTCTTCTTAAGTTTTGATTGGATCCAAACCCCACCGGGGGTAGATAAGGGCGTGCCAAAGAACCTAACAGGAGCAGGAGAGGACTGATCAAGTACCACCGATAAAACCTGCAACCCCTTCTCAGGCGCCAACAAATCTGGGAAAAGAGCATGTGCGGACCCCGTAGATGGATCCTTGAAGCCACCCCGTGACCTTCCGCAAACTGAAACTATGTTCCCTTGAAGATGACACGCCGAACCGAAGGCCCTCTAGTGGTGAAGAACAAACACCTGTGCTGGAGAGGAAAAACCCCAGGAGCCGATGAATGCCTGAAACTCCGAAACAGAGGGTCGCTCTAAGCCAAAGAAGGCCACCAATGTCCACCGATGGAATTCAATCACCCCATTGAAGACTTCAGCTGCATAAGGAAAGCGCTAGAGAACCATCCAGAGAGAATGTTGAGGATCCATCATTGGAATCTCAGGGATCATCGGAAGAGATGATGGATTAGTTTCCCCTAAAAGAATATCTTTCATCAGTTTTCCAGTCGATAGGTGCTCCGGGGGTCGAAGGCCATCCAGATCTGGTGAGAGACCATATGAGACGCAAGGTGGCACTAGATGGAGAGTGCCAACGGATGGCGGAGGAGGAGGATCCTCCAGTTCTAGAGCGAACAAAGGATGCCCCACGGTCGAATGCGTTTGAGAAAGAGGGGGTGCGTGGGGTGCGTGGGGCGCGTACTGAGAGCGAGTCGAATAAGCCATATTCTTAAAAGAGATTGAGATTGGAAAAACAAAGAAAACTCATTTTAGAAGTTGAACCATAGAATGTTATTTAGAAAAATGATCATGAAAAATGGATCAATTATATGAATGAAGATCTTATAAAATAGAAAAGAACTCCTCCCAATAGGTTATGCCAAGACCTGAACATAAAATTGTGATTGGAACTAAGTGGGGTTTTTAAAATAAACTCAATGAAAATGGAGAAGTGGTTTGGAAAAATGGAAAGACTAGTTTTCATAGGGTACTCTAAAATGAAATGAGTTGATTTTGATGAAACATTTTCACTAGTAATGAAGTATGAGACCATTAGGATGTTCTTGAGAGTGCTAGCACATAAGAATTACAATATCTATTAAATGGATGTGAAATATTCCTTCTTTAATGGTGATCTTGAAGAAAAGGTTTTCTTTGAACAACCTAAAGGTTTTATCATTGATAAATATGGGTTCATGTTATGTAGGCTTAAGAATGATTGTTATGGCTTGAACAAAATCCTCTAGATCTTATTATTCTAAGCTAGATGGTTTTTTGATAAGTGTGGAATTTTCAAAGGTTGAGGTTGATAAAAACCTTAATATAAAGAATCTATCCACAAGTACTCTCATAATCATTGTATATGTTGATGAAATTATTTTTTCAGGTGAACATTAGAATATTTGTGAAAAAATTTCCAAGTAATTTAAAAAACATTTTGAGATGTCCATGTTGGTAGAAATGACTTATTTTCTAGGATTGAAAATTGATCAAAGGGCTTATCATATTCTTATATCCTAAGAAAAATATTGCAAGGAATATTTGATGTGGATTGGAAGGGTATATTTCAAATACATATCTAATCCAATATATTTGGGAATAAATATAAAAAATTATTATCCTAGACAGAGCATTAATCAAAAGGATTTAAAAAAAATCAATGGCAGCCTTCTCTACTTGATAGCTTCAAGGCCAAACATTGTTTATGTAGTGAATCTTTGAGATATATTTCATAGTGATATAAAGGAGTCTCGTACAGTGGTAGTTGAAATAAAATTGAGATATATCAAAATCACATTAAATTTTGTTACGCTATATAAGAATGGTTCTAAATTAATTTTTCATTGATTCACTTATAAAGATTGGGGTGGATGTTACACTGTCAGGAAATCCACTTTAGATAGATATTTATTTCTTGCTGAATATAATGAACCAGCCTAATTCGACCTAAAACATCACCCAAGATGGACCACCACAAGGCCCGAATCATATTTCTAATCACCATGGGTTGGCGAAAAGCACCTTAGTATCAACATAAAAAAAACCTTGGGAACAATTTCACCCTAAAAATATAACACAAAATGTCTCATGTATAACAAAACAAGATAAAAAAACTAGACTAAAACATAGAAGAAAAGTACAAAACCATGATACATACAAAACCAATCCAAAAGGATGATCTCAAAAATCATAACAAACCAAGACCAAATTGAAGTTTCCATGTGACCATCTACCACCACCAACCCAACCCACTATAAATACATCATTAAGAAAACATTATCTGGAGAGCTATAAGACACCCTTCACTTTACATGTATCCTGAAAAACCATATCTCCATATGCCCAAAGGTATATATAGGGTGTAAGGAAAATTCCAAGTAGGATACCTCCATGAATATATATAATTTCTATTACCCTGAAACTGTTAGCTCTAGTTTTAAAAAAAATAGGTTTTATAAATCTTTTCATTTAAAAGAATTTATCATAAAACATCTTTTGGTTCCATTTAAAACAATCCATAATCAAAGCCATAAGATTATGGATATAAAAATGAAAGATAAAAAAGATATAAATAATCATAACTATCCATGAAAATTATATAAGATAAACATGTGATTGATCAAACAAGAAACATTACAATCATGTATAAAACCAAGCACAAGTTGGGTTGTCGACTATGGGAATACATTATAGGACATGCAACAAAACACTAACCTGGCATAACATGATTCCTACTAATATCTAGTCTTTACACAATCTATCAGTATAAATACTATCCAAAATATTCCACAAACTAATGGATAAAAAACCCATAGTGGTTCCACACACACTAAGGTTTGCACATGTCCATAACCTGACACTCCAAAGGCACCCAAGTTCTATATTTTCATAAAAAAACAATTAAAACATGATCAAAATTTTTTAAAACATTTTAACAAGTGAAGAATCACTACCCCCATGATTTAAAATCCTTTTTTCGAGTCAAAAAATCTTTGAGGTATTTCATCGAACACATAAAGTGCATAAAACTATTTTTAAAGAAAACCCCCTTTTAAAACCATTTTCCATGCCAAGAAAGATTAATTTACACAAAATATACCTCATAGATATCAGATAAAGCATTTTTATAAAACAAACCAAATTTATTTATAATTAAAATGAGGCAATCCATGAGAAAGAACCATTGTTTAGAGAAACCTAACTCACTAATGGATAAAACCTATTCACCTTCATAAATAGAGATTGGAATCGAAGATAACCAGTCCTCATAGGCCTAAATCCATAATAAACATCATCAATTCCCTATCCAAATATCTAGATCCAAAATCACACCCCAATAGTCTTCCTATGAAATAAGGTGAAGATAGATCAAGGATATATCTAGAAATAGGATAATAGATCGAGTTTAAATCGGAACATACCTTGAAGATATCCACTAAGAAAAATGGAGAAACACCAAGAGAACAATGAAGAACCTCATAGAGTGTCAAAGAATTGATGGGTTGAGAAAATGATAGATTAAGCGGAGATTAAAATTAACAACTACCAAATGAATTAGGGTAAATTTCTACTTTAAATAAACATGAAAGGGTCACATGGTTAGGATGCATGGTTAGACAAACTATGTGTTAACCATACGCTAGCTACTACCCCTTGAAAATCAAAGAACATGGTTACTGAGGAATAATCGCATGGTTAGAAAAACCATGTACAAGCCATGTGCAACCCTCTATAATAAAATCCAGACATCCACATGATTTTCCTAGAGATTTTCATAGTTTGAAAAGTCATGATCAAACCATGAAAACCACAACTAGAACCAATAGATCCAGATCACATGGTTTCCAAGTGATCACTATAAATGATGTGTAGATTTTCCACTAGTCATGTTTCCCACATAACAATTAATTATTGACCCTTGATTATTGAAATTATTTATAACATCAAAAGAGATAAACTGGATCCAAAAAATACATGTGACCTGAAGGCTATCACAGTGAAATTTTTGTGTATTGGAATTATAAGAAGTAGAATTCAATGGCATTGTGTATTGATAAGGGATAATAAATAGTAGCTACACATACATGTACATAGTTTCTATTGATGTAAGTACAGTTGGTAGATTTGAGAGTTGATGTTAAGAAGACACTTAAAATTTCTTATGACAACCAAAGTTCCCTTGATATTTCAAAGAATATAGTTCAATACTCAAGATCAAATGAGATTTATATTATATATTATTTCATCAAAAAAAGGTATATAATGGTGACAAAAATACAGAATACATTTAAAAAAATGAAAAAATTGCATACATTTTCACTAAATAAATTCCAAGGAGAGGTTTTCTGATCTAGGGTTATAACTTTATGTCCATCCTTCACCTCTCACCTAAATATTTATGGAAGGAAATACCCAGACAAGGCTTTGGATTTTCTTTTCAAATAGGGATAAATACACAACTATTTGTCCAAAATTATTGAAGGGGATATTTTTTTAATAGGATAGTGTGTGTTATTGTTTGAATCTAAAGATATGAGTATTGTAATATGGGGGTGGAATATGTAATTGACTTATGTAATAAATGGTCATGTGACTTGAGGTGGATTTTTTCTAAATCACTGGGATATAATTTCTTATCACTGAGGTGTAGAATTTTCTCAAAAAACTTACCATATCCTATATTGTGGTGTTGAGACACTTTTCATAAGATAAAAGATGTGATTTGATGATTCATAAATGTTTTTTTAGTATTTAAAAGTATTCAAGTTAAGTTAAAAGAGTTGAGTTGAAGTTTTCAACAAATCTAAAGGGGGTATTGAAGTGCCCCAATGAATTTTTGAAGCACTGTATTTTTGTTAACCAAATTTGTGTATGATTGGAAGCTGGTGAGATGTTTATGGATCATTTTGGAATGTTTTTATGATGTTATAAGTTGTATTAATAAGGTTGGAAGAGGTTTTATGATTTATTCAAAATTAATCTGGAACTATAAATGGGAGAATAAGTTTCCAAAGGAAAATCAATGTATCAATCATTCATGAAATATTCCTCTAACAATGTATATATATTTATATAATTGTGGTGGATGGAATATGAAGATTGATATAAGGATAAATCTTAATGTAATAATCTTGCAACCATGTATGGGGATCCACATGAGAGAGGTCTTCAGGTGAGGATTAATTGGTGCAAGAGTTTTATCTAACTTAAGAGTCATCCATAGACCATGTATGAGTCATACATGTATGAGTAGAATCCATGTATGAGTATACTAAATATGAAAACATAGTAATTCTAGAATTAAAGATCCTAAATAAAATTGTACTAGATGATGCTTGTGTTAATATTTAGTGATTAAAACATCAAAATTAAATTTTTATTCAAGAAGATTGAAATGATTATGATCATAATTGCATAAAAAAATATATCAAATGATGTGAATAGTAATTTAAGGAAGTTTGAGATGATATTAATTCTGTTTTGTGAGAAACTTCAGAAAAAAAACTCTTAAATGTTAAATAGGACAATGCATGTGATAGTATTCAATGTTTTTATTATCACAAACACCTAAAATGGTCAGTGATTAATGATGAGTGCTCAAAAATTATCTTTAATTTGGGAAAAAAAACAAAATGGAGAATCTAAGTTTGTGAGTGTTGAATTTTGAAAAAATACATCATGACACTGGTAGGTTGAAGGGTATTTCAACTAAAGATGGCGTTGTATAATGAAGAGGAATAAAAAACATTCAATTAGTTTGTAAGTTTAAAAATATTTGTTTGATTGTTTTCAATTATATATCGAAGCTATTATTTTCCTGAGATATTTTATTTATTATTTAGTTGGAATGAAAAAATGGTATTTTTTGGAATAATGAATTAAAGGATGTGGGTGATTATCCATGTAACAGGTTTGGTGAGGTTTTATCAAAAGATAGTGGGTAAAAAAGAATGGATAAATGATCAATGTGTTTTTTGTTGGAAGGATTGAGACATATTATAAGATACCATTTTGGGTATATTGAAACTGATATGAAATTTAATGTGGATTCCTATATAGAAAAAAATATTTTTGAAGAGATATAATAAATGTGATCATAAAATTTGAAAGGTGAACATCGATAAAAATAAATTTAGTGAGAGAAGAGGAAAAAATAAGAAGTATCAAAGACTGAAGTAAAGAGGATGTAGCATTTTGAAAATATATTGGCTCCGGATTTTAGTTATGAGAAAAAGAATACCTTCAAGGTTCTACATACAACAATCAAGAACCAAAAGTGCCTTTATATTTATCTTAAATAGTATCATATGTTTTTAAGTTTTATGAAGAAGTAATCTATATCTTTTCTATTCATATATTGAATCAAATAAGAGGACCTATCATTTTTTGTTGAAGCAACGAAAATATACTAGGGATATTTATCAAATGGTTTTTCCTATTTTTTACTATAATTAATGGGATTCAGTATAAAAACCTTTTAACCATAAGGATACTATAAACTATAGTTTAAGTATGAAAATGACCCACCCACTATGATTTTGTTTTACAATTATATTGTAAAAATATATGGACTAGGATAACAGCTAGATGTAAAAAGAATTTAGCTCTCACCTAAGTCCAAACATTATAAAAATATATGTTATTTGATTAATTTATTTCTATTTTATTAGTAAAGTATGTGATATTATATAATATTGAATCAAAATATAATAGGTCACAGGGGTTGATTTCAAAGTGAAAGAAATTTTAAAATAAAAAGAACCACTGATTTATCACCCCCCTATCAGTGGTGTTCCCATTCCTGGGGAACCTCAAGTGGTATCAATGATCTGGATTCCCTCTGTTATATCCTTTATTTGTGTGTAATGGATTATATCAATTTAGTGAATATCAGGGGTGAGCCTACCTTTTATGGAAATAATTTTCATGGATGGTAAAATAGAATGATTCCATATCTTTTATCTCTTGGTATTGAAGTGTTTTATGAAGCTATTAAGTGGTTACACTAATTAAAATGGGTGATTATAGGACATTTATTAATAAAATAAATCTTGAAGTTGATGTAAATGATAGAAATTCTATCCATATGTCCCATTCTAAAATATTATTCACAAAATTTATGGGACTTCAAACTATAAAAAAAAGTCTAGGATAACCTGGAGAGTAGTTATAAGGAAAATATGAAAGTCAAATAAATCAATCTATAAATCTAGATAATTAGGTTATAGGATATTAAAATGGGTGAAGTGAAAACCATTAATGACCCTTTCACTATAGTTCATGAAATTGAGAGTAACATTAGATGCTATGGTGAAATGTTTGATGATTCTACTATTTTGGAGAAGATTGTGAGAGATTTCCATTATAGGTTTGATCTAAAAATATTAAATTTGGTGGATAAATAGGACATTTCCTTAGATGAGCTAAATAATATTCTCATTATATATGATATGAGGTAGACATTATCCTTTAAAAATTATGTGAAAGATGAGATGGATTTTAAATCCTTGAGGAAGATCAAGTTGAAAGAAGAAGAACCTGAAGACTCTAGAGAGTTTGATAATAATATTGTTATTAATAGTGATATTAATAGATTCATGTATCTTATCTATAAAATTGTTAGAAAATATAAGGTTAAATATAAGGGTAAGTTTCACTTGAAATGATTCGTATATGGAGGCATTGTAAATTTTGTAGTCAACTGTCCAAAGAAGAAAAACTATGAGTTTGAGATTGATAATCAAGATAAAAAATATAAAAAGAATAAATGGGGAAATATCTCAAAAATAGTGAACAAGTCTTTCGACAACAAGAAGGTATTCCCAAGAATAAATACAAGAAGTTTGATAAGTGAAGAGGAAGTAGTTAATACTTACTCTAGTAGCCAATCAGAGGATGATGTTCCTAATAAAATCACCAATATCATGGAACATATAAAGAAGTATGAAATATACTCAAGAAATAATGAGGAACTATCAGGAACCAACCTAGGTCAACCCTATACCAGTCACCCGATCTGGTCTATGGTAAGGCCCAAAGGGCATTCTCGATCCCCATGGGCTAGAAACCAATGGCGGACATCAAAATTTAATCATTGGGAATGATTTAGCCCATAAAAGATAAATAAATAAACAATAATAAACAAAACAATAAAACTGAACTCTAGCAACGGAAAAGAAATAAACAGATAGCTCAACATACCTCCACGTGACATTCCAGGTCACCTCCCAACCAAAGGCTGACCTTGCTCTAATAATGAGAAACTCATCCAAGAAAACCTAAGCAAAGGAAAAATACAACTAAAATGATAAAAATAGGTGTGATTATTAAAAATGCTCAGTATGGTTTCCAAGATAAACCACAGAATCCAACGTATACTTTCCCGAAACCATCCATTAACACAAGTTTGAATTACAAATATAAAAGTAGGGTTTTAACATTTTAAAATAAGAAACATGTTTTTCTCATTTAAAAATCCAACACATGCGACATACCATTTCCAAAATCATTAGTCTTTTTATAAACTAAACTCAAAACAAAATATACCAAAGCTGGGCTAAAGTAGAATAGGTAAACAATAAAATCTAAAAATAAAATGGTATAACGTAAAGTAAACAAGAAATGAAAATATTCCAGTAACTATGGGTTATCCTAAACATCCCTAGAAGACCCCTGGATGTACTTAGTTCGGTACCACCTATCGGCGTATGGTGAAGCTCCTAAGTCTATAACCAACTGGCCACCCTCATAGTAATAGAAACTAGTGGAACTCTCCATCTGTCCTCTATACCTACCAGTGGGTACCAACCCATCTAATTAGGGATAATAAGAAACCATCACTCGATCAACTAAAATATGCCTAGGAACCCATGGTAGTTATAATAATACTATGTAATTAGGAGGCCCTCGCACGCATGACTCATCTCACATCACTTGCCTACCCCAAAAACATATGCTTTCTATGCATTCACCCATAAAGGGTTACCCTAGACAGGAGTTACCCCAAATAAAAATTCAATCATTTCATATTAAACAAAGTTCCAACCGGTCCATCACATCACATCCATGTCAAAACCATTTTTCTAAAAACATTTAAACTTCGACCAGGAACATACAGTTTCCAAACACAAACCATTATAAAAGTTAACACAACTTTACCCATGATTTGGAAGAGCCAAATGGGACTTTACACTTTTTCAACCCACACCAAAACATGTTTCAAACCAAATGGCCAGAACTTAAAGGACCCATTAAAAACCATTTTCTCCAAAACACTTGAAGCAACACTTTATAAAACATCATTTAAAACCCACTTTAGAAACCACACAAGGGAACCAACTTTATTTGAAGACTAAAATCCATTTAGGAAATTAATTTTTATATATAAATATCATTTAAAAGTTCCATCTTCATTTGAGGGCACTTCCATGTGTGCACCTAGTGCACTCGTGGATGTGCCGACATCCAATGGAACACTAAAATACAAAGAGAACATTTAAAAACTATTTCCACAAAACCCACCAATTATCTTAAAACCATGTTCTACCATCCACATCATTTAGAAAACATAAAACATCCCCAACTCCACCATATAACTCTTTTTAAAACATTTTCCATATGACCATCGAACCATAAAAAGACCCAATCAAACACACACCAAAATTATTCAAACACACACCAAAATTATTTTAAGACATGATTTGCAATCACTTACACATTTTTAATAAATATTTTAAACGATTAAAAAAAACTTATAAGTATAACAATAAGGATTTTCACCAAATACACAATCAAAATCCTATTTTGAAAGAAAACACACACCATGGACTTACCAAAATATGTTTCGTAAACTTCCACACAATTTAATAAATTGCCTGAAAAATTTATGGAATGCTATCAAGAGACTCAACCAGTTTACCAGAAATTCACAAATATTAAGACACCATAAAAATCAAAAAAATTCTATCTTTTAAATGTTAAACTGGAATTTAATCAAAAACTTATAAGAAAATACCAACCCACAAGCATGATTTTAAAAACTATTTCTAACAAATTTCATCAACCAAAATATACTACCCAAAACTAGTCGTAAGAATATTTAAGGTGCGAAATATATATTTAAAAATTAATTGAAAGAAAGAATGATTTAATGGAATGCTTTGGAAAGAAAGACACGCGAATTCACCTACCTTAAATCAATCACAGATTCAAAAAAACCCTGACGGAAGGAAGAACAATCCCTCGCAGATCAATCGTGCACCTAAAATAATAAGAAAAATGTTTGAAATACAACTCATGGTATTAGGATTTAACCAAAACAAATAAAAAATAAAATATGGAATAAAAAACAAATCGGATCAAGGGGGTTGGCATGCTGCTGGTTCGAAAAAAAGGGAGAGTGAGGGGGGGTCTGGTGCGGCAAGGTCGGTGCAAGGAGGAGGCAGCCTTGCCAGAGTGTAGAAGTTCGGATCACAAGGGCAAGGTGAGGTTGGGACCTGTAGGGAGGAAAGGAGCTATCCATAGCTGAGAGGGGAGCAGACGGAGGTTAGGGCGAGGGCCTGACTGGTGTTGTGGAGGGCGGAGTCCAAAGTCGGCTGGAGGTGTGAGGGGACGAGGGTCGAGGTGGCTGGGGTGAGCGTGGAGAGGGAAAAAGGCGAGTCTAGGTATAGTAGGAGGTCGGGAGACCAGAGCATCAAGAGAAGGCAAAGCGGGGAGCATGAGTGAAAAGGGTGGTAGAGGGCCAACACTAAGGAGCGTGAGGGAAGTAGCGGTTTGCAAAGGTGGGAGGGGGCCTGGGTAGGCACGCCATGCGGAATGGGGGGGGGCTGGGTAGACCTGGGTTTTGTGTTTTTCATTTTTTTCATTTTTTTTCATTTTTTTTCTTATAACAATAATATTATTAAAAAAAAAATAATAATAATAATAATAAAACCAACAATAGATAAATAAAAATTTAATAATAATAATAATAATAATAATACAAATAATAATAATAATAGTTTAAATAATAATAATATAAAGGATAATAACACAATAATAACAATAAGAATATTATTATTATTATTATTATTAAAAATTTATTACTAATTATATTAGAAATAATTTTTAAATAATAAAAAAATTATTTTTTACACAATAATATTATTATTATTACGTTTTAAATATTTAACTCATCTTATTCACATAAAACGTTATTCATTTCAACCGTTAGACATTTGCACGAGCACCCGGGCCGACCGCGTGGCTACTGACTACTATGCGGTGACCACGCATGGGTCTGAAACCCACTTGAATTATTAAATGTAAAAAAAATTAGACTTGTGCTCAACTCGAGCCTCAATGAGAGAACCTAAAGCTAAGAAATAGTAAAATAAAAATAAACTTAAAAGTCGGGGTGTGACAGGAAGTAGGTGAAGAAACATACATGGAGTATATGCTTAGATCTGAATTGGAATATTAACATGAGAAGAATACAAATCTCAAGAATAATTCCAAGTTGTTAAATAAGGTAGATGGAGATAAAGCCAATACTCAATAAGAGTTTCTCAAAAGAGAAACTGAACTCATTTAAGAACTCAAGATATTCTAGCTAAAACTATTGAAAATGAGAAGATAATGAAAGATCTTAAAGAAAAATTGGTTGCGAATGAAGATGAACTGGGCAAGCTATGGTCAAAGTATCTAGAAGCTGAAACTAAACTAAAGATAAAAATAATAATTTAAAAAATATATATATGTCAAAGTTTAAACCACTAATGTAGTTGAGGAATATACCATAAAAAATTAGGCTAAATATATACCTAGAAAATCCAATTTTGAATCTCATTTTTATAACACAACATGTATTAATTAACAATCTAGAAATGTTTGCGTAAAAAATAATGGTGATAAACCTTATCCCACATCTAAGGAAGACCAGAAAATACCAAAGGACTCATCTTCTCCCAAGCAGAACAAATTTTATAGAAAAAGTGTAAAAAAAGTTAAAATTCTAGATAGAAAATTACCAGAAAAAATTTTAATCATTCTAGAAAATAAAAATTAAATAGGTATTTTTGGTGCTATTAAATGTTTAGTCAAAAAGATTAATTTTTAATATAAAATATGTCCTTTTTTAGAAGAAGGCACAAATGAATAGGGGCTAGCTCTGAGAGGATGAGAAAATATATTCAATGTATTAAAATTTTGACTAGGAAAATACCAAATATATCCTTACAAAACATATTCAAATGTTTAGAGGAAATATATGGAAGATGTGAACAATAAATCTATTGTGTTGAGAGATGTATCAGTTATCTTCCAGGTCAACTATCCTATAATGTAAAGGGAAAAGGAGTTCAATATAATCAATATTAATAATATATTATTGTTAAAGTGGATTTGAAATCTAGTAATAGAGGAAAGAAATGGATCTTTGATAGTGATTGTTCCTCACACATGACTGGAGATACTAAAATATTGAATAATATAGAAAATTATAAAGTTGGAGTAGTAAATTTTTACAATGGTAGTTCCTTGAAAATTAGAGATTTTAGAAATGGTAAAATTGAGTCAAAGGAGTTCAAATATAAGAATGTGCTTTATGTGTAAGAGTTAAAACATATTCTTCTTAGTGTGATCTAATTATGTGATTATGGAAATCAGGGGGTATTTCATAATAACTCATGCATTATCAAAATCTCTAAATATATAAGATTCATTACCATAGGATAGAGAAAATGTGGAAATTTATTCCAAATTAAATACCAATCCAATTCAGGCAACTTGACTTCTAAAGATGAGAATAATAAATTTTTCCACATTAGCCAAAGAAAATTAAGAAAAATCTCAAAACATAAAGTGATGAGAGACCTTCCCCAACTCAAGAGAGATACAAAATCTCTTTGTGGAACTTTTTAAAATCAGAATATGGTTCAAGGGACACACAAAAGAGTAGAAATTCAGTTCACTAGACCTTTATAACTCATTCATTGTGATATGTGTGGTCCCATCAGACACAATTCAACTAATTGTGATCTTGATTTAATCACTTTGATTAATGATTAAAATAATATTCCTAAAGCTTTATTCATGAATCATAATTAAAAATCATTTGAAATGTTAAAAATGTTTAGAAGACATATTGAGAAGGAACTTAGTGTATATATCAAGAATGTGAATTCATATAATGGGAAGAAATACACATTAAATGACTTTTATATTTATCTTTCTAAGCATGGGAAAAATTATTAGTACAACACACCATATACTCACAAATAAAATGGTATAGATGAGAGGAAAATAGATGTGTAGTTGAGATAGGAATGGCAATACAAGTTATGCATATGATTTATAATTTTTTATGGAGAGAAGTTGTTTACACAATTATGAACATTAATAATAGATGGTTTTTGGGACTTTAGACTCATATAATGCATAATGAGATACATTATAAAAGTAAACTAACTATAAAATACTTTTAATTATTTTAAAGACCTTGTTATATGATTATCAAAAATAGAAATCTAGATAAATTTTAGGAAATAGCAGAAGTAGTCATGTTCACGGGGTATCATTCAAATGGAAGTGGATAAAAATTCAAAAACATAAGTCTACGCAAGATGTTAGAGTATTATGATGTTAAAATAAATTAAAATATTAGAAAAATAGAACTATTTATTGGGGTAGAATATGAAAAATTATAAAACATGAAACAAGTAGTATTCATAAAAATAGATTGATGGTAAAGTTAGAAATGTAAAGAATAATTTTGATGTTAACTCTAACCAGACTTATGGTGAAGATTATACTATTCAAAATTATAGATAAAGACATTAGATATTGAAAAATCATGTTTATTTTGAAAACATTATTAGTAATAAAGATTCAGCTATCCAAACAATAAGGTGATTGATATTGGAAAAGAAAATTGCACTCATATCATAAGTTGAACAACAATATATTTTGGATTTAGATGATCATGAGGAATGGATAACTACTATAAATTTAGATCTTGTTCAAATTGAAAATAACCCCTCTTGGGAGCTTCTGACAAGACTTGAACACAAAAATTTGATTGCTGCCAAGTGGTTTTTTTGAAATAATCACAACGAAAAGGGATAAGTGATAAAAAAATAATGAATGGTTTATAAAGGGTACTCCTAGATGTAAGTAGTTGATTTTGATTAAAAATTTAAACAAATAGAGAGAATTGGTACCATGAAGATGTTCTTGGTAGTGGAAACACATAGGAATTTCCATATCTATCAAATGTATGTGAAATCTACCTTCTTTAATGGTGATCTATAAGAGGAATATCTCATTGAACAACCAGAGGGTTTTATCCTCGATAAAGATGGTTTCTTGGTATATAGTCTTAATAATGCTTTACATTTCTTGAAATTGGCCCTAAGATATTTGTATGCTAAGATGGATAGTTGTTTGAGAAGTATGGAATTTTAAAAGGTAAATTTTGATAAAAACCTTTATTTAAAAGAGCTATCCATATACTCTTATAGTCATTATATATGTTGATGATATTTTTTTAGGTGGTAAAGATTATATTTTTGAAAAAAATTCCAAGGAAATGAAAACAAAATTGAGATTCCAATGTTGGTGGAAATGAATTATTTTCTGAGATTACAAATTTATTAAAGGGATGGTCATATTTTTATATACCAAAAACTATACCAATGAATTTTTGAATATTTTTGGCATGGTAGATTAAAAATACATCTCTACTCCCATAGATATTAGGGAAAAACTAATAAAGTAATATCTTAGAAAGAGTGGTAAACAAAAGAAGTTTAGAAAAATCATTGGAATATTTAAATAATTTATAGATTCAAGGATAGATATTTTTTATGTTAGGACTATTTTTGTTATATTTCATATTGATCCAAAGGAGTCTCATATACTGGAAATTAAAATAATCTTGACATATGTCAAAATCATACTAAAATTCATCCTCTTATACAAAAACAATTTTGAATTAATTTTGTATGTATTCAAAAATGTATATTGGGATGGAAAATAAACTGATAGGAAGTCCAATTCATGTGGAGATTTCTTTCTTATTAAGTGTTATGTGTCTTGGAATAGTAAAAAACAAAATTTAGTAGAATTGAGTACAACTAAGATAGAATATATAGCTATTACACATTCATGTACATAGGTTCCATGGATTCAAGTAAAGCTAATAGATCTTTATTGATATTAAAAATCCACTTAAAATTTATTATGATAACCAAAGTACCATTGATATTTTAAATAATCCAGTTCAAAACTAACAATCAAATCACATTGATATTAGTTATCATTTCATCAATGAAAAGGTAGATAATTTTGATGTAAAGTTGGAATGCATTTTCACTAAGGAACAATTTTTAGATAGTTTCACTAAAGTAATTCCAAAGTATTGGTTTATATATATATGGTTGAAACATCATGTTCAACTTTTTCCTCACACCTAAATTAGTATGGAAGTTAATACTCCTACAAGACATTGGATTCTGTCATCAAAGTGGGAGTATAATTACACATCTCTTTATTCAAAATTGTTAGGGGGTGGAGTTATAAAAGGAAGAGTGTGTGATATTTTTTGAATATAAATCTATAAATATTAAAATATAGGTAATAGATATGGAAATTATGGAAGTAAGAAATTTTCATGTGTGTTGAATGGGAGTTAATTTAAGTCACTTTTCTATAGTTTCTTATCACCAAGGGATGTAATTATATAAAAAAATTACCTCATCCATTAGTGTGGTATGAGGAAACTTATCATAAGATAAAGGATGTGATTTTATAATTCCTAAATTATTTTTTAAGTTCTTGAAAAGATTCAATTTAAGCTGAAAAAATTGAGTTAAAGTTTCCAAAAAATAAAAAGGAGTAGATTGAAGTACCCCAAGGAATTATTTAAGGATTATATTTGTTTTTTACCAAACTTGTGTATTATTGGAATATTCTTAGATGTTGGTGGTGCAGTTTAGAATACTTTTGAGGTGTTCTAATAATACCTATAATGGATGGAAGAGGTTTTGTGATTTATTCAAAAGTAACCAAGAAACATGAATGGGATAAGAAATTGGAAAAGTAAAATCCATGTATTATTCATCCATATAAGATTACTATAAGCACCTATTAATATTGACATAAGAGTGGTGTATAATTTATATATATATATGTAAGGATGGATATTGATGTATGAATCCTTCAACCATGTATAGGTATTGATGTAAGAGTGGTATTTGTATGAGGATTAACATAAAAGTTTCGACTAATGTAAGATTTAGTTAGAGACCACATATGAGTGGTATTTATGTATGTGTGAACCATGTATGATTCTTCCACATATGAGTCGAATCCATGTATGAGTCTACTAAAGATTAAAACTAATTAATTATAGAATTAAATATTCTAATGAAAATTTTACCTGATGATGCTTGTACTAGTCTTTAGTGATTAAAACATCACAAGTAAATTATGATTAAAGTATATTGAAATGATTATGATCTAAATTTAATAGAGAATGAGATCAAATAATGTGAATAACAATTTAAGGAATTTTGAGGTGAGATTATTTTTTTATGATAAACTTCATAAAAAAACTCTTGAATGTTAAATGGGATGATGCTTGTGATGATAATCAATGTTTTTAATATCACAAACACAAAAAATTGTTTATGATTTAAGCTAAGTTACTCAAAAAATGATCTTTAGTTTGTAAAGAATAAAAACTCAAACTAATAATCTCAAATTATGAGTGTTAATCCATGAAGAACTATTCCTTGTTATGAGCAGGTTGAAGGGGATTCTATCTAAAGTTGAATTTATCAAATAAATAAGAGTGAAAAATATTCAAATATATTATATGATTGAAAATATTTGGTTGAGTGTTTCCAAATGGAGATCTAAGATGTTGTTTTCCTGAGGTATTTTATTTATTTTTAAGGTGGAACAAACAAATGGTATTTTTATAATGTTGTATGAAAGGATGTGGGATACTATTCATGTAATAAGTTTAGTGAGGTTCTCTTAAAATATCTTGGATGGAAAAAATGGATAAATAGTAACTGTGATTTTTTTACCGGGCTTGATACATCTTGTAAGATACCATTTTGGGTATATTGAAACTGGCATGAAATGTAATATAGAGGCCTATATAGAAAAATTATTTTAAATGAGAGATAATATGTGTAATGAGAAAAATATAAAGGACCATATTGAGAAAAATGAATTTGATGAGAGAATATGAGAAAAGATAAAGTTTTTAGGAATAAAACAAAGAAGTTGTAATGTTTTTAAAACCTATAAACCATTTCTTTCAATGATAAGAAGTAAAACATTATGATTCTATAATAATTGAAAAATAACTAAATTTTTATTCATATTTCCCTCAACTTGTGTCATCTATTATCATGTTTCTTGAATAAGTGAGTTATATATTTTCTTTTCATCAACTAGGTCAAATAAGAGGATCTATCATTTGTTTATGATGAAATCAAAATCTATTAGAGATATTTTTCAACTGGTTTTGTTGGTTTTTCATTTTAATTATAGTAATTCTATATAAATACCTTATAACTAGTGGTATTATATGAATTTTAGGTATAGGATGAAGTAGGACGAACTGCTATGATTTAGTTTTACTATTATAGGGTAAAATCTATAACAACCGGTTGTGTCAAGGAGTAGGATCTCACATTAAGACTCAAAATTGTAAAAATATAATGTTCCTTGATTCCTTTATTTTTGTTTCATCACAAAATTATAAGATATTATATAAGATAGGATAAAACTCTAACAGGTTACATGGGTTGATTTCAAAGTGATAGAAATTGCAAAAGAAAAAGCACCACTAATTCATCTCCCCTTCTTAGTGGTGAACCCATTCCTAGGGTATCTCACTTTAGAATAATTACAGGGACTTTAGGATGCACTAAAATGAATTTTTTGATGAATTCTTTGATAAGGTGAATGATATTATGAAGTAAATGCATAGAATGAGATAAACTATCAATGATAACAATATTATGAATAGAATTATAAGAATATTTCCACCCAAATTCAATATGAATTTTTCAGCACTCGAGGATAAGGATCTAAAGGATTTTATATTGGATAGTATTTATAACACTCTAATTGTATATAAGTTTATGAAAAATGATAATGAAGCTATGGAAAAAAGAGAAGTCTCAATGAGTGGCATTCAAGGCTATATAGAATCTTACAGTGGAAGATGATCCTGAAGAAAGATAAGTTGATGAATTTATGTCATTCCTTTCCTCAAATCTAAAATGTTGAAAATAAAAGTTTAAATGGAAACTTCCAATCATATGATTTATATGTAGAAAGTTTGGGTCCTCATTATAAAGTTCCCTAAGAAGTTCTAAGATGGTGATGACGATGATTAAACACCCATGAAAAAATGTTCAAATGATATGAAAGGAAAGAGGAGTACCAAGTATAATTTCTTCAAAAGGAATAAATTTCTTTGAAAAAAATATAATAACTTAGAAGAATAATAATTTGATAAAATTGAGGATTGTAAAGACCTCAATGAGAAATTTCTTTTGGTTGAACTTGACAAGCAATAAATAGAGGAAGCAAATTATGGTGATGATTATATTGATATTGGGGGATTTATTGACTTAAAAATGGAGTTGGAAGCTGGAGTGAATGAAATAGAAGTTTTTATAGATAAAAGGAAGAAATATAATTGTTTAGTTTTTTATTCCAAAATATATATATAGTAGTATGAAGAGGATAAAGTTGAGATAAAGGCTGAAATTGATAATCATAAATCTAAAAAAAGTTAGAAACATCAAATACAGTGGTTGAGTTTAAGCTCAAAATTGAAGAGCGGGCCCAAACCATTTCTAGTTTTACTAAAATAGTGAATAAATGATTCAAACACATCAAAGAGATTATAGTAGAAATAATTGTTCTATGGTGGAAATTTGAAGATCATGAGAGACTCTTGACTCTCAATATGGCTTCATAAAATTGGATTATACCGGCTATGGAGAAGTGAAAAAGAGAATTATAGATATCCAAAAATTTATTTATAAGATTTTATTTAATAGAAAAAGATATATAAGAATGAAAAAATGGTTTGGTGATTAATTGTAAATGAAAATTGTTCAATACTGATCATAAACCACAAGTGTCAACTCTAAGATAGACGATTGATTTGGAAACCTCTCAAAATAAAAATACCCAAAGAAGATAAAATACCACTTATGTTATAGTGAAAAAAAAATATAACACAAATTATGTGTTTTTATTATGGTAAAATGATACATACTTTGAATTTATGTTCCATATCCAAAAGGAATTCTAAAGAACAAGTGTAACAAAGTCATCCATGAATAATTCAATATTTTTAGCACACTTTTGATGGATACTCTCCTCAGCATGGTAGATATGGACATATGGAAAAGTATTTCTCATCAAGGATATAAAGGGTTTTACCTATAGAGACCCAATGTATTCATACACAAAAAGTCAAGAAATCATCATACATGATGAAAATAAAAAATCAGTTTACAATTTTGTAAGATGAGGTTAGTCTATCATATTCCAAGTAGAAACAAATGTACCAATCACCATTAGTTGTAAAGTAAAATTCATGGATCAAAAGGAAAAGGTATAAATAGAAATAGGTTATAGATATTAATTTTAAATAAATATATTGAGTAAAAGTATGTATCCTGTATAATAGATGTACTTCATATGTGATAGGAAACAATAATTTTATCATGAGCATAAAATATGAGGAGAGTATCGTAAGATTAAATAATGATGAATACATATAGATCATTGACACTAGGGATCCTATAATTGGAGGAATAGATATGTGGTTCACAATATTATTGGGTTTTTAAGGCCTTGGTCACAACTTTCTTAGTGTAAGTCAATTATGGGACTTAATGCATGCTATAAGTTTCATCGAGAAAATTTATATCGTTAAAGGAAGAGATGGTTCAATTGTAGTGATAAGGAAGTTCATGAAGGGGGATATCTACCTCATCGGTAAAGAATAAGATATTTGTTTTCTATGTAAGGAAGAATAAAATAGATTATATCATAAAATTCATTTTCAATTGATTAAAAAATAATTTTAATATCTTGTGAAGAATAGTAGTGTAATGACCTAAAGTTTTTAGGTGGAACTAGATTCTATGGCATGGTGCTTTGAGTCATGGAGCATGTGGATATGGAGTGGTTGGGGAATGGTGGTGTAGTGGAACATTTTTATAAATTTTGGTTATTTTTGTATTATTGGGGTGTGGATCATTGGTTGTGGCATGAAGTCTTATAAAGTGGGTTCATGTAGTTCTATTAAATTTGGTATAACTACGACATAGAGCGTTGGTTGTGATGTAGTTTTCTGGTGAGGGATTAGAGGCTATGTCATAGTGATGTACATTGATCTATGGTTTCTTTCCCTAGTTTATATGTACTCACCACTTACCATGATGAAGATTTTGGACACGCTTTTAACTAGGCACCGTTGTGGCATGGCCATCACCTTTTTGTTGCAATCCATACCAATTTGGGATCCATTATGGCATAAAATTATGTGTTGCATTGTGACACCTATTTTTATATATTGGATATAAATTTTTGAGTCCCCTAAAACCCAAACTTTTATCATCCCTTCCTCTCAACCCTTGGGTGACTCTAAGGCATCTTCAAGAGATTTTCCATCCCTTGAACTATTTTCTTCATTTCTGGTGTTGTAGAATCAACTCTTGGAGAGTCTGGGTGAGCTTATCTCTCATTAATTTTTATTTTACTCCCTTATTATTGGATAATTTTATCTGTTTATATTTTTAAAAAATGAATCTATTCATGAATATTTCTCTATAATCCTGTTTATGATAGTTTGGGATTGATTCTTGGGAATCCTTGGTATGAAATCTTGTTCTGGTTGGTGCATGGGTGTAATTAAAGTTTCATTCCTCAGTGAATCTTTGAGTTTGGAATAAAAAATTTAAATATATGAATATCCTTTATATATAAAGGCCTTATATTTGAATTTTTTCATGATATAATGGTATGTTCTTGTGTGTTTCTAGACCCATGTGTGAGTTTTATAACTTGTTTGTGTGTGTGTAGCTTGTGAGACCCATGTTTGATATTGGTCACATGTGTGTGTGTGTGTAGATCACGAGACCTATGTTTTATTACTAATCGCATGTGTGTGCAGCTATTCATACTCATTCTTGATATGTTGTATTGTGCATATATGTGTTATTCCCTATTGTGTATGTATGTATGGCCTTTGGATGATTTTATTCTATTAGAGAATGACAGTTGGACCATTACATCTTGGTTATCCCTTAAAGGGGGAGCATGTGTGACATGAATTTATGATGATGATGGAATGAGACACTGGGTAGGGGTATGATGACCTTATTTCCTTACCCAAAGAAGTGTCTAGATGTGATGGCTTTGTGTCCTGACCTGAGGCAGTGTCTGGATATAAAGGCCTTGTGTCCTGACCTATGGTGGTCCTGGGATATGATAGCCATGTGGACTGACCCAATGAAGAGGTTGAGATAAGATATTCTTGTGGCTTGACCCATGAAGGATACAGGGCTTGAAATCCTTTTGTCCTGACCCATGACTCGTTATCCTTGTGGCTTCTTAGAAATATATTAGGTGGCCTAGTGGTCAACCCATGACCACGACTTCTTTTATAAATGTTATTCTTGCATGGTGTCGAAGTAGGTACTATTAGGTTTTATAGAAGATTTGTTAGAGCACAACTTCTCATCAAATTATTGGTTGTTTCTTGATTTTACACTTCCTTATTATCATGGAATACACCTCTTATTCATGTGAACTTATGTTAAGGATTCATTGGTGGAATCCTATTATGTTTATACTCACACACTACATGGGAATATCAGTGCATGTGTCGACTTCATGAGTAGGGATCCAGATAAGATAAAGGGACCACTATCAGTTTTTGTGAGGAGTTTGGAATTGGTAGATAGATTTTGTATTAGAACATACTTTGGATAGTTGTCTTAGAACTTTTATTTATTATAATTTTTAGTTTTACTACATATACTTGTCAACCTAACACATTGGGGGGGTTTTTTGTTTGACATTTTTTGACCTGATATGAAATATGTTATAGGATTATATTTATATTTTTTCACTATGATTTTTAATTGGTTATGAATATGTTTTTGTATTCTTGTGTAAGGATATTATTACTAAGGGTATAGTCTTATCATTCCATCTCTAGACCTTCATCATTAGTAAAAAAACTCTTGTGTATGGGGAGTCTTACATGAGCTAATGTGGAACTTCAAATCGGACTCAGTGATTCAATTTAAGGTGTTACAAAATGGTATCAAATTCCAAGGAATATTTTCCCTTATTTTATTTTAGGGTTATGGTATAAAGGAGATAGGATGTGTAGAACTTGAGTGGGGGAGTTTCCATGTTCCTAGATAGTTCATGTGTAATAGACCTCTATGTTACCAGGGAGAGGATTGTTTTTATAGTTTTATGGGATTTGGGTGTATTCATGCATCATGAGTAGGCATGTAGGATCACATGTCATATATATATATATATACTTGTTGAGTAATTCATAGTAGTTATTAAATTTAATTCCATGATTGTGTTATTTGTTTAGTGATATATCTATGTTCTCTGGGGTTGTGATATATCTATGCTGACATTATTTTTTAGAACTTATACATGTTGTTATGTTTTCTATATATATGATTGTGACTAATGTGTAGGTATAGAGAACTAGGTTTAACATTAGGTTGAACTATGAGGGTTATATCTTATGTGTGGGTATCTCCTTGGATAAGTATTTAAATAAAAACCCTTATGTGTTCTTATTAACTAATTAATTTGATCTTATTATCAATTTTTATGGGTGTTATAAATTTTCATTTTGTATTTTAGAAAAAATGTCACCTTGGAGATGCTAAAATGAACCTGCTAGGGATGATGTTATAGTTCCACCATAGGCTATGCATGAGGATGCACCTGACCGTGCTTCTAAACATATTCTAGTTATTCAAGTGGTAAACTTATCCCATCCTAAAGTCTTATAGATAGTTTCTAATAAGGGGATAGGGGTACAGAGAATGATATTTTATTATACTCAAGTGTTTTAGATCCAGCATCCGACAAAATTCTTGGGAACTGGTGATCCTCAAGATACTGAGGATTGGATTGATGTTATTATAGTCATATTGGACCTGTTGAATACTCCCAAGGTTATAATGGTGAGTTTGGATTCCTTTATCCTATAAGGATCCACTAGGAGATGGTGGGTCATGATGGTAAAGGTAGGCTAGCATGAAGGTCTTACTTTAGAGGTCTCAAATGAGCTATTATTCTATGATTTCTTTCCTAGTACGCTGAAGTTAGACTGAGATAAAGAGTTTATAGAGATTTGGTAGGGAAAATGTTAGTTTCTACTTACTCATATTTATTTACATAATTGTTATTATTTGGTCCTATTTTGGCATGGAATAAGATGAAGAAGGATAGGAATTTCAAGATTGGCCTTCATCCATAACTCAAATGTGAGGTTATGGGATATAACCTGATGATTTATATTGATGTGTTACACAAATGAAAAACCTTTGAGAAGGATAAAGAGGAGGAAACACTTGCAGGTTTCCTCCTAGATTAAAATGCGTATACGACTGGACTTCCCAGTACTAAAACAAGTGCATATTTTGTAGTAAGAAGAGGAAGGTTGAATAAGTATAGTAGGGTGGTATTCTGGTGTAGTAAAGTAGGTATTCTTTTACTCCCTTTATGGGATTAGCTTTTATAGGTTCTATAACTATGGACATAAGTGACATTTTAGTACATCATGTTCCAAACCACCAAAAAAATGTTACTGTTATGGTAAGATGGGTCATCTCTATCATTTTTTTCTAATATTCCATATCTAGATTTGAGGATCACTAGTATGGGTGTAGATAGGGGTCCTTATATATAGACCAATGAACTATAGACTTTACTTACTCGAGTGATTCATGCACCATAGAGGCAATGTTGTGCTTTAAATGTAGGCATGATTTATGTGTTGGGTGAGATTCTAGATACTGGTGGAAAGGGACATTCTATGGTTATGGTTATGATTTTTATTTCCTCTATGTTATATAATACTTTATTTGATATAGGATCTTCTCTTCTCATTATTTAATATATTCTCAAGTTATTATTGGCCTATATTTACCGATTAAGTTATCTTCTAACTTAATCTCTATTGACACACCTTTGTGAATGAGAGTAAACAATATCTAGTGATGTTCTGAGTGTCACATAGTTTTTTTCAACTATAGACACCAATAAGAATTCATGATATTAGAGATGAATAGTTTTGATGTGATATTTAGAATGGAATAGTTAACCAGTTATCAAGCTCATATTGATTGCTACTAGAGATAGGTATCTTTTAGAATGCCCAAAAGAGATAGGTTCATGTTGACCAGTGAGTGGGATCTTGGATAAGGAAGGATAGGATCAGACCTAGATCTAGATTGTAGATATCATGGTGTAGGTAGAAAGTTTGGATATCATGGAAGAATAAATATTAGCCCCTATATCTTCCCTCAAATGGTGGATCGTTATCAGGATGTATTCTCAAATAAATTCTCAGGTCTTCCTCTAAAGTGGATAATTAATTTTGTGATTTATTTTTTACCTTATAAACAATAGATATTGATTTATATATAACATATGGAACTAATTAAGTTGAGAGAGTTGAAGTTTTAGTTATAGGATTATAAAAAGAATGGATTTATCACACCGAGAACGTCTCCTTGGGTGATCCAGTGTTGTTTTCCATGAAAAAAGATTATATTATACCACTCTATGTGAACTATAGGAAGATAAATCAGGTAATGGTCAAGAACTGGTCCCCTTCATCTAGGATTGATGATTTATTCGATCAGTTATGGGGATCCAGGTGGTTTTCCAAGATTTATATTCATTCAAGATATGATCAGTTGTGGGTTAGAGATGAGTATATTCCCAATATAGAATTTAAGAGTAGATATAAATTGTATGAGTTTCTTTTCATGCCTTTTGGGTTGAAAAATTATCCTTCAGTTTTCATTGATATCATAAACAATATATTTCATCCATATCTTGACTCTTTCATCATTGTATTTGGTGAATATATCTTGTATATTTTAAGAGTTCAGATATGCATTCTAGGTACCATGAGATTTTATTGAGTACACATTGCACACATCATCTTTATGAAAAATCATCAAAGTTCCACTTATGGATTCAATAGGTGTGTTTCCTTGGGTATATAATTTTTTAGGTGGAGTTTTTTTTTGGATCCATAGAAATTAGAGGTCATGATATCTTAGGCTCATCCTAAAAATGTGTTTGAGATCAAGACCTTCCTTGGGTTTTTAGGGTACCATCAACACTTCATCCAAAACTTATCTCTTTTGGAAGCACCAATGATAGATCGGACCAAAAAGGGGGTGAATTTTGAGTGGTCTAGTCAGTGTGAATAGACCAACCTACAACTGAATAGAATATTGAAAATGACATCAGTTGTGATTCTTCCATAAACTATAATTGGATATTCAATGTAATTTAATTCCTCAGGTGTTGGGTTGATATCTATATTGATGAAAAGAGATCAGGTAGTTGTTTATGGGTCACATCATTTTCGAACCTATGATCAAAAACACCTAATGCATGACTTAGATTTGGAATTTGTGGTCCATGCTTTGAAGTTTTGGTGAAATTATCTATTTGGTGAGATATTTATTGTCTACACAGACCACAATAGCTTAAAATACATCTTATCTCAATGGAATTTGAATCTGATATAAATGAGTTGGGTGGAGTATCTGTAGACATTTGACTTTGAGATGTCTTATTCTTTAGGGAAGGGTAATTTTCTCACTAATGTTCTTAGTATGAAAACACATGAGATGTACGATATTGGATAGTAGCCTTCATGGGAGGAATGGAGTATGATAAATTTGATGGATGAGTGATGAGTTGATTAACTTTAGGATCATGAATTTATGACATGTGAAACTTTGATTATCACATATTATTCAGTGGACCATTTGAAAGCAGGATAAGAATTAGACCACAAGTGTGTGGTGATTTGGAAATTCTTGGCAAGATATGATTTAGTTCCACGGTGGTCCTTGGATAATGATAATGTGATTTACATTCATGGTTGGGTTATTGTACCAACTTACTTAATGGAGGATATTATGATATAATATCATGTTTCAAAGTGTTTAATGTATCTGGGATTGATAATGATGAAACATGATATCTGAAATTAGTTTTGGTGTCCAGGTATGAAGAGGTACATCACCAGTTTTGTCACATTATATATAACCTACCAGAGGATAAAGGTCGATCATCAATATCCTAGTGGGTTTTTTCAACCACTACTAGTGCCTATATGGAGTGGGATGACATGAATATGGACTTCATGATAGGGTTACCCAGAACCCTGAGGATTCATGATTTAATTTGGGTAATAGTCAATTGACTGATTAAAGTGGATCACATCTTACTAATTTGAGAGACCCTTTCAGTGGATGAGTTAGGAAATATGTAAATTCAAGATATTATATTCCTTTATAGAGCTCCTTTGATCATCATATTATACATAGATGTGTGTTTACATCTCAGTTTTGGTAGGGATTACAGAAGGATTTGGGTACCCAGATGAAACTGAGTACATCATAACATCTAAAGACTTGGGAATGGTTATAGAGGATGATCCAGATTTTATAGGATATATTATGATCATGAATTCTATAATTCAGTGGATATTAGGATAATAACCTAGACTTGGTGATTTCTCACAAAAAAATAGTTTACATGCTTCGATTTAGATGGAAAATTTTAAGGCTCTTTATGTTCGACCACATCACTCAACACTATATTGGAACAAGGTAGGCTAGGTAGCAATTTTTGGGTCTATTATGGTGTAAGAGACCTTCAAGAAAGTAAACTTGATCCAAAAAAAAGTTAGTCACTACTTATATTAGGAATTTATTATATTCTAATGGGAGGAGGCAGCCCTTAAAGTTCACTATGGGTGAATGATTTTTCTTGTGGGTGACTCTTCAACTAGGTCATCGATGATTACAAAATAAAAGGAAGCTATCACTAAGTTTTTTGGAAATTTTGGGATTACCAAGTATATCAGGATAATAACCTACCATTTGGATCTTCCACTATGGTACTACGGTATGATTGATGTGTTTCATTTCTCTTAGATTCAGTGGCACATTCCTAATCCTATGCATGTTTTCAGTTGTGTTTAAGTTGAGTTGGATCCTAATGAATCATTTTTAGACTACCTATTGTGGATCATAAACTGGAGAAATAAAGATTTGTGATGAAATATGGTTCCACTTTCTAGATTCCTATGTAAATATGAACATATATAAGAAGAGAATTTGTATTTTTAATATGATTTGTTAGCTCAAGGACTTTAATTTATTGAGTAAGAACTCTAGAGACACTTCTTGAGGGAAATAATTCCTTATAGGGGGAGATTATAATGACATAGAGTTTTTAAGTGTAACTAGATTCTATGTCATTAAGTTTGGTTTGTGTCATGGAGGTTATGGCTATGGCGTGGTTGGGTAACTATAATATATCAGTCATATTTTATGGGTTTTATTATTTTGGCATAGTTGTGGTGCAGAGAATCAATTATAGTGTGAAGGGTTGGAAGGTGGGTTTGGGTAGTTCTTCCAAATTTAGTATAACTATAATGTGGAGCATTGGCTATAGCATTGTGTCCTTATGAGGGATTAGAGGATACATCATAGTGATAGGAATTTTACTATAGTCCCTTTCACTAGTTTATAAGATATCATCATTGACCAATACTTCTCTCTTGAACCTTTGTCAATTCCATGGCATCTTCAAGAGCTTTTCCAGCCCTAAAAATATTGGATTCATTCCTAACGTTGGTTCATAAACTCTTAGTGACTCTTAGTGGGTCCATCCCTATTATTTTTGTTTTTAATCCCTTATCCTTGGATAATTTTATGTTTTTATATCCTATGGGCATGAATCTATTCCTGAATCTTACTTAATAACCCTTATTGTGATGATTTATGATCAATTATAGGGAATCTAAGGTTTAGGAGCTTGTTCTGGTTGTTGAACAGGTGTAACACAACCATAGTTCCTTAGCATATCTTGAAGTTTGGAATCAACATATTAAAGTTAGGAATATACTTACCATATAGAGGCTTTATATATTATTTTTGGAAAGATATAATGGTATGTTCTCATGTTTTTTGAGACCCATGCATGATTTTGATTACATATGTGTGTGTAGCCCGTGAGACCCATGTTTGATATTGATTACATGTGTGTGTGTGTGTGTGTCTGTGTGATTATTGATACTGATTCTTGATAGGTTATTTTTTTCCTATATGTGTTATTCCTTATTGTGTATGTATGCATGGCCTTTAAAGGATTTTATTTTGGTAGTGGACATAAGGTGGACCATCATGTCATGGTATGCCCTTATAGGGGAAGCATGTGCGACATGAAATAATGGAGATGATGGAATAGGGTAGGGTTGTGAAAACATTTGGGTCAGAACCAAGGAAGTTTCAGGATATGAAGACATTATGACCTGACCCAAGGCAGTTTTGGGATACAATCTCCTTGTGCCCTGACCTAAGTAAATGTCAGGATATGACGTCCATATTTCCTAACTCAAGAAAGAGGTAGGGGTATAATGGCTTTGTCTCCTAACCAATGATAGAGATAGGGATTGATGTCCTTGTGACATGACCCATGACTCATTATCCTTATGGATACCCAAAAATATTTGAGGTAACATTATGATTGACCCATGATCATGAAATATATTATGACCACTCCTCTAGCATGGAGTCGAAGTAAGTATGCATAGGGTTCATGGAAGATTGGTTAACACATTACCACTCAACACATGATTTGGTGTTTCCTTATTGTCATGGAATAAACCTCTTATGCATGTTCACTTATGTTAAGGATTCATTGGTGGTGTCCTACTAGGTTTATACTCACAATTTTCAATAGAGTCTCGATGTTAATAAAGACGTCATGATCAGGGATCTAGAGAAGGGAAAGGGCCCTAAAGTAGGTTATCGAGGATATTAGAGTTGGGAGATGGATGTGATACTAAAACAGACTCTGGATAGTTTTTGTAGCACTTTTAATTATTATATTTTCTTGTTTTACTGCATATACTTGTTGAACTTCCATATTAAGGATCCATTTTTTTTATGTTTTTTTGAGAAAATATGACATTTTTTATAGATTTTTTATGTTATTTTCCCATAGTGATGGTTATTTGGTTATGTATATGTTGTTTTATTATGGTGTATGGCTATGATTACCGAGGTTATAGTCTCCCCATGATATATCTAGACCCTCTATTCTAGTTGAAAACCTCTTGCGTATGTGGAGGAGTGCATGAGGTCATGTCAAACTTTAGCTTGGACCTAGTGATTTAGATCAGGGAGTTAGAGATAGATCCTATGATATCCCTATATTAAAACCTGATCACACTCACGCAATTATATTTATAAAAAAGGAAATATATTTCATAAGTTTTATAAATTAAAATACAGTATTTCAATAAGGTTATAGAATTAGTGCACATTGATGTTTGTGGGACAATATCACTAAGAGGCACTAATGAAAAGAAGTATTATATTCTATTAATTAATTATTATCATAGAATGGTGAAGAAAATTCTTGGGTAGAAAATTCAAAAATTTAATAATAATAAGGGCATGGATTTTTCCAACAACCAAGTGAAGGACTATCTCAAGAAGCACAAAATAACTCATTAAGTGTTGTCTGTGAATAATCTTCAAAAAAATGGATTCATGGAGAGGATAAATTAGATAATAAACAATATGTACTAAATTATTCTCATTAATAAAGACTTACCAGATAGGTATTGGAATGTGGAAATCATAACATCAATATATATTGCCAATGGGGGTTTATTTTGTTTTGGAGAAGATAAGATTCTATAAGAGTTGTAAATTGGGAAGATGCCAACATTAAAATACTTTTGGATCCTTAGAAGTAAGTGATTTATTATGAATGAGTAGAAACATCATAATTTTAAATCTCATAGAGATAAAGAAATTTTTCTTGGATATTAATCTAAAAGTATGGAATATGAATGATTTAATAAAGTAATTATAAATATTTTTAAAATATGAGATTTCATTGTGGTGATGAATGAGATTTTTTTTTTAGAAAAATAGCGATAAAATTATATAGTATGGTGATGAGACATTTTTCAACTCATGGGGCATAAAGGGATGATATTGATTCTAAAAAAATCACTAATAATGGTAAGTATTAAGATACTTCAATATCTATATAGAAACTAAGAAGCATGGATGAAATTGATGAGAAAATTTCATGCATGATTGGATAGCTCCATCATAAACAAACATAATGAAATATCTATAAAAAACACCTATATCTCAAGTGGAGCTAAATAATTTTTTAGAGGCTTATAAGGATGAGAATTGGGTCAATATGATGCATGAAGAGCTTGACCAAATTTTGAATTATCTAACATGGGATATTATTTCAAGTTAGAGGATAAGAACATTATTAAGACCAAATAGATATTTTATAAAAATATTAATTAATAAGGAAAGGTTATTCAAAACAAACCATTACTTATGTATAAGGGATACTCCTATATTGAAGGTTCTAGTGTAGATGAAACAATTTTCTCCCGTGGATAGGTTGGGAAAATTTCGATAATTCTTGACCATATAATTGAAAATAAGGTTCAAGGTTTTCTAGATAGATATAAAATTATTATTACTTAATGGATTACTTGAAGAAGAGGTGAAAATATACTAGATAAATAATTTTCTTATGCATGAAGATGATAATAAATTTTAATTACTAAATAAGGTGTTTATAGGCTGAATAAATCACTAAGATCATGGTATTGTAGACTTGATTAGTATTTGAAGAAGAATAATTTTCAGTATAGAGGAGTTGATTACAATCACTATATCAAAAATTAAAGTGATCAAAGGATGATGGTGCTCATATAAGTAGATTAAATAATCCTTGGTTGATTAAATAAAGCATAATACAAGAAGTTTATAGAATTTAAGAGGTCTGAATTTGAAATTTTAATGATTGGATAATTGATATTTTTTTTGTGGTTTATAGGTGATATAAGGAAGTGATGGAAAAAAATCATGCACAACACTCAAGGATGAAGAAAATTTAAAACATGTATCACTTCATAAAGGATAAAGTTGATAAAGGTTTAATGAAGTCGAAGTATGTTCCTAATCAAATTAAAGTTTCTTATATCATTAACAATTCCTCACCTAAGAAAATATTTTAGAATCATTGGATGACTCTCATATTTCATTCAAATCCTCACACTTAAATAGTGTATAATAGTGACTCCCCCGGTTCCCCATGGTGTGTCTTGAATTACATTAAATATTTCAAACCATAAAAGACTAACCTTTTAGTTCATTTACATGGGGGGAGTGATTACCCAAACCCTATAATCAAAGGGAAAGATTGATTCATTATTGAATCAAGGAGAGAAATATGTAGGGAGATAATCAAAGTTATGACTATAGTGGATTTCAAACACCAAGTGGTTTAGGAGTTTGAATTAATTAATTCATCAATTGACTATTCATGTTACTCTTGTTTCGCATGATGAACATGACTCATTTGAGATTAGGATGAATTTAAAGTGAGTAGTTGATTCATATCTGGATTTGTATAACGTAACTGGTGTTTGAAGAATAAAGTGATAAAGGTATTTTAAACAAGTTGGTTATGGATTTTGAAGTATTTTTAATAGACAAAAAACAATATATTTTTAGAAAAATAACCCTCAAGAGTTTTTTTAGATTTTTTAGGATGTTTTTATTAAAAAGATATTAAAAAAGTTCTATATGGGAAAATATTGATACATTTAGGAATAGGTGGCTTCTAGTAATTTTTTTAGTTGGTTTTGTATTAGTTTTTAAAATTTAGAGTTAAAGGTGAGTTTTTTACAGCCTAGAATTTGGAGAACTAGTTTTTCATGAAAACTAGAGTTTTGTAGAAATTAATAAACTTTAGTTGTGTGAATGAGAAAAAAATGGAGTTTTGAAAATTATCAAAAACTATATTTTTGATAATTTGTTCCAATTATACTTTAGTGAATAAATAAAAAATTTACTTATATGAACATACAAAAATTTTACTTTGGTGAATGTGTGAAAATGATATTTGTGAAAAAAAATAATGTATTTTTAATAATTATGAAAACATTACATGAAGAAAGCATAAAATGGATATTTACATATAAATAAACCCATAATCTCATCATTTTTATAGAATAATACTTTATGGGGGAGTTAAGAGTATTGATCACTCTATTTTCATGAAACTTAGGTGAACTTTCAGTTGTGTGATTTAAATTTATGTAAAACTATATTTTCAAGAATGAAAGTTATGTGAACCTATATTTTTTCAACTATAATTTACATGTATAGGTATTTTTTTAAATTAGTTTACAAGAACCATACTTGTGTATAAATAAGAGTTACGTGAACTAGGAAGGGAATCCCTATAACTTATTTGATAAAGAGGAATTCATAATATTGATAAAATAAGATCTTAATAACACACTAATACTAGTTTAAATAGTTTCTAAGCTGATTCAAATTGTTTATAGATTTTTATGGAGAAGTAGTGAATTTTCTTTATTTGAGAGTGTAGGGAATTCCCAATCGTAATTAATTATAAATCAAGGGGTAAGGGTTCTACTCTGAATTTATAAATAGTATAGCGATTTGGTGAATTTTAATACACCATCACATAAGTGTGTGTATTATCCTTGTAAATATACTAGTGCTAGTGAAATAAGTAAAAATCTTGTGGCTCTTTCTTTATTTCACTTTCATTATCCATTTCTACAAGATAAAGAGAGGAGTGTGTTTTGTCTCATGATGAAACAAGGCCAATAAGGTATTTGTTTAACATTTCATAAGTTGATTCATCCTTCTCTCAGTGTATTTACCCATGTATGGGACTAACAAAACATGAACACTGATACCTATACTAGGGTCATGACACTCATCACTTAAAATAGACTAGATTCTTAGATGAATAATCATACATGAAAATAAGAAGTTTATTTGATGTTTCTATCAATACCCTATTGAAAATGAAATATATACCACATCCATTGGAAAATCATATCAGCAATAAATCTTCCTCTATCTATGGAATACTCTAAAAAATAATAAAACATCACATGGACTATGCTATTTATAGGTAAATTTTATAGCCCCTTGAAGAATCAATTGATGCACTCTACAATATTAATAGTCATTTATCTATTCCTATTCCTCAGATCATATTCTAATGAATATATATCTTTCAAAATCTATATCATGTAATCATAAACTTACTAATTATCCCTACAAATTCCTGCTTATAACTCTTGGAACCTTCATTGATCAATATTATATGCTATAATGAAATGAAAAATTTATAGAATAAGTAATGTTATGATTACATTGAAACTCTAAATAATTATAGTAAGATCACATACCAAGATTGACGATGTCCTTCTTTATAGATTCATTGTAAAATTTCCTTCAGAAATTATTGGAAATGTGTCTAATATAGTATCGTTGAAATAAATTTTGGGATCTCTATATAACACGCTCTGTATTTATTTTCTCCTTGATCTCCTAATGATGTTCTAATATCAAACATAAACCCTGAATTTTGGTGAAATTTTGGTTTATGTAGGCTAAAAACTATCACAATGTCTCGTAATTTTTATTCTTGAAAATTTTAAAATAAATCATCATAGAAACATAGTTACCATCTTGTGTTTCCACTATCATTAGTGCAAAATTGTGTTTACCATACATAAATATTATATAAATATGTATAAAATATTTACAGAATTTAAATATATCAATATAGGACTTGAATTCCCATAATAATCGTTGAAAACGGACATGAGACTTATCCACCTAGTTATCTTCAGTCACATGTTAATTTGTGCCAAAGTGGAAGAAAAGTTTGTTTTTATGACTCGGTGTGGATAAAAATTATGAGAACACTTGATAAGAGTCATCCCACTCATTGAAAAATTTCATAATATCCTTTAATTTCACACTCCAATCCTTCCTATATGAAATCCTATAGAAAAAATTTTGCTGTTCCCACTCTTGTACAAGGGATATAAGCACATCTTGGTATTTAATAATCATCTCAACAATAATGGTTGAAAAAAAATCTGCATCTAATGATGTATGGTCCTATTTAATGTTGGGTTAGATGCAAGTATGGGGTTCCTCAATCTTATAAATCCTCCATCTTACATAATAAATGTCATGTATTTCTATTAAGAGAATTTTTTAATCATCATCATAATTTTCACACCATATTATGTATTTTTTTCATTTTGAATCCTAAACTAAATATCTGAAATGTTGTTATATATGAAATTTCTTCAGTATGATTTTTAAAGAATCTTTACATGGAAATTCACTTCCAATATATAGGGTCTTTTCCATCAAACCTAATCAATCACCTAAAACTCTAACAAACTCAATTATAGGTTTAATAATATTTCAATCAAATTTTGGAAGACATGACATGGTTTTTACCAAGATGAAAAAAATGTGGATGATTTAGCTTACATTATGGATGGTGTATGACCATCGTATTTCTAATATCTTTCACTTCAACTTCTTCATCTTCCTCATCTTAATATCTATCTTCTCCTCGTGTTCCATCATTAAACACTTAATTATCATCACATTGTTCATGAATCATATTTGAAGTCTCTAATTTTTTATATTCTTCTATAAAACATGGAACAAAATTATAATACTGTTATGGGAATTCTTTCATGTTTTCATCATGACTGCATTGTGGTGTAGTTGTAAGTTAATGTTAGATAGTAGAAACCTTCACGTATAATTTCATTAAACCATTCTCAGGTTGATGGTTGAATAGTTTTGTTTCTGATAACCATTCATCATTATATAGTAGATACTCTATATTCCATATCCTATCTTGGTATTATAGATGTTTGTAACTAACAGACAAGATCACTTAATCATGTTTCATCTTTAATTACTCATGGATTCTTGTATGAACATCAGTTAGACTAACAAAATATCTTATATTAACCACTCATATTGGTTTTCCACTATAATAAGATCCTTAATCAGTTTGAATAACTTCATTGTAGTAGTAGATATAGGAAAACATATCTATTTATGTGAAATTATTACATGTGGTCATGATTAAAATGGTTTAAATAACATCTAACAAAAGAATTTAATTTGAATTTCTTAATTGTTATTACTTAACTAGTATTTTTCATTAATTAATTATTAACTTAATACCAATTAAACTTCATTACTACTAACAAGTTACCATAAATTATGGTTAATTACTTAATCATTTGAAGTTATTAAAATTAATTACCTAACTAGAAGTCTGTATTACTTAATTATTAACTTAGTACTAATTAAACAACATTAACATTAACTACTTGCCACAAATGATGGTTAATTACTTAATCATTGTTAATGTACAATCTGATTAATAAAAATCACTACTTTATATTTATTATTATCCCTTTATTACTAATTAATCTTAATTGTGATTAATTTATTCTAATTACAATTTTACAATCATAATTTAAATCATTGATGTTAATTAATACTAAAATTTTATGTTAATTATTAAGCATCTCTTACTAATTACTATTAATTATAATTTAACCATTCTAATTAATATTATTTAATGTTAATGATGCATTATTCAGAGTTCTTAATTATGATTACATGTGATTTCTTATTCATAATCAACATCATTCTTATCAACAAAAATTTCTATTTTTCATTAATTATTATTCATATATTACTAATTACTCTTAATTATAATTAATGTATTCTAATTATGATTTAATAACCATTATTAAAATATAATTAATTTTAAATAATGATAACATTTTATGTTAATTATTAATCATTCTTTTCATGACCCGTTCCCTGGGGCCCGTGCCGTGACTACCCCAAGCCCGCCTTCTATAGGCCAGGGGCTGGCGACTAGCACTGAAAGGCGTAATCCCTAAAACTGGGAAGGCATTGCCTTTATAACCTGTAATCACACGCAACTAAGCACACATCAAGATACGAACACAAGTAAAATGAATAGTAAATAGAGTGAGTACAGTAAGTAAAAGGGGCCAGAATACAATCCCAACTGGAAAGTACAAGAAACTAAAAGTACAAGTAAAATGGAGCAAAAAGGAAGACAGTTGTTGGGTCGTCCTCCGAGGATCATACCTGAAGGGTAGGTACAGATCGCCTCCTCAGAACTCCACATCCACCCATCTCCTCTGTGAACCGACACGTCATATGGTCCACCTCTGAGCACCGTCCAGTCCTGGTACCCTCATCCTCAGTCAACGTTGTCCGTCATCTATATCCAAAACAACAAGGTACGGGCATAGCCCGTACAGAGGTGAGTATAACGATACTCAGTAGGGACCCTGAGACCCTCAAGGTCTCACAAAATCCACCAAGTATGAAATCAACAGATAACCCTACTTAGGTATATGCCCATAGATATACCTGAGTTTTGAAGTAATCCATCTCAATCATGAGGAAAACATAGAGGTACAGACTCTGCTCACACCAGGTATATCATTAGGTATGGTAGTAGAGATGATTAGTTATAAATACTGAATCATCTTATTCTGTTAATAGGCTCTGCTACTGACCTACACAGAATTTCTAGGAGCTAACCCACACATAATCGCTAGGAGCTGACCCACACATGATCGTTGGAGCTGACCCACATAGGATCGCTAGGAGCTGACCCACAGAGGATCGCTGGAGCTGACCCACAGAGGATCGCTAGGATCTGACCCACACAGGACTCCTGGGAGCTGACCCACACAGGATCGCTGGAGATGACCCAGACAGGATCGCTGGAGCTAACTCACACATGATCGCTAGGAGCTGACCCACATAGGATCGCTAGGAGCAGACCCACACAGGATCGCTTGAGCTGACCCACATAGGATCCCTAGGAGCTGACCCACACAGGATTGTTAGGAGCTGACCCACACATGATCATTGGAGTTGACCCACACAGGATCTCTACCCACATAGGATCACTAAGAGTGCACTCTTCTTATCACAACCAGTTACTGGGTTTCTGCACTAGGCATGCTCGTCTCTGGAAGATTCTGCTCACCAAACCACTGGTCGATTCTCCAACTGCCATGATGCCCCCTGAAGAAGTATCTCAAGGGACCACCACATCATAGGGGTCTCAACTCAACATATGGTGCGTCAATCAGACACCCAGTCTGCGAGTTATTAGCCTTTTAGTCCCAGGGGCCCGGTTGGATTTGTCCGTGATCCAACCCGACCATACCCTATATTAACCAAAATCTCCAATGGGTTATACTCAAAGGGACCGTCTCGCTCCAAGATTTCCTGTTCCACTAACAGTTCATCAAACGGACGTCCGGTGCCAAAGTTACGGTTAAAAGAATGTAAATGGGTCATTGTGGACTCGGGTCCGGTCCGACCCAGTTGAACCGACCCGGACCAACCTATTTTGGTTCAACCCGGCCTGATCTTCTGGCTCTAGCCCGGCCCGCTGGGTCTAGCCGGGCAGGCCGCAAGGGGCCACGGAGGGCCATGAGTGGCCACGAGGCTGCGGAGGGTGCCACGAGGGTGAGAGGTCGCGGGGTGGCTCGGCCGGAGCAGTTCGGCCGGAAGGGCAGTGGAGGATCGAGTGGCGGCTCGGCCCGGACGGTGACGGCGGCTCAGACGGCAGCTCATCCCGACGGCAGTGGCTCGGCCCAGACGGCGACACGACCTAGACGGTGGTGGCGGCTCGGACGGCAGTAGCGACTCAGGCCAGACGACGGCAACAGCTCGGACGACGGCGGTGACTCAGCCCGGACAGCGGCGGCAGCTCGGACTGTCACGACCCGTCCTCGGGGCCCGTTCCGTGACTACCCCAAGCCCGCCTTCCATAGGCCAGGGGCTGGCGACTAGCAACAAAGGCGTAAAATCCCGATAACTGGGAAGGCATTGCCTTTATAAAAGAAAACAAGCACCACAGAGTACAAGCGGAAGTAAAACACTAAGTACAAAAAGAAGAGCTGAAAAGTAAAAAGGGGCCGGAAATACAAGCCCAACTGTAAAGTACAACTCGAAAGGGAAAACAGCGACTGAAAAGTAAAGCTGCTACGCTGAGATGTCCACTGGAAATCCCACATGAAGGGTGGGTACAGATAGCTCCTCTGCTCCTCGGGTCCCGCCGTCTGCTCCGAGTATGTCCCGCCCAGTGGTCTGCCTCTGGGTACCGCCTCGTCGTATAGTCCACCTCCAGGTACCGTCCAGTCCTCGAACACTCGGCCTTTGCCAGTACTGGCCGTCGTCTGCAACCAACACAACGAGGTGCGGGCATAGCCCGTGCAGGGGTGAGTATAACGATACTCAGTAGGGACCCCGAGACCCTCAAGGTCTCACTAAAACCAACAAGGATAACCACAAGAAGATCACAACAGATAAACTCTACTTAGGTATATGCCTACACATATACCTAAGTTATCAAGTAACCCATCTCAGTCACGAGGAAACACAAGAATCATGAGATCAACGGATAACCACTACCCAGGTATATGCCCATACATATACCTAAGTTATCAAGTAACCCATCTCAATCATGAGGAAACACAAAGGTCAAAGGTCTCAGCTCAAACCAGGATTTTCATTATCGAAACCGTAACTGCTGAAGAGCTCCGTCTCTAGAGTGTACAGTGGTCCTGTCACGACTCCGAGGTACTGCTCACTAACCTAAGACTGCTGAAGTACTCCTCCTGTCGAGTACTGCGGGTTTGCGGCCAACTACCTGGCGCTCCGTCCGCTGAGGGTCTGTCGCCAAATACCGGGCGCTCGCCCAAATAGCCTACTGAGGTACTCCTCCTGTCGAGTACCGCGGGTTTGCTGCCAACTACCTGGCGCTCCGTCCGCCGTGGGTCTGCAGCCAAATACCGGCGCTCCGTCCACTGGGCTAGTCGACTCACTCCAAGTCGAGTCGGTCAAGCAGTCGTCAGGTCTCAGCCGGCTACACGGTCTCCGTACTCTGCACGCTCGTCTCCGGGAGGGTCCGCTCCACGAGCTACTGGTCGATACTCCAAGTATCACAAAGTCCCACGAAGAAGTGTCTCAAAGGTCCGTCTCGTCACAGGGGTCTCAACGCAACAGACGGCGCGTCGATCGGACGCCCGGTCTGTGAGTTATTAGCCTATTCGTCCCAGGGGCCCGGTTGGTTTCGAGTGCGAACCAATCCCGGCCGTATCTCAACTGTACCCCGAACTCCCATAGGGTATACTCATAGGGACCGTTACTAAACGTAAACACCAACGCCGCTGACGGTTCGTCAAACGGACGTCCTGTCTGAAAGATATCAGCTTTCCCGTTCCAGGGGCCCGGTTGGATTTCGGGTACAATCCAACCCGGCCATACTCCGACTGTATCCAAAACTCGGGCGGAGTATGTCAAAAGTTCCGTCTCATCAAGAGGAAGTCAACGAAACAGACGGCGCGTCAATCGGACGCCCGGTCTGTGAGTTATTGGCTTTTTCGTCTCCGGGGCCCGGTTGGTTTTTAAGGCAAAACCAACCCGACCGTACTCCACCTGCGTCCAAACCTCGGGCGGAGTATGCCAAAAGATCCGTCTCATTAAGAGAAACGCAACGCGACTGACGGCGCGTCAATCGGACGTTCGTGGCTCAAGATATGAGCGTTTCCGCTCCGAAGGCCCGGTTGGTTTCGTGAACGAACCAACCCGGCCGAACTCAAAGTAACCCGAAACCTTGAGTGCGATATACCGAAACGACCATCTCGATCCAAGGATCGCGTTGCCGCAGACGGTTCGTCGTTCGGAGGTCCGAGGCTCAAGTTATGATCCAAAAACCAAATCTGGTTCGAAACGGGGGGGTCCGGGTCCGGGCCGACCCGGCCCGACCCCCCCCCTGGGCGGCGGTGGCGGCGGCGGACGGCGGCGGCTGGCGGCGGCGGCGGCCGGCGGCGGCGGACGGCGGCGGCTGGCGGCGGCGGCGGGCGGCGGACGGCGGCGGCTGGCGGCGGCGGCGGGCGGCGCGGCGGCGGCGGCGGGCCGCGGCGCACGCGGGTGGCACGCGGGGGGGCAAGGCCCCCGCTTTTGGATTGGCGGCGCGGCTAAGCCGCGCCGTTTTAACAAACGGCCCCCCTTCCAGGGGGCCCGCTATTTGGAAAACCGGGGGGCTGCTGCCCCCCCCTCCTTAAAGAACCGCCCCCCTCTTAAGAGGGGGGTTTTTAAGGGTTGACCGGGGAATTAAATTCCCCGGTTTTAAGTCATCCGGCCGGCCAGCTGGCCGGCCGGTTTTCTCAAACGGGACCGGAATTTCCGGTCCCCTTCTTCGGCTTCCGACGCCGGCGGCCCAGCCGCCGGTCTTCCTTTCCGCCGCGGCCCGGAACCGGCCGCGGTCTCCTCGTCCCGCCACGGCCCGGAACCGGCCGCGGTCTTCTCGTCCCGCCGCGGCCCGGAACCGGCCGCGGCGTTCGTCATCCGGCGCGGTGCGACGGCACCGCGCCCCTTCGCCGTGCTTTGATTCTTTTCAACGCGGCGCGACGGCGTCGCGTTCTTGAAGTTTCTACCTCGGCGTGGCGCGACGGCGCCGCGTAAAATAAACGCACGGTAATCCGCGTGGTGCGACGGCACCACGCCACTTTGCTTCCATCGCAAGAATTAAACATGAACGATGGAGGGGGTTCGGCCGTGTTCATGCGGTCCGACCCCCTCACGTTAAGCAATAAATAACTCAACTTAAGAATCAACATCCTCACGTTAGTCATACAAACCACGAGCAAGAATGAAATAATTAAAGAATTAAACAACCCCTACCTCGGTATAAGGTTCGAAGATCGTTCTACGTTCCGCGGAAGACGGCGTCGCGGAAGTCGGGCGTCGCGGAAGTCGTTCGTCAATTCCGTTGAGGAAGAGATACGTCCGATGAGGCACGTCGTTGGCGAATCCTTGTACGCCGACGAAGGTTGTCCGAGGAAGGTGCGGTGTTCTCTCTCGTTGACACCGAAGACGAAGAAGAGCGGAGCGGCGTTCTTCGTCGGAACTTGAGCGTTCTACGTCAAGTCTTGAGGAAAGTCAAATAAAAAGGAAACAACGAACTCAAGAACCCCTACCTCGATAATCACACGTTGACGTAGTCGTGGAATATCGGTGCCGATTCCTTTGACATCGGAGGAAGAGTCGTTGTCGATGGCGTTCGTCGCGGAAAACCGTCGCGGAAGAGATGACGCAGAAGAAGTACGTCGCGTCGCGGATGCGGCGTCGCGGATGGATCGTGTTCTTCGGCGGAGAAGTTCTTCGTTGAAGAACGACGTTCTTCGCGTTCTTCGTTGAGTTTGAAGAAGTAGAAGAGGAGCTCTCCACCTCTCAAGAAGACAAACGATCAACCCAAAATAAAATAAGATAACATCTTATTTTATTATTACAAAACATAAAAGAATTTCAAAAGTTTGAAATTCAAAAGAGTTTAACCCCCAAAATTAACTCACTTATTTAATATACATGAATTGTATAATTAAATAGAAGTTAACTTGTCAAGCCATTAAAAGGGAGAGAGGGGAGTTTAGAGGGGTTAGGGAATTTGAAAAGTCTAGGGGTTCGTGTGGGCCCCACCACACTTAATCCTCCCAAGGGAGGTTAAGTGGGTGTGGGTCCCACTTCCAACCACCTTTGAAAAGGTTTTAACAAGTTGTAATAAAATTGTTCTTCACAATTTTATTTAATTCAAACTAAAAACCCCAAAACGTAACCTTCAACCCGCAACAAACGTAACTCCCGAAAAGGTCTCTTTAAGCGAATATCGGCGCTGCGAGTTCATCGGTGCCCTCGGATTTCAATTCCGAGCACCGGATCAAAAGTTAGGAATTCCCGCTCGTTCGTTCACTGAACGTACCCGAGCCAAACTTCGGAAATTAATTCCGGGCACTCCGGGCCTCGGAATCAGGTGCCGTCTGAAACCGCGCTCTTGTAAAATTCTAAAGAAAATTAAGAAAAAAAATTCCCTTGAATTTTACGGGTCTTTACATTACTCCCACCTCAGGACTTTACGTCCCCGTAAAGCTACAACAAAAACTAGGGAAACAAAAGAGGGTACTGAGCACGCATCTGAGCCTCCCGCTCCCATGTGCTCTCCTGGAGATTCTCGTGCCGCCATCTGTTGCGTACAAGAGGAATCGATCGTCCATGTAGGACCCGCTCCTGTCGATCCTCTATCTGCACCGGGACCTCCATAAAAGTCGCCCCATCGTCAACGTCAAGCTCCCCATGATCAAAGATGTGCGTCGGGTCGTGCACGTATCTCCTCAGCTGAGACACGTGGAAGACGTCGTGCACCCGTTGTATCTGAGGTGGTAGAGCCAGGCGATAAGCCACCTCACCAACCCTGCTGAGGACCCGAAAGGGTCCGATGAAGCGCGGAGATAACTTGTCACCTCGGACAAAACTCCGAATACCACGTCGAGGTGAGACCCGCAAGAAGACGTGGTCACCATTCTCGAACTCTAGTGGCCTCCGCCTCCTGTCAGCGTATGAATTCTGCCGGCTCTGTGTTGTCCTCATCCGCTCCTGGATGACATGGACCTCTTCTGACGTGGCTCGGACCATCTCTGGTCCCACAAGAGCTGCAAGATTTCTTCTTTGCCGATAAGAGAAACCTGGTCTCATCCCCTGGATGAACCACATTCTTTGCCTAAAACAGTCAATCCTAACATGGATGATACTAATCCATACCAAGGATGACGTCGTAAGGCCTCGACGCTACTACTAAGAGATCCAACCGTTACTCTCGCCTCCAAGGGTTGAGTCACACTGTCGGCATCAGTGTGTGGTAACTGGTCTCCTCCAGTAGATGTCTCACAAGTGAGGGTCAAGTCAACAGTCAACTGGAACCTCTTAGTAACATCACAAAAGAGGACAGGAAAGAAAACATCACAAAGGTATGCGTCTTTTATTATTGCAGCTCATATTACAAGACGCTACACAAAAGCAACATCAACATGGAACTAGAAGTACAAAAGACGTATCCACTAGTTACTCCCCTGTCCACCTGCTCCCAGAGCTCCAGCATTTGTCGCTGCCTCAACCTCGGTGGCTCCCTCCAAGCCTGCGGATCGAGGAGTCAGACAGTCACGTGCCAGGTGACCCTTTCTGCCACAAGAGTAACATTGTCCGTTTCTGGCACGCCTGGCTCTGACCCCACCTCGGGTGCCCCGTACCACCGGTCCTAAAACCCGAGATCGCCCAACTGCTGGTCTGGTCCTCCTGGACCTCTGCATCATCTGTCTACTGCCCACAGATGACTCGGCTTCTGATCGAAAACACGCGGCAAAGGCAGAATCTCCTGTACACGCTCGGGGTGTAGAGATACTGGCACAAACTCCACCCTGAAGAAGGTCTCGAAGTCTTCCCATGCGAAGTTCATCTCATCGCAAAACTGAAACAAGTGGCTCCACCACCTACCTGCTGCTGCCTGAAGGAGGCTGGTAGCAAAGATCACCATGAAGTCTGCCGGCGTCCCCACTAGCCTGAAGACTCTCACCACAGCCTCCAGCCAAACCTCAGCCGCCTGCGGGTCCGTCTCTCCTCGGAACCTGGGTGGCCTCTGGCGCTGGAACTCGTGCAGCGCGCTCAAGCGTCGTGCATCTCCTACTGCTGGGGCTGGTGGCATCGGTGGCCCAACGTATGGTAGTACCGCTGGTGCCTCCGCTGGTGCCTCAACTGCAAGAGGGCCCTATACCGAAGCCTCGTCGCTCGACAGACTGTCAGCACGCTCATCCCTCCAAGCTCTAGCTGGTCGTCTGAGAAAAGACATCCTCAAAGAAACAACGTAACACGATCAAACGATTATACCTGGTGAGCTGACCTGGTTTGAGCTGTTTTAAGGGGGAAAACCTTTGAAAACACACACGCAATCAGTGTTTTCGTGCACAAAGTCTGAAATCAGTTGTCATGGTCCTGGTGTATGGATACGTCGGCCGCCCGCACCAACACTGGACTCCCTGAACTGAAAACCACACTCGGTACTCTCAACACTATTGCTTCACAGAAAGAAACATCAGAGTTATAAGTTCTGCGGTAGAACTGAACTCCTCTGATACCAATTTGTCACGACCCATCCTCGGGGCCCGTGCCGTGACTACCCCAAGCCCGCCTTCCATAGGCCAGGGGCTGGCGACTAGCACCAAAGGCGTAAAATCCTGATAACTGGGAAGGCATTGCCTTTATAAAAGAAAACAAGCACCACAGAGTACAAGCGGAAGTAAAACACTAAGTACAAAAAGAAGAGCTGAAAAGTAAAAAGGGGCCGGAAATACAAGTCCAACTGTAAAGTACAACTCGAAAGGGAAAACAACGACTGAAAAGTAAAGCTGCTACACTGAGATGTCCACTGGAAATCCCACCTGAAGGGTGGGTACAGATAGCTCCTCTGCTCCTCGGGTCCCGCCGTCTGCTCCGAGTATGTCCCGCCCAGTGGTCTGCCTCTGGGTACCGCCTCGTCGTATAGTCCACCTCCAGGTACCGTCCAGTCCTCGAACACTCGGCCTCTGCCAGTACTGGCCGTCGTCTGCAACCAACACAACGAGGTGCGGGCATAGCCCGTGCAGGGGTGAGTATAACGATACTCAGTAGGGACCCCGAGACCCTCAAGGTCTCACTAAAACCAACAAGGATAACCACAAGAAGATCACAACAGATAAACTCTACTTAGGTATATGCCTATACATATACCTAAGTTATCAAGTAACCCATCTCAGTCATGAGGAAACACAAGAATCATGAGATCAACGGATAACCACTACCCAGGTATATGCCCATACATATACCTAAGTTATCAAGTAACCCATCTCAATCATGAGGAAACACAAAGGTCAAAGGTCTCAGCTCAAACCAGGATTTTCATTATCGAAACCGTAACTGCTGAAGAGCTCCGTCTCTAGAGTGTACAGTGGTCCTGTCACGACTCCGAGGTACTGCTCACTAACCTAAGACTGCTGAAGTACTCCTCCTGTCGAGTACTGCGGGTTTGCGGCCAACTACCTGGCGCTCCGTCCGCTGAGGGTCTGTCGCCAAATACCGGGCGCTCGCCCAAATAGCCTACTGAGGTACTCCTCCTGTCGAGTACCGCGGGTTTGCTGCCAACTACCTGGCGCTCCGTCCGCCGTGGGTCTGCAGCCAAATACCGGCGCTCCGTTCACTGGGCTAGTCGACTCACTCCAAGTCGAGTCGGTCAAGCAGTCGTCAGGTCTCAGCCGGCTACACGGTCTCTGTACTCTGCACGCTCGTCTCCGGGAGGGTCCGCTCCACGAGCTACTGGTCGATACTCCAAGTATCACAAAGTCCCACGAAGAAGTGTCTCAAAGGTCCGTCTCGTCACAGGGGTCTCAACGCAACAGACGGCGCGTCGATCGGACGCCCGGTCTGTGAGTTATTAGCCTATTCGTCCCAGGGGCCCGGTTGGTTTCGAGTGCGAACCAATCCCGGCCGTATCTCAACTGTACCCCGAACTCCCATAGGGTATACTCATAGGGACCGTTACTAAACGTAAACACCAACGCCGCTGACGGTTCGTCAAACGGACGTCCTGTCTGAAAGATATCAGCTTTCCCGTTCCAGGGGCCCGGTTGGATTTCGGGTACAATCCAACCCGGCCATACTCCGACTGTATCCAAAACTCGGGCGGAGTATGTCAAAAGTTCCGTCTCATCAAGAGGAAGTCAACGAAACAGACGGCGCGTCAATCGGACGCCCGGTCTGTGAGTTATTGGCTTTTTCGTCTCCGGGGCCCGGTTGGTTTTTAAGGCAAAACCAACCCGACCGTACTCCACCTGCGTCCAAACCTCGGGCGGAGTATGCCAAAAGATCCGTCTCATTAAGAGAAACGCAACGCGACTGACGGCGCGTCAATCGGACGTTCGTGGCTCAAGATATGAGCGTTTCCGCTCCGAAGGCCCGGTTGGTTTCGTGAACGAACCAACCCGGCCGAACTCAAAGTAACCCGAAACCTTGAGTGCGATATACCGAAACGACCGTCTCGATCCAAGGATCGCGTTGCCGCAGACGGTTCGTCGTTCGGAGGTCCGAGGCTCAAGTTATGAGCCAAAAACCAAATCTGGTTCGAAACGGGGGGGTCCGGGTCCGGGCCGACCCGGCCCGACCCCCCCCCCCCCCCCTGGGCGGTGCGGCGGCCGGCGGCGGCGGCCGGCAGCGGCGGACGGTGGCGGCTGGCGGCGGACGGTGGCGGCTGGCGGCGGCGGCGGGCGGCGCGGCGGCGGCGGCGGCGGGCCGCGGTGGCGGCGGGCCGCGGCGGCGGCGGCGGCGGGCCGCGGCGGCGGCGGCGGCGGGCCGCGGTGGCGGCGGCGGCGGGCCGCGGTGGCGGCGGCGGGCCGCGGCGCACGCGGGTGGCACGCGGGGGGGCAAGGCCCCCGCTTTTGGATTGGCGGCGCGGCTAAGCCGCGCCGTTTTAACAAACGGCCCCCCTTCCAGGGGGCCCGCTATTTGGAAAACCGGGGGGCTGCTGCCCCCCCCCCTCCTTAAAGAACCGCCCCCCTCTTAAGAGGGGGGTTTTTAAGGGTTGACCGGGGAATTAAATTCCCCGGTTTTAAGTCATCCGGCCGGCCAGCTGGCCGGCCGGTTTTCTCAAACGGGACCGGAATTTCCGGTCCCCTTCTTCGGCTTCCGACGCCGGCGGCCCGGCCGCCGGTCTTCCTTTCCGCCGCGGCCCGGAACCGGCCGCGGTCTCCTCGTCCCGCCGCGGCCCGGAACCGGCCGCGGTCTTGTCGTCCCGCCGCGGCCCGGAACCGGCCGCGGTCTTCTCGTCCCGCCGCGGCCCGGAACCGGCCGCGGCGTTCGTCATCCGGCGCGGTGCGACGGCACCGCGCCCCTTCGCCGTGCTTTGATTCTTTTCAACGCGGCGCGACGGCGTCGCGTTCTTGAAGTTTCTACCTCGGCGTGGCGCGACGGCGCCGCGTAAAATAAACGCACGGTAATCCGCGTGGTGCGATGGCACCACGCCACTTTGCTTCCATCGCAAGAATTAAACATGAACGATGGAGGGGGTTCGGCCGTGTTCATGCGGTCCGGCCCCCTCACGTTAAGCAATAAATAACTCAACTTAAGAATCAACATCCTCACGTTAGTCATACAAACCACGAGCAAGAATGAAATAATTAAAGAATTAAACAACCCCTACCTCGGTATAAGGTTCGAAGATCGTTCTACGTTCCGCGGAAGACGGCGTCGCGGAATTCGGGCGTCGCGGAAGTCGTTCGTCAATTCCGTTGACGAAGAGATACGTCCGATGAGGCACGTCGTTGGCGAATCCTTGTACGCCGACGAAGGTTGTCCGAGGAAGGTGCGATGTTCTCTCTCGTTGACACCGAAGACGAAGAAGAGCGGAGCGGCGTTCTTCGTCGGAACTTGAGCGTTCTACGTCAAGTCTTGAGGAAAGTCAAATAAAAAGGAAACAACGAACTCAAGAACCCCTACCTCGATAATCACACGTTGACGTAGTCGTGGAATATCGGTGCCGATTCCTTTGACATCGGAGGAAGAGTCATTGTCAATGGAGTTCGTCGCGGAAAACCTTCGCGGAAGAGATGACGCAGAAGAAGTACGTCGCGTCGCGGATGCGGCGTCGCGGATGGATCGTGTTCTTCGGCGGAGAAGTTCTTCGTTGAAGAACGACGTTCTTCGCGTTCTTCGTTGAGTTTGAAGAAGTAGAAGAGGAGCTCTCCACCTCTCAAGAAGACAAACGATCAACCCAAAATAAAATAAGATAACATCTTATTTTATTATTACAAAACATAAAAGAATTTCAAAAGTTTGAAATTCAAAAGAGTTTAACCCCCAAAATTAACTCACTTATTTAATATACATGAATTGTATAATTAAATAGAAGTTAACTTGTCAAGCCATTAAAAGGGAGAGAGGGGAGTTTAGAGGGGTTAGGGAATTTGAAAAGTCTAGGGGTTCGTGTGGGCCCCACCACACTTAATCCTCCCAAGGGAGGTTAAGTGGGTGTGGGTCCCACTTCCAACCACCTTTGAAAAGGTTTTAACAAGTTGTAATAAAATTGTTCTTCACAATTTTATTTAACTCAAACTAAAAACCCCAAAACGTAACCTTCAACCCGCAACAAACGCAACTCCCGAAAAGGTCTCTTTAAGCGAATATCGGCGCTGCGAGTTCATCGGTGCCCTCGGATTTCAATTCCGAGCACCGGATCAAAAGTTAGGAATTCCCGCTCGTTCGTTCACTGAACGTACCCGAGCCAAACTTCGGAAATTAATTCCGGGCACTCCGGGCCTCGGAATCAGGTTCCGTCTAAAACCGCGCTCTTGTAAAATTCTAAAGAAAATTAAGAAAAAAAATTCCCTTGAATTTTACGGGTCTTTACACGGACGGTGGTGGCGACTCAGGCCAAATGGCGGTGGTGACTCAGGTTAGATCAGCTGCGGATGACGTGGAGTGGAGGAGGCCGTGGGGCAGTGGGGCGTCGTGCCTTCATCGGCGGTTCTCGAGTTCCACTGGTGCCGACCGCCGGCACCGGTCACCATCACCAAATTCGCCTTCTTCCATCAAGAAGGATACGCCATTCAAGAAGAACGGTGGAGGGTTCATTCCATGTTTGTTTGGCCTGAACCCTCCGCATTAGAGTGGTATCAATGGCTCAACAAGAACAAGAATGTGTGTGGAAGATATTTAAGAACTTCAATCCCCATAACCTTCATCAATCACTAATCTCATTCCCGCAAAAGAAGCTTAGAAGGGAAGAACATGGGAACAAAACCCCTACCTCGTTTGATTCATCGATGGAGATCGTGAGGGAGAAGAAAACGTCATTGGGGAGGGGAAGACGATCATATATTGAAGATTTCCCACATTAGAGGATTTCCTGAGAAAGAAATTTGAAGTCGAAGTTAGCGTTCTTCATTGGCATTCTTCGTTGGAGAGCTTTCTCCCAAGTTCTCCAACGCTCTCTCTTTTTTCAAGCCTTTTCTCCAATTCCTCCAAAAATAAAAGGTATCCCAAGATAATAGATTATGATATCTATTATTTAGTTTGTTGCCGCAAATTAAAAATAGAATAATTATTTAAATTGAGTTGGAATAATAAATGTTGGAGGAGTTGAAGAGGCTCTCCCACATTTAATAGGAAGTTTGAGGGTTTCTCCATTAAAGGGGAGTTCAAGGGGTTTATACCTCGGGTGGTCCCCACCACCATAACCTCTCATGGGAGGTTAGTTCAGGTGGTACCCACCATCATAAACTCTCATGGGAGTTTTAGGTCTGGTGGTCTCCACTTCTCAACATCTACATGGAATAAAAATAAAAATAAAAGCTATACAGTTTTTATTTTTATTTTATTCTTTCACGAATATGTGAAAAGCTAACTTCCACCCTAGAATTACTATGGTTGAGGTGAAGTCCTCCTTAATTTAATATTGGTGCTTCCAGTTCAACGGTGCCCTTGGATTTAAATTTCAATAATTGGTTCCAAAGTTAGAAAAACACGCTCTCACATTTACTAAACGTACCCGAAATAAAGTTCAGAAATTCATTCTAGGCACTCTGGACCTCATAATTATTCGTCGTGAATTTTCAAAGACTCGTAAAATTTCTTTTTATTTAAAAAAATACATGGAAATTACAGGTCTTTACATTCTCCCCACCTCAGGGCTTTACGTCCCCATAATCCACAACTCATAACTACGTAAACAAGTGGGGGTACTGAGCACGTATCTGGGCCTCCCGCTCCCATGTGCTCTCCTGGAGGTTCCTGTGCTTCTAGCGAACATGCACCAGAGGTATCGAACATCTACGAAGGACCCGCTCTGGTCGATCCTCAATCTCAACTGGAACCTCTGTAAAAGTCACCCCATCTTCGACGTCGAACTCTCCATAGTCAATCACGTGGGAAGGGTCGTGCACGTATCTCCTCAGATGGGATACGTGGAAGATGTCGTGCACCTGGTGAAATTGAGGTGGAAGAGCTAAGTGGTATACCACATCGCCAAATCTACCGAGGACCTGAAAAGGTCCAATGAACCTTAGATATAACTTGCTGCCTCGGCCAAATCTCCACAAACCTCATCGAGGTGAGACCCGTAGAAAGACGTGGTTGCCATCCTCGAACTCCAAAGGTCTTCATCTCCTATAGGCATAAGACTTATGCCTGCTCTGGGCAGTCGTCATCCGCTCCTGGATGATTTTCACTTTCTCTATGGTAGCATGTACCATCTCCCACTAGTGCTGACTCCCCGGGGTCAGTCCAGCACAAGGGTGATCTGCAAGGTCGCCCGTACAACACCTCGAAAGGTGTCATCCCAGTGGTGGAGTGATAGCCGTTGTTGTACGCAAACTCCACCAAAGGAAATTGATCCTCCCGGAATCGACCAAAATTGAGAACACAAGCACGTAACATGTCCTCGAGGGTCTGAATGGTCTGCTCAGTCTGACCATCCATTTGAGGATAGAAGGCGGTTCTCAAATGAAGATGCATCCTGAAAGCCTCCTGAAACCCCTTCCATAGCCAGGAAGTAAAAAGTGCATCACAATTGGATACAATCATCAAGGTTACTCCATGTATCCATACAATCACATTCACATAGAGGCGTCCCAAGCTCTCTATTGAAATCTGCTCTCTGATCGGTAGGAAGTGGGCCAACTTGGTGAGTCGGTCGACGATCACCCAAATAAAGTACTGACCTCTGGATGTATGTGGAAGTCCTGTCATGAAGTCCATGGATATCCCATCCCACTTCCACTCCGGGACCTCTAAAGGATGAACCAAGACTGCTGGTACCTTATGTTCTGCCTTCACTTGCTGAAAAGTGAGGCACTGAGAAACAAATTCTGCTACTACTTTCTTCATTCTCAGCCACCAGTGCTATCATCAGAGATCCTGGTACATCTTCACCACTCCTGGATGTACCGCTAGAGGGGATTTGTGGAACTCCCTCGACACTTCCTCCTGAAGTGACACTGGTACCATGGTATGTCCTCTAAAGAGGATGGTGTGCTCCCCACCTTTATAAAATCCATTAGGTACCTATCTTGTGGATATATGAGCATGTCGTGCCTCGTAGTCAGCGTCCCCAAGTTGTGCCTCCCTAACTCACTGAAGAAGTGGGGGAGTGACTATAAGAGACTGAAGGAAAACTACTCCATCATGTTCCACGAATGATATATGCAAAGCGGCCAGCTGCTCCATCGCCTCACCTAGTAGTTGTATACCAGACCTCCTACTGAGTGCATCTGCTACAACGTTCCCCTTCCTAGGAGTATAGAATATCTCGCAGTCATAGTCATGGAGGAACTCAAGAAAACACCGCTGTCTCAGGTTCATTTCCTTCTGATAGAAGATATACCTAAGACTCTTATGATCTGAGTAGACTGTAAAACGTTCACCCATCAGATAGTGTCGCCTCGTCTTCAAGGCGAAGACCACTGCTGCTAACTCCAGGTCATGGGTAGTGTAGTTCTGCTCATGTTGTCTCAGGTGTCGAGATCCATATGTGATCACCACTCACTCCTACATTAGGACACATCTGAGCCTAGTCCCTGATGCGTCGTAGTAGACTATGTACCCTACGCCCTCCTCTGGAAGCCTCAAAATTGGGGGCACTAGTCAGCCTCTGCCTCAACTCCTGAAAACTCCACTGACATTTCTCTGACCAAACAAAGGGTTTCCCCTTCTTCGTCAATGCTGATAGTGGTGCTGAAACTCTGGAGAAGTCTGGCACAAACCTCAGGTGTTATCTTTCCAAACCCATGAAACTTTTAATCTCCGTTACACTCCTGGGTGGCTCCCAAGAAAATACTGCCTCAATCTTCGCTGGATCCACTGCAACTCCAGCCTCCGATATGAAATGTCCCAGAAAGTGAACCTCTAAGATATATAACTGGCACTTCGAGATCTTACCATAAAGCTAATGCACTCGGAGTGTGTCTAGTACTACCTGCAAATGACAAGAATGCTCATCCTCGGTAGTTGAGTAGATCAGAATGTCATCGATGAAGACTACTACAAAGCGATCAAGGTATGGCTGAAAGATCTTGTTCATGAGTCCCATGAACACTGCTGGAGTGTTGATTACACCGAATGGCATAACCAAGAACTCATAATGGTCGTACTGGCATCTGGAGGCCATCTTCTTCATGTCCTCGTCTCGTACTCTGAGCTGGTGATAGCCTGATCTGAGGTCTATCATTGAGAACCATCGTGCTCCCTTCAGCTGATCAAAGAGGTCATCAATCCTCGGACGTGGGTGCTTGTTCTTCACGGTTACCTGGTTCAGGCACCGATAGTCAACACAAAGCCTCAAGCTCCCATCCGCCTTCTTGGAGAATAGAATTGGGGCTACCCAAGGAGAAACGTTGGGCTGAATGAATTCCTTCCCCTGAAAGTCCCCAAGCTGTACCCGCAGCTCACGAAGCACTGCGAGAGCCATTAGATATGCTAGTGTAGATATTGGTGCCATCATGGGGTACAGGTCAATGTAAAATTCCACCTCTTTATGAGGAGGTAAACCCAGAACATCATCAGAGAAGACATCCACATATTGGTCCACCACTACAAGATAGCTCAGACTCTCTACATCAACTGCTTCGAGGGTAAGTCTAGCCAACTGATGAGTGATCAGCTACACTCTCCTCTGGGTAAGTCCATCCTGCACTGAAAAGTCTCCCTTCTCGCCAGTGAAGGTAAACCTGGTCCCATCTGTGCGGTTACACCGCACTTTGCGCCTAATACAGTCAATCTGAGCATGGACTGTAGCGAACCATTCCATACCCAAGATGACGTTGTAAGGCCTCGATGCCACTACTAGGAGATCCCAGCCTAAAATCTCACCTCCTAGAGTAGGTTCACACTACTGGAACTAGTTCGTAATCATTGAATACACTCCCGTTGGAGTATCTAGACATAAGGATCGAGCCAACAGCTCCGTCGGAATCTTCGAGCTCCGAACGAGGGAAATGGAAATAAAAGAATGATTGGAACATGTGTCTATAAGTACTACAGCTAAGGTGCAGTAGACACAGATCGTACATCATATCATCTCTGGAGCACTATGATTGTAAGCCTCAGCTACCTGGAACTGAGCTCTCCCCTATCCATCTGCTCCCTACGGTTGGGGTGGACCTTCTAGTGGTGGCGGCGGTAACATCTCGAATCGTCGCTCACTGCCAGCTGCACAACCAGCTCCTCTCCTATGTCTTCCTGCTCTCTGCATACCTCCTTGGTCGAATCTCTATCTCTGCCTGGGCATTCCTTCAACCGTCTGATGATCATCTGTATGGTGGGTCAGACAGTCACGAGCCATGTGACCCTGCCCGCCGCATGTGTAACACTGCCCACTACTGGCATGAATAGCTCTGTCTCGGGTTCCCCACACAACCAACCCGAAATCATGTGGTCGTCCACCTATAGGTTTGGTCCTCTTGGATCTCAGTGTCATCTGTTTGCTTCCAGTTGCAGAAGACTCCGCTACGTGATGACTATTGGTGGGTCTCACTGTTGGTGACTGCTCATAAAAAAAACTCTCCACTAAGAGGGCTCTCTCTAATACCCCCTCCTGCGTCGGGATGTTGAGTGAGATCATCGAATCCCTGTTCTCTCGCCTAATACCCTGCTCGAAGGTTCGTTCCCTGAAGAATGGGTCTCGCACCATATCTGTGGAGTAGTATGATAGGTCAGTGAACCTCACTGAGTACTGATCCACAGTCATATTACCCTGTTGAAAATGAAGAAACTCCTGAATGCGCACTGCACGAAGAGTCTCTGGGAAAAACTCTTCCCGAAAAAGGCTCTTGAAGTCTGCTTAGAGAAGCGTCACCTCATCATGAACCTAGAGAATCAAGCTCCACCATCTGCCTGTTTCTGCCAGTAGAAGGCTGACGACAAGGATCACCATGAGATTGGCTCGTGTTCCTACTAGTCAGAAGACTACCGCCACGGTCTCCAGCCAATCCTCAGCCATTTGTGGGTTCATCTCTCCCCTAAACCTGGGTGGCCTCTGGCACTAGAACTCTTGAAACACGATCAGGCGGCATGCACCGTCTGCTGCTAGGGTCAGTGGCATCGGTGGCCCAATGGGTAATGGTACCGCTGGTGCCTCTACTAGAAGAGGGCCCTACACCGAGGCCTCATCGCTCGATGGGCTATTAGTGCATGATACTCTCATAACCCTAGCCAGTTTTCTGCATGGAGGCATCCTAAAAAGAAACAGGTGTTCCACGGTCAATAAGTTATACTTGGTGATCAGACTTAAGATATCACAAATAAAACTCTTGAAAACACACTCGCAATCAGTGTTTTCATGCACTGAGTTGGAAATCAGAAGTTAGGGTCCTGGTGTATGGATACGTTGGCCACCGCACCAACACTAGATTCCCTAAACTAATAACCACACTCACTACACTTAACTCTATTACCGTTAAAAAGAAAGATCAGAGTCATATGTTCTGTGGTATAACTGACTCCTCTGATACCAATTTGTCATGACCCATTCCCCGGGGCCCATGCCGTGACTACCCCAAGCCCGCCTTCCATAGGCCAGGGGCTCGCGACTAGCACCGAAAGGCGTAATCCCTAAAACTGGGAATCCATTGCCTTTATAACCTGTAATCACACGCAACTAAGCACACAGTAAGATGTGAACACAAGTAAACTGAATAGTAAATAGAGTGAGTATAGTAAGTAAAAGGGGCCAGAATACAAGCCCAAATGGAAAGTACAAGAAACTGAAAGAACAAGTAAACTGGAGAAAAAAGGAAGACAGTTTATGGGTCGTCCTCCGAGGTTCCTACCTGAAGGTTAGGTACAAATCGTCTCCTCAACACTCCACATCCACCCATCTCCTCTGTGAACCGACATGTCATATGGTCCAACTCCAAGCATCGTCCAGTCCCGGTACCCTCGTCCTCAGTCAGTGTTGTCTGTCGTCTGCATCCAACACAATAAGGTGCAGGTATAGCCCGTGTAGGGGTGAGTATAACGATAATCAGTAGGGACCCTAAGGCCCCCAAGGTATCACAAAATCCACCAAGTATGAAATCAATAGATAACCCTACTTAGTTATATGCACATACATATACCTAATTTTTCAAGTAATCCATCTCAATCATGAGGAAAACACAGAGGTACAGACTCATCTCACACCAGGTATATCATTAGGTATGGTAGTAGAGATTATTAGTTATAAATACTGAATAATCTTATTCCGTTAAGAGGCTCTGCTGCTGACCTGCACAGAATCGCTAGGAGCTGACCCATATAGAATCACTAGATGCTGACCCACACGTGATCGCTGGTGATGAACCACACATGATTGCTAGGAGGTGACCCACAGAGGATCGCTGGAGCGGACCCACATAGGATTGCTAGGATATGACCCACACAGGATTCCTAAGAGTTGACCAACACAGGATCGCTGGAGCTAACCCACACATGATCGCTGGAACTGACTCACACAGGATCTATAGGAGCTTACCCACACAGGATCGCTAGGAGATGACCCACACAGGATCGCTTGAGCTGACCTATAGAGGATCACTAGGAGATGACCCACACAGGATCGCTAGGAGCTGACCCACACAGGATCACAAGAGCTGACCCACATAGGATCACTGGAGCTAACCCACGCAGGATTTCTAAGAGCTGACCCACACAGGATCGCTAGGATCTGACCCACACAGGATCACTAGGAGAGCACTCTTCTCATCACAGCTAGCTACTGGGTTTCTGCACTAGGCTTGCTTGTCTCCGGAAGAGTATGCTCACTAAACCACTGGTCGATTCTCTAACTGCCACGATGCCCCCTAAAGAAGTATCTCAAAGGACCACCACATCATAGGGGTATCAACTCAACAGACGGTGCCTTAATCGGACGTCCGGTCTGTGAGTTATTAGCCTTTTAGTCCCAGGGGCCCGGTTGGATTTGTGCTTCATCCAACCCGACCATACCCCATATTAACCCAAATCTCTAGTGGGTTATACTCAAAGGGACCGTCTCGCTCCAATATTTCATTTTCCGCTGACAGTTAGTCAAATAGACGTCCAGTTCCAAATTTATGGTCAAAAGAATGTAAATGGGTCATTATGGGCTCGGGTCCGGTCCGACCCGGTCGAACCGACCCGGCCCAACCTGGTTCGGGTCAACTCGGCCTGATCCGCTGGCTCCAGCCCGACCTTCTGGGTCTAGTCTGGCAGGCCGTGAGGGGCCACGGAGGGCCACAGGTGGCTGCGAGGCCGTAGAGGGTGTCGCGAGGGTGAGAGGCCGTGGGTCGGCTCAGCCGGAGCAGTTCGGCCGGAAGGGCAGGGGAGGCTCGAGCGGCAGCTCAGCCCAGACGGCGGCGGTGGCTTGGATATCAGTTTGTCCCGGTGGCAGTGGCTCGGCAGCGGCTCGGCCCAGACGGCAGCTCGGCCCAGATGGTGGTGGCGGCTCGGACGGCAGCGGTGGCGGCTCGGACGGCGGCGATGAAAACTCAGCCCGGACGTCGACAGCGGCTCAGACGGCGGCGACGACTTAGCCTAGATGGCGGTGGTGACTCAGGTCAGCTCAGCTGCGGATGACGTGGAGCGGCGGAGGCCGTGGGGCGGTGGGGCATCGTACCTTCATCGGCGGTTCTCGAGTTCCACCGGTGCCGATCGCCGGCACCAGTCGCCTTCTTCCATCGTGAAGGATACACCATTCAAGAAGAATGGTGGAGGGGTCAGGCCATGTTTGTTTGGACCGCACCCTCCGCATTAGAGCGGTATCAAGTGGCTCAACAAGAACAAGAATTTTTATGGAAGATGTTTAAGAACTTCAATCCCCACAACCTTTGTCATCACTAATCTCATTCCCATAAAAGTAACTTAGAAGGGAAGAACATGGGAACAAAACCCCTACTTCGTTTGATTCGTCGACTGAGATCACGAGGGAGAAGAAAACGTCATTGGGGAGGGTAAGATGATCATCTATTGAATACATCCCACATTAGAGGATGTCCCGAGGAAGAAAGTCAAAGTTGATGTTGGCGTTCTTCATTGGCATTCTTCATTGGAGTGCTTTCTCCCAAGTTCTCCAACGCTCTCTCTTTTGCCAAGCCTTTTCTCCAATTCCTCCAAAATGAAAAGGTATCCCAAGATAATAGATTATGATATCTATTATTTATTTTGTTGGCACAATTTCAAAATATACTAATTAATTAAATTTTTTTGGCCTAATAAATGTTGGAGGATTTTAAGAGGCTCTCCCACATTTAATAGTAAGTTTGAGGGTTTCTCCATTAAAGGGGATTTCAAGGGGTTTATACCTCAGGTGGTCCCCACCACCATAACCTCTCATGGGAGGTTAGTTCAGGTGGTCCCCACCATCATAACCTCTCATGGGAGGTTTATGTCTGGTGGTCCCCACTTCTCAACATCCACATGGAATTAAAATAAAAATAAAAGCTACACAATTTTTATTTTTATTTTATTCTTTCACGAATATGTGAAAAGATAACTTCCACCATCAACCTACTACAGTTGATGTGAAGGTCTCCTTAAGCGAATACTGGTGTTGTGATTTCAACGGTGCCCTCGGATTTCAATTTTGAGCACTGGTTCAAAAGTTAGAAAAACCCACTCGCACGTTTATTGAACGTACCTAAAATAAAGTTCAGAAATTCATTCTGGGAACTCTGGGCCTTAGAATTATGCACCGTCAATTTTCACAGACTTGTAAAATTTCCATTTATTTAAAAAAATTACATGTAAATTCCATGTATTTACATTCTCCCCACCTCAGGGCTTTACGTCCCCGTAATCCACAACTCATAACTAGGTAAACAAGTGGGGGTACTGAGCACGTATCTGAGCCTCCCGCTCCCATGTGCTCTCCTGGAGGTTCCTGTGTTGCCAGTGAATGTGCCCAGAGGTATCGACCATCCATGAAGGACCTGCTCCTGTCGATCCTCAATCTCAATTGGAACCTCTATAAAAGTCACCCCATCTTCGACGTCTAGATTTCCATGGTCAATGATGTGGGAAGGTTCGTGCATGTATCTCCTCAGCTGGGATACATGGAAGATGTCGTGCACCTGGTGCAACTGAGGTGTAAGAGCTAAGTGATATGCCACCTCGCCAACTATGTTGAGGACCTGAAAAGGTCCAATGAACCTCAGAGATAACTTGCTGCCTCGGCCAAATCTCCACAAACCTTGTCAAGGTGAGACCCATAGAAAGATGTGGTTGTCATCCTAGAACTCCAAAGGTCTCCATCTCCTATCAGCATAAGACTTCTACCTACTCTGTGCAGTCTTCATCCAATCCTGGATGATCTTCACTTTCTCTGTGGTAGCCTGTACCATCTCTAGTCCCACTAGTGTTGACTCCCATGGGTCAGTCCAGCACAAGGGTGATCTTCAAGGTCGCTCGTACAACGCCTCGAAATGTGTCATCCCAGTGGTGGAGTGATAGCTATTGTTGTACGCAAACTCCACCAAAGGAAATTGATCCTCCCAATAGAGACCAAAATCAAGGACACAAGCACACAACATGTCTTTGAGGGTCTGAATAGTCTTCTCAGTCTGACCATCCATTTGAGGATGGAAGGCGGTGCTCAAACGAAGCTCCATTCCGAAAGCCTCCGGCAACCCCTTCCATAGCCAGGAAGTAAAACGCGCATCACAATTAGATACAATCGTCGAGGGTAATCCATGTAGCCATACAATCACATGCACATAGAGGTATCCCAAGCTCTCTATTGAACCCTACTCTATGATCGGTAGGAAGTGGGCCAACTTGGTGAGTTGGTTGACGATCACCCAAATCAAGTCCTGACCTCTGGATGTACGTGGAAGTCCTGTCACAAAGCCCATGGATATCCCATCCCACTTCCACTCCGGTACCTCTAAAGGATGAACCAAGCCTGCTGGTACCTGATGCTCTGCCTTCACTTGCTGACAAGTGAGGCACCAAGAAACAAATTCTCCTACTAATTTCTTCATTCCCGGCCACCAGTGTTGTCATCAGAGATCCTGGTACATCATTGCCACTCCTGGATGTACCGCTAGAGGGGATGTGTGGAACTCCCTCAACACTTCCTCCTGAAGTGATACTGGTACCATGGTATGTCCTCTGAAGAGGATGGTGTGCTCCCCACCTTCAGAAAATCCATCAGGTACCTGTCATGTGGATATATGAGCACATCGTGCCTCATAGTCAGCATCCCCATGTTGCACCTCCCAGACTCACTGAAGAAGTGGGGGAGTGACTGTAAGAGACTGAAGTAAAACTACTCCATCATGTTCCATGAAGGTTATCTGCAAAGTGGCCAGCTGCTCTATCACCTCACCTAACAGTTGTATACCAGAACTTTTACTGAGTGCATCTGCTACAACGTTCCCCTTCCCAGGAGTATAGACTATCTCGCAGTCATAGTCCTGTAGGAACTCAAGCCAACACCACTATCTAAGGTTAATGTCCTTATAAGAGAAGATATACCTGAGACTCTTGTGATCCAAGTAGACTGTAAAACGTTCACCCATCAGATAGTGTCGCCACGTCTTCAAGGCGAAGACCACTGCTGCTAACTCCAGGTCATGGGTAGCATAGTTCTTCTTATGTTGTATCAGGTGTTGAGATCCATATGCGATCACAACTCGCTCCTACATTAGGACACATCTGAGCCCGGTCCCTGATGTGTCTTAGTAGATTACGTACCCTACGCCCTCCTCTGGGAGCCTCAAAATGGGGGCACTAGTCAGCCTCTGCCTCATCTCCTGAAAACTCTACTGACATTTCTCCAACCAAAAGAAGGGTTTCCCCTTCTTCATCAATTTTGATAATGGTGCTGCAACTCTGGAGAAGTCTAGTACAAACCTCCGGTAGTATCCTGCCAAACCCAGAAAACTTCAAATCTCCGTCACACTCCTGGGTAGCTCCCAATAAATTACCACCTCAATCTTCGATGGATCCACTGCAACTCCAGCCTCTGATATTACATGTCCCAGAAAGTGAACCTCTCGGATCTAGAACTGCCACTTCGAGAGCTTACCATAAAGCTAGTGCTCTCGGAGTGTTTCTAGTACTACCTGCAAATGACAGGCATGCTCCTCCTCGGTAGCTGAGTAGATCAGAATGTCATAAATGAAGACTACAACAAAACGATCAAGGTATGATTGAAAGATCTTATTCATGAGTCCCATGAACACTACTAGAGCGTTGATTAGACCGAATGGAATAACCAAGAACTCATAATGGTCGTACCGGCATCTTGGGTCCATCTTCTGCACATCCTCATCTCGTACTCTGAGATGGTGATAGCCTAATCCAAGGTCTATCTTTGAGAACCATCATGCTCCCTTCAGCAGATCAAAGAGGTCATCAATCCTCAGACGTGGGTACTTGTTCTTCACAGTCACCTGGTTGAGGCGCGGATAGTCAACACAATGCCTCAAGCTCCTATATGCCTTCTTGGTGAATAGAACCGGGGCTTCCCAAGGAGAAACACTGTGCTGAATGAACCACTTTCCCTAAAAGTCCCCAAGCTGTACCCGCAACTCACGAAGCTCCACAAGAGCCATTCGATATGATGGTGTAGATATTGGTGCCATACCGGGGTATAGGTAAATGTAAAATTCCACCTATCTGTTAGGAGGTAGACTCAGAACATCATCAAAGAAGACATCCACATACTGGTCCACCACTACAGGATAGCTCAGACTCTCTACATCAACCGCTTCGAGGGTAAGTCTAGCCAACTGATGAGTGATCGCCTGCACTCTCCTCTGGGTAAGTCCATCCTGCACTGCAAAGGCTCCCTTATCACCAGTGAAGGTAAACCTGGTCTCATCTCCGGAAGAGTCCTCTCCCCAAACCACTGGTCGATTCTACAACTACCATGATGTCCCTTGAAGAAGTATCTCAAAGGACCTCCATGTCATAGGGGTCTCAACGTAACAGATGGTGCTTCAATCAGACGCCCGGTCTGTGAGTTATTAGCCTTTTAGTCCCGGGGGCCTGGTTGGATTCGTGCTTGATCCAACAGGACCATACCCCATCTTAACCAAAATCTCCAGTGAGGTATACTCAAAGGGACCTTCTCGCTCCAAGATTTCTAGCACCGCTGACGGTTCTTCAAATGGACGTCTGGTGCCAAAGTTATGGTCAAAAGAATGTAAATGGGTCGTAGTGGGCCTGGGTCTAGTCCGAACCGGTCGAACCGACCCGGCCCAAACCGGCCTAGGCCGACCTGGTTCGGGTTGGACCATCCTAACCCACTGGTCCGGCCTAGCCCGTTGGGTTCGGCCTGGCCCGCTGGGCGGCCTGGCCCGCTGGGTCTAGCCCGGTAGGCCGCAAGGGGCCGCGGGTGGCCGCGGGTGGCCAAGAGGCCGCGGAGGGTATTGCGAGGGCATGAGGGCACGGGGAAGCTCACCCGGAGCAGTTCAGCCGAAAGGGCAGCGGTGGCTTGGGCGGTGGATTGGGCGGCGGTTCGGCCCAGACAGCGACAGCGGCGACTCAACCCAGACGACGACGGCGGTGACTCAGCCCAGACGACGGCTGTGACTCGGGTCGGCTCGGCTACGGATGGCACGGAGCGACGAAGGCCGTGGGGCGGCGATGGCCACGGGGCGGTGGGGTGCCATGCCTTCATCTGTAGTTCTCGAGTTCCACCGGTGCCGATCACCGACACTGGTCACCTTCACCAAAGTCACCTTCTTCCATCGTGAAGGATACACCATTCAAGAAGAACGGCGGAGCGGTCGGGCCATGTTTGTTTGGCCCACACACTTCATGTTAGAGCGGTAGAAAGCGGCTCAAAAAGAACAAGAACGTGTATGGAAGATATTTAAGAACTTTAATCCCAAAAACCTTCATCAATCACTAATCCCATTCCCGCAAAAGAAACTTAGAAGGGAAGAACAAGGGAACAAAACCCCTACCTCATTTGATTCGTCGACAGAGATCGTGAGGGAGAAGATGACATCATTGGGGAGGGGAATACGATCGTATATTGAAGACTTCCCATGTTGGAGGATTTCTCGAGGAAGAAAGTCGAAGTCTAGGTCAGCATTCTTTGTTGGCGTTCTTCGTTGGAGAGCTTTCTCCCAAGTTCTCCAAAACTCTATCTTTTGCCAAGTCTTTTCTCCAATTCCTCCAAAATGAAAAGGTAGCCCAAGATAATAGATTATGATATCTATTATTTAGTTTTTTGGCACAAATTCAAAATAGACTAATTAATTAAATTGAGTTGACATAATAAATGTTAGAGGAGTTGAAGAGGCTCTCCCACATTTAATAGGAAGTTTGAGGGTTTCTCCATTAAAGGGGAGTTCAAGGGGTTTATACCTCAGGTGGACCCCACCACCATAACCTCTCATGGGAGGTTAGTTTGGGTGGACCCCACCATCATAACCTCTCATGGGAGGTTTAGGTCGGGTTGTCCCCACTTCTCAACATCCACATGGAATAAAAATAAAAATAAAAGCTACACAATTTTTATTTTTATTTTATTCTTTCACGAATATGTGAAAAGCTAACTTCCACCCCCAACCTACTATGGTCGAGGTGAAGGTCTCCTTAAGTGAATACCGGTGCTGTGAGTTCAATGATGGCCTCAGATTTCAATTCCAAGAATCGGTTTAAAAGTTAGAAAAATCTGCTCGCACATTTACTGAACGTACCCAAAATAAAGTTCATAAATTCATTCAGGGCACTCTGGGCCTCGGAATTATGCGCCGTTAATTTTCACGGACTCGTAAAATTCCCATTTATTTAAAAAAAATATATGGAAATTAGGGGTCTTTACAATTATTTACTAATTACTACTAATTATAATTCATCAATTCTAATTATGATTTATTAATCTTAACTACACATCAATTATAATTTGTCAATTTTTATGATGATTTATTAATATTAATTATTAATTATTTGCATAATTATTTTTAATTAATATAATTTTATTATTTTAATTATTAGTCATTTAATACTAACTAAAATTGATTATATCAAACAATGATTACGTAATCCTAATTAAATATCATTATCTAATATTAAAGGAATTTTATTAACTACTCTTTATTGTTGCATCTTTATAAATTATTATTCATAATATATGACTAATTAAACTATTAATAAGTTAAATCTAATTAATTAAACACTCAAATAAAAAATAGTAATTTAAAAAAAATTAAAAAATACTTCTAATTGATTTTTTTTAATTTATGCACCCATTGGAATTCATCTCTAGAAATTCATCACCTACTAGGTTTAGCCATCATAATGAGTGGGAGAAATTTGATAGAAATGTGAAATGAGTGAAATTTATGAGGGAAGAGTCTAGGGAGGGTCTTGTTTTATAGGGATGATTGCAAACTCATTGCTACCTTGAGCACATTTAACATTTTTAAAAGCAAAAGGAATTTAGGTCGGTAATACCTTTCATATAAAAAATGTGAAAGGAATTTCTACCCTCAATGCATTTTCCCCATATCGATGACATGGAAAATGCATTGAGGGTAGAAACACATTTCGAAAAATATAAAATGTGTTCCCCCCTTTAACACCTTTCATACCCATATTTAAAATTAATTTAAACCTTAACCCATTTTTATTTAAAAACGCACTAACAAAACTCAAAAGGATCATAATTGATCCATAAAAAATTTAGGCTTGGCTGTGAAGAAATTGGTTTTCTAGCTAAGTGCTGAATTTTTTAAAGGATAAAATCTATATTGAATTTCGTGGATTCAGATGAAAGAAAAGTGAAATATAACTAATGTCTATAATGAATATATAAGTGTAAACTTCTTAAAAGTGTGGAAATAGTTGTAGGATGAGATTATAAAGACAGAACTATTCACAAAAAGTTTCAAGTTGTGTTGGTTTGTTTAGTGGGAATATAGTGATGGCTTTGATCAAGCGATGGTCATCCACAAAAATTTAATGGTGGTGCAATAGATGAAACCATATAGATTTTTTAATGTTTTCCTATAAATAGTTGGGTGGGTTCACTTATATAAAAAAAATATTTTCCTATTTATTTCATTTATGGTTGAAGAGATGGTGGTAAGGGTGGCATGTATTTTTCATGGAATCATTTGTACATATTCCATTTCTTATAATACCAATTTTATAGTGCTCCTCCCATAGAGTAGTTAAAGTCTCGAACCATATTTTTTCAATGTTCTTTCCACTTTTTGTTGAGTATGTTTCTTTCGGTTAATTGTATATTAGAAGGTATTATTTTGATCGTAGTTTAAATTTATTATGTTATAGGGGTGAGTGTTTTCTTGGTTCTAGATACATCATATTGAGTGTCATTTCATCTTGGAATTTATAGACTTTATTCCTCATTTAATGTTCTAAAGGGTTGCTTCCAAATTAGATGTATATGGTACTAAAAAGTAGTATCAGATCTTGGTAATAGAATTCTATATAATAAAACCATGGTTAGGTGTTCAGAGCTAAGATTTTAGTGGTTTTATTAGGTTGAACTTTTAGGATACTTCTTATATAACGGTCATTCCATTATTCTTTTCTATTTCAGTGGGAGTTATTTTTCAATAGGATGGAATTAGAAAAAGATAAGGTCTAGTTTTACAAGTTTTATAGGTTAGATATCATATTCTAGAGGGAAAATATTTAATATTATCTATTACATATGGATTTGTAACTTTTTTTAAAGGGAGTAAAATCAAAAGAAATGTCAAAGGAATAATGATAAAATCCTGACTATAATTTAATAGGATTTGTTTGGATGATGTTGTCCTAGAACATGATTTACGACATCCAGGAAGTGAATACCGTGACTAAGTTAGCGACTAAACTTTCTAACATGTATGATAATCCAAACACTATGAAAAAAGTGTTTATGGTGTGATGAATATTTAGCATGAATGTATTAAAAGGAAGGTTGGTGGTGGATCATGTTAATGACTTCAATATGATTCAGATTTAGTTATAGGCTGTGAATGTAAATTTCATGGGGGAAGTGTTGCCACTAATCCTTATAGAATCACTTATAGAATCATGGGATGTGATTTTTATCATGTTTATCAATCCTAATGGTAAGATTTACTTAGTCATTGAGGACATCTAAGATTTTATTTTGAATGAAGAGATTCTGTAGAAATAAATTCAAGGAACTATTGGAAATTATTTTAGTGAGAAATATATGTTATTATATACTTAGTGGAAAGGTTTGAAGAAGGTGAAGAAAATAATATAAAGAATTTTAGGTGATTTAGTTGGGCCAGATGAGACACCCTAGACAAGCACTCCTAAATCTGATGCTAAAAACATATTATTTACATATTAGTTTTGATACCAGGAAAAGTGACCCAAACTTAACCATTGATAATTATAATATCAACAAACAATATTGATCCACTTACAAACACAATACCGTTTAGGTTTAGAGTTTTATAAAATTAAAAAAAACTTTTAACTAATAAAATCCATATCTATCTCATTGAATGGGTATTTTTTACACTAAACAAACGATTACTTATTATACCATAAGTCTTAAATATCTCCAAAAACTAATTTCATACATGATACCCATATATAAATTTCAAATGTAATTATATTATTTATAACCATGTGAAATGGAAACATAAGAATGGTGATATAAAATGCTTATTAAGGGTAAACATAAGTGATAATAATTGAAGATCATAAGTGCGCATAAGATAAACATGTGAGTATGAGAACATAATCAAGGTACATGAACACATCATAAGGAAATAATATAAAATTAAACATAGATCATAAGTTGTGAATCATAAAATAAGGATTTTAGCATAAAGAAGTAGATATTATAGGATTGTGGACCCATAATAATGTGCAAACAACATAAGTCAAGACATCATAAGCATAAATCAAGGATCAAAACCAAGACAACATAACAAAGTGAACAAAGTCCCATAGTGGATTTGGTTTACTAACTAGTCCATTATAATTCATATCATGAGATATAAAATATTACCCAATGTATTAAAGGGATGTATAATTTTGGACCCACTAGTCACATTATAATATGTACATGTATACGTGTTCCATATAAGAAATCATTCATAATTTCATCGAAGAAAAATTAAACTGGGAAAGAAATGGGTTTCATGAAAATTTACACAAAGAATTATCATAATACATTCAAATAAAGAAGGTGGATGGTATTATTATAGAATATATATAATGAATCATAAGAATTATTATAGTATATTGGAATAAATTATAAACACTTTCAAAAAGAAGTTGATTTACTCAACACTTTCAAATGGTATCACATAAGAAGATATCGAGATTTGGATCATTTGATACCATAATTTCAATATCTCAAAATAAATACATCATAATATCATATAGATGTTAATTAAAGAAGCATAACTTCAAAAGAGATATATATTTTTTAGTTTGATAGGAAAATGGATATGAAATAATTTCCACAAAGCCTTTTTAGAAAAGTTGTAAATAAAAACTAATAAATCACTTCAAAAATCCATTTCAAGGGGGTGAAAAGAGGAAATTGAAAAACCTTACATAAAAAAATTCATAATCTTTAATTCTTGAAAATAAATTAAGTTAAAGATAGGAAATGTGGAGTGGAGGATAAAAATATACATAATAAGAATTGGATCACTTTATTTGTTCTTCTAAAACATTAACTTTATTTTCAAAATGAAAAATTCAATAAAATAGGAATGAAATTACATTGTAAAATTATAAAAACATGTAAAATAATATTTATAATTAAGAATAGACATATTGGTAGGAAAATGAATTCATGAAGAAAATGTTGAAAAGGTGGTCCTTTTCACATTTTGTGTAGAAAATGTTAAAAATATTCCTTTTAAACCTTTAAAAAGTAAAAGATAATATAAAATGAACATAAAAATAATTTATGTATAGATAATAACATTATTTAAATAATATAAATAATATTTACATGGAATAAATGTTCTTTTAGAAAGGATATGACTTTTTCTTAATATCATCATATTTTTATAGAGAATAAAATAAAAAAAGAAGAAGATTTTGATTTAAAGATGTAATTTTATTATAGATAAATAGAAATATACATATATAATAGAAAAATTATAGAATAATAGAAAATTATAAGTGCATAGTCAAGAAATAAATTTTATAAACCAATTAAATGTAAATTGACTCGATGAAAACCTTATAGATTTGGTAACATTTGAAACAAACACCCTGGAAAGAGTGAACCATTGAAGTATTTTTAAATCCAATGAATTGATTAAAATTTATGATAAAAAATACATCCCTGGGAAGAATATTTACCACATAAAATAAATAATGTGTTGAATATAGAAAATATCTTAATGAAATAAAATTTAGATGAGAATACTCTTACTGACATTATAATTTGTGAACTAAGAAACATTTGAAAAGGATTTTATGTGAAAAAAATTAAATCCATAGAAAAATAAATGAGGAAATAAAACATGATACAATAATACATTTTAATTCACCCAAACTAGAATAATGGAGTTTAAGAAGAAACATTATAACTCGGTGAAAGGAAATTGAGTTAAGAAAACCCCTTACAACTTATAAAAATTGAATTGAAATCCATTGAAATAAAGAACATGATTTGGATTTTTAAATCCCAATAATTACAAGAATAATATAGTATAATATATTCATAGATTGGTGAATCAAAATAACAACATATAAAAAGAAATATGGTTCACAATATGAAACATGTCTCGAGGAATTGAAATTGAGACCAAGAAACCCTTACCTTAGGTCCTACTTTATTTCATCATGTTTGTACCAACTGTATGGTAAACTTATTTTTATTAAAACATAAATCTAGAAGTGAATTACATTAAATTTTTTATTTTTTATTATTTATAACTATTTTAATTTATTTATTACTATTTATTTTAAAGATAAAATTTCTTAAAGACGTTTTTTTTATAAATTATCCCCTTTTGTTTTGATTTTTTGATTTAGCTTATTTTTAAATTATAATTTGTAAAATTATTTATAAAATATTATAATAAATTAAAATAAATTTATATTATATAATCTACACTAACCATCCATGTTGTCAGTGATAAGTAAAGCAGTGACAATATCCTCATAGTCAGATTAAACCGACCATTATCGGGACGTGTCAAAAGAGAGGGGGAGAGAGAATATTCTATAAATGGATTAAAATAGTTATACCAGTATCATAATAACATTTATATGTTATATAATTATATATTAAATCTTTTATAATAGTAGAAAAAGGTAAATTTATTGGTATAGTAGAAATAAGTAGAGATGAAAATGATGAAAAGAGAATCGGGGTTACCTGTTCATTTAAGATTTAATCCTTTAAAAAATCCTTGAAGTCATGGAGTTGTGTAAATCCATAATGTCCCTAAGGATACTAAGAGACTTAGAATAGGGTAAATGGGTAGATATTTTTATTTTATAAGCTAATGGTAAGTGATTTTCTATGGGAAAGGAGAGGGGGTATTTATACATGAGAAGAGAGATATTTTTGGATTAAAATATTCTTTTTTTCATTTAGGCTAAAAAATTTAGAATAGTTCTAATTCCCATAAATTTGATGCTAAATTATTAAATAATCAAGGTTTATTTGAAATTTAAATCAATACAAAACAAAATTACACCTTTGAACCGCTCAATTAAATGTAAAGAACCAAATATAATTTCTTATTATGATAAAATATAATTTAGGTTCTAAAATGTAAAATATTGGTTTCTAAATTTAATTTAATATTTTTAAATTCATTATTTTAATTATTAAATACATTTTTTGTTTATAAAAATGTTTCATAATTTTTCATGTCATGTTTACATCATCATAATTCATAAAAGTTACACTATTTTTAAAAACTTTAATTGTTATTATTCACTAAAAAATCAACTTTTTTAGAAAAATGACAAAAAAATCACTCTAAGGTAAATTCGGCATGATGATTTAAAAAATGAAATTATTTTTATCAAAATATTTTTTTTAATATTTAAGAATTTAAATTTTAAATTAAAACTTGAAATATAATTAAAAATAATTTTTATTAAAAAATGTATTTTAAAACTTTTAAGAATTCATAATCTTATTTCATACAAATTACTAATTTAAATAAGGTTTAGTTTATTTTTTTTACATTGAGATTTTTTATTATAATAATCCATTAAAAGAATTCAATTTAATTTATTAAGATAAATATATATAATATATAGAAAAATGCAATCCTTCAAAAAATATGTCTTTTAAGACTGAATGATTTTAATAACTTCCCATTGAATTTAATTATTTATTTTATAACCATTAAATTTATTTAAGTCATTGGTATTATAGAACATTAAATTATTATTTAAAATAATAATAATAATATTTAATGAATTAAAATAAATCATTTTAACTATATTTTTGTTTACTTGAGGTTTTACTCTTCTTATAATTTTCATAATGATATTTCACATTTTATTCTCATGATATATTAATGTTTATCTTTTATTGTAAAATATATCTTGGTTCATTTTAGTTTGGAGTTGTATATGATACAAGCTATTCCACATAGTATTTATTTAAAGGAAAATATATACTAAAATCTTGGGGTGTTACATTCCACCCTCCTTAAATAAATTATGTTATCATTATTTTAATTTCTCTCACTAATTAAAATAGATGAGGGTATTATTAATATAGTCATGACTAATGATATAAACATGTATTAAAATGCTTCATAATGGTTTGTAAATATCATATGAAATATCCAAAGCATATCCTCCAAGAGTATTAAAATAGGTGTGCAGTTAGTTCCTCTTATTGTACATCGAGTGATGATCAAGTTAATACTCGACCAACCTTTATCAGGTTTATTATCCCTAGATGCATTAGAATAAGATCCTATAATCATGGTTAATATATTTATAGGGTTTTCATTACTAGGAAATCACACACTCTTTACTTCAAAAAAAATTAGGTTGTTTTCCTATATTTAGATTTATCCCATGGGTTTTAATAATGTCATATAGTCCCAATTTACAATAATAATTAAATCAAGATCTTTCTTACTGTATTCCAAACACAAAATTCATAGAATCATATATTCATAGAAATCAGCTTAACCTTTATTCCCAATCAACATTAAACACATAATAATCAATATATACCCCAATCATATATACTCCTAAAAAGATATTAATATTTTCACAAAATAACCTGAATTTGCTTAAAATAAAATTACACACTAAACCTAAGGGTTACCTATACCTCAATCATAAATCATTTCTAAAATCCAAATAAAAATATACAAAACACCATTAATCGCCTTAAAATCTAGTAACATTAGACCTCAAAAGGTGTATCAATTCCATTAAACTTATGATCAAACTTAAACTTATTAACTCATTATGGTATTCATAACTCATTAAATATCCTAATTTGATAAAATCATAACCTATATAGTTATTTAAACCCTTATTTGATACCAACAAAGACACCTCAGGCCCTCACTCCCAATTCAGATGTTAAAAGAATATTCTTTACTTACTAGGTTTGATACCAACTGAAGAGACCCAATATTAAAAATCCATAATTATAATCTCAATAACCAATATCGATTCACTTACACACTCATGACAGTTTAGGTTTTGAGTTTTAGAGAATTAGAAAAAACCTTTAACTAAAAAACTCATATCTTTCTCATTAAATGGAAATTTTTTCCAATAAACCAAGAATTCCTTATTTTAACATAAATATTCAAAATCTCCCATAAAATTCTCCACACATGATACCCATATATAAATTTCATATGTAATAATCTTCTTCATAACTTGGGGAAATGGAAGCACCAGAAGGATGATCTCAAATTCTCTATAAGGGTAAACATAAATGATAATAATCAAAGATCATTAGTGGGCATAAGATAAACATGTGGGTATGAGAACATAATAAAGGTATATGAACACATTATAAGGAAACTATATGTAATAAAACATATATCATAATCCATGAATCAAACCAAAAGGTGTTTGGAATAATGAAATAGATATCATACGATCATGTCATCATTTGATTTTTGGAAAAATGACATAAAATCATAACAATAAGTCAAGGATAACTGTTAAGAAAACAAAACATAGTGTACAAAGTCCCGTAGTGGATTTATTTTACTCCTTATACTATACATGTCATCTCATTAGATATAAAACATTACTCAATGAATTATGGGGATGTATAATTCAAGGTCCTCCCATCAAATCATAATATATATATGTTGTAACACCCTGATATTTTAAAATATATTTTACATTGAAATTAAATGTGTTTAATATCTTACTTCACATGTGTTGGGTCCTGAAATTTCCACAAACAAGATTAAGATTAGTCCATTAATTTTTAAAAGGAGAAAAACAAATTGGAAGAAGAGTTGAAGGAAAAGTATTCAAAGGAAATAAACCACAAAGGGCAGAGCAATCCCATGAAGCATAAATCGCTTCACAGACCAATGACCTATATGGAATTCCACCACTCCGTGACGGGATCACAAATGAAAAAAAAATAATGAGAAGGGGTGGAGCAGGCGGCACCCAAAAATGAATAAAATTTGTTTTTAGGGAGAGGCAGTGATTTCTATCCGCACAAATGAACCACCCTCATAAAATAAATTTTTTATGGGTTGAGGTGGTATCATTGGATCCTGAAAAATTAAATGAAGTCATTTTCGGGGCTAGGAAGGGATTTTCACATCCGAAAATTATTCCCCCTACTGAAAAAGTCCTTCGTGGGATCCTGTAAAAGAAGGTATGCAACCTTCTGCAGATGACTGGAAAAGACAGTACCTGGTTCCTCTATTCTTCTATAAATAGACCCTGAGGGGAACCAAAATGATGTAAATACAAAAGTGTAAAGAGATGATGGTTCGTCTCAGAATCCAATCCATGCTGAGAATGAAGGTGTGCTTTCCTAAAACCCAAGAGTCGCCCTAAATTTGGGCGCTCCCTTGACCAATCCCATACTACTTCCTCAATAAAACTCTAATCAATGGAAGAATAAAAACAAGGCTACATAAGACCCACCACCTCCTCTAGGTGAGAAATATCCCCTTACACTCAAAGAAAGATTCACTCTATAGGTTGAATAAATTAAAGAGTTTAGGTGAATAAACACTGAATTAATATAAGGTATCGTTCCCTGGGAAGATCTTCAACATACACTTCTAACAGGTGTACCTCAGCCACAATGGTTCATCCCAATAATTGAAGTGAGACTAGGAAATTCTCAGGACACGTCACCTAGACCATTAGTCTACTTGGACCTGATCATGGATGGGTATCAATATTTTTCTCCATTAAGGAAATAGTTGAAAATATTTCAAGAAAATCCTCAAAAGATGACTATAGTCAGATAACCACCCCAAATACCGGTGGAACCAACATGTAAATTCCTACCTAATATTGCACCTATCCAAGACCAGGTTCCAAATAACACTCATAAAGGACTAATCTACATCATCTATGCATTGGAATCTCGATTAGAATATGTTGAGGAATGGTGTGAACCAATGTAGCCAGAACGGAAGACTTACCCTGACTGGGTAAGCGACACCCCGCCACCACCGAATTTCATGAGTCTTGTTTTTTCAGTGTTCAATGTATTAGGTGATCTATAAAAACACACGACCTACTATGCATCTCATTATGATACCATGATAGGAGATCCAGAGAAAAAAGAAAGAGTGAAACTTAGATGCTTTGTGTGAACCCTGCAAGGGCCAAAATTCATGTGGTACACTAGCTTTTTGGCTCATTCTATCACAGGATGTGAAGACCTCCACCAGTAGTTCCTCTTGTAGTTCAGCTCAACACTGCATAATACAACACTTAGTGACCTATACAACTAAAAAAATGAGAGAATAAGAGTCTCGAAATTCATTGTTTTATGGAAAGGTTTGACCTATTTTCTAAACTGACCACAACCACAAAAAGATATGATTGATATGTGCATTGATAACCTCCACGATAAGCTGAGAATGTCACTCATCCTGGTGAAATATATAAGTGGGTTCTAATATTTCTCTACCATCACCCAAAAAATGTAATACTTCATATATAAGACCAAGATCAACTCTCAGATAACCCCACCGATCCAAGGCAAAAAATTGGGAAATGTGGAAGTGGCCTTTGTCATGCTTAAACCCGCCTATACAACTGCTCTAGCTCAAAGGCATACACTGTATCGTGAAGCACCCCCCAAGAATCAATAAAACCCCCCTCATCGATAGGATGAGAAATGGAGACCCAAGAAAATTAAACTTGAGGAATGAAAGAATAATGTTTACTCATTACGAGATGATCAAGTCTATGGTTATTTCATAGCCTCTATACACCATGATTTACTATGTCTTCTAGAACCAAAAAGGTCTAATGAAGTGGATCTCGATGAATGGATAGATTATTTCCCCATTTAGCGGATACTGGGAAACAACATTCAAGAATGTTTCATCTTCAAATACCTTCTACAAAAGATGATAGATTTCAGGCAAGTAAAACTAGGACCACCTCCAGCTCAAGTGGCATATGTTTCAACTAATGCCTCTAAGGAAGGAGGTTAATGGAAAGAAGTTGTTAGCATAAGTTCACATAATTTTGATAGTTGGATGACTCATAAAATAGTCAACCGAGCTCCTGGAATAATCCAAGTGCAATTGAAGCAACCAAATATTCCCCCAAATGCTTCCACCTCAACACATCCAACTCCATCAGAGTAATAAATATCCAAAGTCAAACCCTTCAAAAAATAGTGTGGACTAAAAGATAGATAAGAAGTGTAAGAGGATGAACCTGCACTAATTCCAAATTTTTCTTTGACACTCTCAGATTTTATATCCTCCATTATGAAAAAACGAGCACCACCCCACCAAATGGATCTATTATAAGTGATTACTCGGGTAGATTCATCATTGTAATAAGAGTTTATTTTTGGTTACATTAATGTCACTCACTTAATAGATCCATTCTCTGATGATTATTATGGCTATGAGCCTGAGTTCCCCATGCCATATCAGGGAACCGGAAGAAAAGGTTGTATAAGTTGAGGATATCAGGGAAGGCTCAACCACAAAAGAAGCTAAACTTCTCACCATACCTCTACTTAGACCTTAAAAATTATAGAAACTCATAGAATAACCCTTTAATGGGTCCAATAGGAATAGAAAAATCCACCTACACCTACAAGAAGTCACCCAGACCCAATAAATATGGAATACCAATCAGGAGATGAACATTTATCATATATCCATCGATGAGCAGGCAAACCTGCCCATCCCAACTCTCCAAGGACAAAAGCACCTCCAGCTCCTATCCCAAGGGTTGATCTGTCTTCATCAAATTCCCAAGACCCTAAAATGCCTATGAAATAGCATCACCACACTGGGAATAATTGGCATTTAGATCAGAAGTATGACAGTCTAAAATATTTATCCTTAATATCATCCAAACTATCAATCATGGATGCCCCAATTTTATCAAAAGACCTCAAGGAAGCACTCATATAAGCTTTGTTAAGCCCCTTAGAGTTTTAAGTTGAAGTGGTCCCCACCAAAGTCTATCAGACAAAGACCAATCCCATGGATATCCACATAGTTATCTCATTCAAGAATCAAGAAGAAGACACTATTATACAGGTGCACATCAAACACTTCTATATTTCTGTCAAGATAAATGGTGTTGATGTTAAAAAAATTCATTGAAAATGGATTTGGAGCTAACCTCATTCTAGTATGAACACTTCACCAGCTGGGATGCGATAAGAATATCCTAACACCTACCTCTATTACATTTCAAGGCCATGAAAAAATACAGCATAATTCATTGGGACAAATCAAGCTCAAGACTTAGTTTGGGCACCTTGTGTCCAACTCAGAATTTTTGGTCATACAAAAAAACATGGCCTTCAATGTCTTACTGGGAAGGTATTGGTTTCATCAGCACACAACGATTCCCTCATCATACCATCATACCATCAGTGCATCAAATATTTCATTAATGTAAAAAACGGGACATTATACACCAATAAGACCCCATTCGAATCCTATGAGTTGCATTATATTGATACAGGATTCTATTAGGGGAAAGGAAAGTGACACTTGGTCGATGGTGTTGATTGGGTCACCACCCTGAATGGTTTGGAAATGATCCCAGCCGACCCCTTCAAACAACTCAGATAAGAATATGTATTTTCCATCAATCATGTTGGGTGTATGAGTCCAAGTTTGGATATGTATTTAGCAGTCCTCGTGATTTCAGTCATGGACACTAAGTCTAATAGTGTTGAAAAATCCATTAATAGCCAAGATAGTGGTGAATTATCAAATGTAAATTCCCTCAATCCATCATTAGAGATCTAGGAAATAATTTCCTTACTCACTATAGTAGGAGAGGAAGAAGACACCCCTTCATCCCTCACTCCATCCTATCTAGAGTTTCAAGGTAATCCCTCAATGCAAGATGGCTCAGAATAAGTCTCTTTATCTTCCAAATACCAAGATCTTGAATCTTCTCCCAACTCTATAGATCTCATCTCATGAATTGTTTCCCCATCATAATAAGAGGACGAAGATGAAGAGGAGGAAGAGGAAGCATAGGAGGACCTTGGGGGTTCCCCTATTTTATATGATATTGTGGATAGAGAAGGAAGATTCTAGTTTTCGACTCTATGGAACTAATCTTTCATAGGATCAGTAGGGAAATAGAAGGACCTTATGTGATGAAGGTAGGCTCCCAAACAGTTGGAACTAGGCTATAAGATGTGGTAGAAAAGGACCTTGTTTCCATGGTTTCACTGAAGGATATTTTAGTGGGAGTTCTTCATGTCAATGACATCAGACTTTATAGAGGCTATAGTTACTGGATGAAGGTTAGTTCTGATAGTGTTGTTGGAGTTAGATATACCAAAAAGATCTTGGGTAGTGTAGAATCTCGGTAGTGGATACTTAATAAATTAATGCAATTCGATAGAGTGAGGCCACGAACAAGGTGAATGGTGTAGCTTGTTGCTGGGAATTTCAAAAAAATTAAAGGATGACAACTCATTCCTGATTACCTTAGAGAAATTTTCCATGAAGTAATTTAGATGAGTTTCACATAGTCAGTGGAATGATCAGATCGTGGTTCCAGAAGACTGAGGAGGAACTACTTTAGTGGGATCCTGGATGATGAAGTGGTATGAAGTAGAGAAACATGTAGGCACTGTTGAAGAATGATGAATGGAAGATGGAATAGTTTTTTCATTGTTGTTAGCATGAGAATAGGCTTAGAATGGGAGATTGTTCACTACCATAGATCTGAGCAAGGGATGCACTAGCTTTTATCAGTGCTAAATCAAAAGTGATGATAAAAGACATACTCTTATCAGTGCTAGTTAAAAGCGCTGATAAAGGTCACTTTTATCAGTGTTAAAACAAGTGCTGATAAAGGTGAACCCTTTATCAGCAAATTTTTAGTGCTAATAAATGATAGATTTATCAGCGCTAGTTTTAGTGCTAAAAAAAGTTATTAATAAAAAATATTATTAATTTATATAAAATTATTATATCTATATTCAAAAATAATTTTTATTTATATACATTAATTAAAAAATGCATGTTTATAATTAATATAAATATGATATATTATAATATATATTTTTTAATAATTCAAATACAAATAATGTTTTAAAAAAGTATTTATAAGTTTATAAATAAATAGATATATATTTAAAGAATTATAATATTTTTTTAAATGATAAATATATTTATTATATTTATAATTATATATAAATACTTTTTAAATATATTTATTTATAATTATAATTATAAATATATATATATATATATTTAAATAAACATGTCTTTAATGAATAAATATATATGTATATATATATCATGAGATAATAATGACATTGATTGACATTATTTATGTTTATATATTTATGTGTGAGTATACTTGATCTTATATGATCATAAAGTTTATTTGTAAACATGATTGTGTTCTATATGTTAAGATTATCTATATTATGATGACACACACATGCATATGTTATGTATTCATCATTATGAATGTTCATTTATCAATTGACACTTATATGATTCTTTCATGTTATACCCATGAACTTATGATGTTCTCATAAATACTTATAAAATTACAATAAATACATTGATTATCATTTTATAAATATATATATTTATATATTAATATACATACATATGTATATATATATTTATAATTATATATAAATATTTATAAATATATTTATTTATAATTATAATTATAATTATATTTATTTATTTAAATAATTATAAAATTATAATAAATATATTTATAATAATTATAATTTTATAAATATATATAATTATATAAATATATTTATAAATATATACATATATTTATACATATATACAAATATTTATAATTATAATTATGAATAATATATATATATATGTAAATAATTATAAAAATATAATAAATATATTCATTATATTTATAATTATAATTATAAATATATATTTATTTATAGTGATAAATATAAATAAATATTTATTTATTTAAATACTTATGAAATTATAATAAATATATTTATTATATATATTTATTATAATTTCATAATTATTTAAATAAGTATATATTTATTTATAGTTATAAGTTTAAATAAATATATATTTATTTAAATAATTATGAAATTATAATAAATATATATAATAAAATTTATAATTTCATAATTATTTAAATAAATATAAATTTATTTATAGTTATAATTATACATATATTATAATTTTATAAATATATATATTTATATATATTAATGAATATATATATATATATATATATTTATAATTATAGCTATACTTAGGTATATGATTCATGTTATACCCATCACGATCTGCAGATCTGGTTTCTTCTCTGGCGGTTCGAACTGGCTCATGGGACTTTCGTGATACGCATCTCATTTTCACGGTGGACGGTGCCCTAAAGGTAGTACCTGTGTTGTGAGATCCCTCATCCTCAAGTATGGTTCATTCTCTGGTGGAGGATCTAGCTTCAAAGGAGGTGGAGGCTAGTTCTAGCTCACAGGAGGCGGGACTACGCTCCACGTTTGGAGATCGAGACCCAAATCTAGATAATCTCATTTTGATGTCCTTGAATCCTCAATTTCACAATGCCCTGAAGGTGTTATTTAGGTTGCGAGCTATCAATGACTCCCCTGTGCAGAATTTGGTGAAGGTGGATGATGGTACTCAGCCCGTCCCTTCTACTGATTGGGTTAACCCGTTTGCTTACAGTGTTTCATGGCCTGGTGGGAATGTCATATTCTTCCCTGTACCTCGACATGATTCGACACTCAAGTACAATCGATTCTTGATAAATTGTGTGATTTATTTCATTGAATCGAACCCAAAATTTTTTGAATACCAGATTGAGGAATACAAGCACTCGATCATTGTGTGGATTACCCCTTTTGCATGGAATGATCCATGGAAGGTTAAAAATCTACGCAATCAGTTGATGTAGATTTGTGGCTTTAATGGATAGCGTATTGTTTCGTTATGTATGGGATTTTTTCATATTACATTTCCCTCACAATAACTGAAATTGTGTGCATGGAGCTCCAGATTTGTGAGTCTCAAATCAGGGGTTATGCACTTTCAGGACTGGGACCCCTGGTTTTATTCATCTCGTGCTAGGAACACCATGGATAAATCATAGATTATAATTAAAGGGTTGAACTAGTTTTTCAGGAATCCTCACATCTTATGGGATATTTCCTTGGTTTTGGGATCCCCAACAAGTTTGAAAAAGAAACTGAATTGGCTAGATATGGTCATTGTGCTAGAATTCTAGTTGAATTTGATATTAGATCAAAATTAGTTGAAATAGTTTATCTGAATGTTGGGGAGTTTAAATTTGAATTGGGAATTGAGAATGAATTGATTCTGGATTTTTATTACAACTTTATGTCAATTGGTCTTGTTATAGCTAATTTTCAAAGGGGATTGAGGTGCTCCACTTGAAGGGATCATGGGCATTGAATCGAGGATTGTAAATCTAAGCTCCCCACTGATGCCAACAAAGATGCAGGAAAAGATGTTAAGAAGGATGGTGGTGGCAGGTTTCATAGGCATGGAAGTAGCGGTGGTGTTATTGCTGCACAGGATGGTGCAGTGTGTAAAAAATCTTTTACTGATGTGGTTGCCTCGGGATCCAAAAATCAGTTTAAACATAATTCTCCCATTGAGAATTTTTTTCCTATGACAGAAAAGGGTGGGGTACATATTTCCCAACCAGATATTGATAATAATGCCACAAGGGAGGATCCAGTGGTTTCAACTCAGTCTTCTTTAGGACGAATGGTTGATATGGAGGTAGATAGACACATGGACAAAGGAAATAAAGTTGTGTATAATGAGGGTTATAAAATAGTCCTTCCTAGAAACCCCAGGTCTTCCAATGCATCAGAGCATGGGAAATTTTCTCAATTAGGGGCGTTGGTGGATATCCCCTCTGCTGGTTCCAATAAGGATAATGGAAAGTAGTTTGATCATGTGCAGATAGGTGTGAATCCTGGAAAAAGTGGTGAGTCTCATGTTCAGGACTCTCATGCTATTAATTATCAACAAGGGTTGATAGTTTTGCAGCCTCTAGAAATTTTCAGGGTAATATCTCCTCATGGTCTGGAAACGGAAGGGATATGCTTGAATGAAAATGTGGATTTGTCTTATCCATCTCATTTTTCCGATCTCATGAAATCTTCTTATGACTCATTTGGAAAGGCCTCATTCATGGAATGTGAAGCTATAAGGGAAAAACAATTAAGACCCCTCCGGCTAATTATGAGGGTGAGAGGTACCCTTAGGGCCATATGAATGAAATGGCTAAATGGTTTGACTTACAATTATAAGTTACCTTTGACAAAATAGAATCAGATGTTTTTGGATATAGGGATTACTTGATAGTCCAAAAATTATTATCAAAGAACATTGAAAATGGTTGTCAGCTTAATCTGAGGCTTGACTTTTAGGATCTTTCATGAAAATACATGAGCAACATCATTCCAGAAGACTCCTCATACTCATCATTGAGTTATGAGATTGTGCTTCCCCAAAGGACTTAGTCATAGTGGAGAGGGAGACACCCAAAGCACAGAGGTTGGTATCCTAGGAACTCAGGATCTAGAGGGAATGGCAGGAGTTCATCTCTTTTTTTCATGTTTGTGGGTGTTTTCTAACGCCTTTTTGTACCACTTTCCTCTTTTTGTTGCACTTTAATAATTTTATAATTATTTTGGTGGATGTGGGTTGGTTTTCCAACTCATACTCAGACCTTTTTGAGTATATTTATATAATTATAAATATAATATAGATATTTATTATAATTTTATAAGTATTTAAATAAATATATATTTATTTATACTTATAATTATAAATAAATATAGATATATTTAAATAATTATAAAATTATAATAAATATATTAATTATATATATTTTTATAATTATAAATATAATATAGATATTTATTATAATTTTATAATTATTTAAATAAATATATATTTATTTATAATTATAATTATATAATTATATATTTCTATTTATAATAAATATCTATATTATATTTATAATTATATAAATATATTTAATTAATACATTTATTCTATATAATTAAAAGTATAATAAATATATTTATTATAATTTTTAAATTATTTAAATAAATATATATTTATTAATATTAGATCTTTATTAGTGTTTTTTTGGCACTGATAAAGATAGGACTTTATCAGTGCTAAAAACCCACTGATAAAGATTCCATTTATCAATGCTTTCTATTTTAGCACTGATAAAACATACCTTTATCAGCGCCTTTCAATAATCATTGATTAAAAATTTTCATTTTATTATAAAAGAAACCCTATCATTACCCTATCACCGCTCGTGCTCAAACTCTCATGGAACCAGACCTCTACCGCTGCCTCCTCCTACAACCACTTCCTCTTACCACCACTACCTCTTGCATCCGCTCCCTCTTATGCCACTGTTGATGCTGCCGACGCATACGCCACCACCGACCCAACTCTACCGCTGCCCTCTGTGACCTCTGCTGTCGCTGCCACCACCGCTGACCCCGACTCCGTCATCCTCAGACACTATTGTTGTCATCGGACCTCTAAATCTAAGGTATGTTTTTATTTGGCGTACAAGACTAGTTTTGGTATTATGTGACTCCTAGGGTTGTGAGTCAGGTTGTATGATCTAGTGGTATAATAGTGTACCCCATTATGTTAAACAATACTGAGATAATGTGCATGGTTTAATGTCATTCCTATTGAATTTTAAATTGGTAGGAGGTCATGTGCAGCCTGAGGAACAATGAGAATTGTGAATATCAGTGGGTATAATTGTCTAAGGTTTGGATCAAAATGGTAAATTTAACTCTATGGTAGAGGAGATTCTATAAATGGATCGAGTGTCATGGGACAATCAACCTAAGTATGGGTCATGACATGGATCACCATGAAGACTTAGTGTTATAAGTTGATAGTGGGTGAGTGTGGATTATAAGGTAAAATTAATGTTTCATGATGGAAAATATTTAGGTTGAACTCATGGAGTGATTTAATTTATGAAATATGGTGGCTAGTGTTCTATTGTTTGTTTAAGGGCATATAACCCATTGTGATTTGATTTTTGAAAGTATTAAGGAAGATATCCCTATGATTAGTTATAGGTAGTGATTGTTGTTTCATGTTAACACTCAGGTATCAGCAAGGTGGCCATGTCTAGTGAATAATGGTGGTAACAAATGGATATGGGCTGTGAAGAGTGGTTTTGACTGATGATAAAGACACTCTAATATTGGGAAGTGTTATATCACTCACGGGTGATGGGATCTCATGCGGGTATGGTAGTGGTTTAGTGAGATCGGCCATTGGACAATCATTATGGGATTATAATAGTGGTGGGAAAATGGATATGAATTTATCAAGATTCATCTAGTTATAAAATTCAAAAATGATAACTAGTTGAGTATGTATACTGGATTTGGACCCAGGATGGGAATTGGGGTAATTCAAGCATGGATCAAATAGGTGATGCATCAGTGCATGTGGAAGAGAATGATGATAGTTTTCCTTGATTAATGAATCAACTATGGTATTATAATGGAGATTAGATTTGATGTTTATTGGATGTATTGGGATGATATTAGGCTTACTTCAGGAGTAATGGAATCATAATCAAGTGTTTCAGGTAATGCGTCAGTGGGGTAAACTGAGTGTTTTTAGGTGGGTCATATTGAGGAGTTTTGACTTATACTCTCAAGTGGAATTGGATGTAGTGGGATAAGAAATGTTTTAGGTATGTATTTTTGGATATGATAGGTATGTTTTGTGGTTATGCAAGTATTTTTATGGAAAATTCAGTGTATGCATGCTTATTATTTGGATGGTGGGTATTCATTTATTTTGACTTAGAACTATGAAATGCGAATTGAAACTTGTGTTCTCACATTTATAGAGGTGTTTTATATCAAAAAATACATTGAGAATGTAATTATACTTCTAAGAATGTGTTTTTATAGGAAATTATAATATTTTAGGGTACCATATCTCAGAGTTGATTTTTTTTAGCTAGTGCCTAAGGTGAGGAGCACCACAAGCCGAATGACTAGTTGGATGAAAACCCTCAGGTGTCTTAAGATTGATTGGTGTGGGTTACTATCGTATTGGGGTTTTGATAATAGATTTGATATATGGCTTGTGTTTTAGATTTTTAAGCACATTTAATTAAAATTTATACTCTAGAAGCATGCCTAACATTAAATGATTGAACATAGTCATTTATCTTAGAATTAATAACAATCTAATGCCATTAGGTTTGGTTTGATGACCACCAAGGCTTCTTTAGGATGGGTAGTGTTATTTTTAGGAGGTTTTAAGAACTCATATCTATACAGGTCTACAATTTTACTGAAAAATTGAATTTTCATCTCTTTGGATGGTATAATTTTTAATTTTACTTCAAAATAAGATTCCAAAGGTGGGTAACTCTTAAAAAATGTTAATGGACCTGTAAAAAGTCCATTGGATATTGGGAAGGATTTATAGGGAACTAGAGAGGGCCTAGGGTGGTTGGGATACCGGTATCCAGCAGCCTACAGCCACTAGCTAGTCATTGGCCATCCACCAAATACTCGATGAGGTATTTAAAGGGTAAAATTACATTTTTACACCCTATAATTTTTTGAGGGAGAATCCAATATTATCCCCCTTTTATATCTTTCTTATATATGATTTTTTTCCCATTCTTCTCCTATTCAAGCCAATTGGGTGTTTTAAGTAGATTTTATTATTAATCAATGGTATGATTCAACCTCAATTAGTATATTTTTTCTCATACTCCTTTCATTATAATCTTCCTTCTCTTTAGTTAGGGTTTTTGATATGATTCCATCCTAGAATGGTGGAATCATATGATTCTCATGGGGATATTACTTAGCCAAGATAAAGAAAATCCCAAGATGGCATCTACACATCATCACATGCCATTTCAGGGAGGTATGTCACTGTAGTGATCTTTAAAAGTTAAAAAATGATTAAATTTGAGGTTTTTTTAATTTCATTGGTTATGGAATTGGAATGGGATAATACCAAGAGTGTGTAATGAACCTCACATGTGCATTTGATAATGGTTTGAGTGTAGTGATAGGACCCAATAAATAATTAGGAAATTATTTTTAATGGGATTAAATTGGAATTTAATTGTGATTTGTTTAAATTTATGTTTGGTTTAAGTTTATATTTTGGATCATGTGTAATCCTTTTATAGATTTATATTTTATAAAATGTTGGTTATTTTTTATTCATGTATCTTTTATAAAATTCCTCTCTTGGGATTCATGTATTTTTGAAAATTCCTAAGTAGCTATTTTAAAATGACTCAAGTGTTTTGAAATGTTTCTTAAAAAAATTTATGTGTTCAACATACCCTTTTTTGGTTTTCAGTAGCTTTAAAATGATTTAAACACTTGGCATGGACTTAGGTTGCATGCTAAGTATTTATTAACTCAACTGATTGGATTTTATAAAGGGATGTGAATGTTTTGAAAGCATATTTAATGTTTTTTTTCATTTTAATAAAGTGTGTGTTAAGTTTTAAATGAAAATTTGTAAAATATATAGGGTTGTCACTCATTTTAAATGATTATGACTATTGGACCATAAAGTTTCCTTTAATGCTTTAAAAAAGTAATTGTGGTTTTGTGAAAGAGTGGTTGAAACTGATTGGTTTATTTTAAAAAGGGTGTGTTATTTTAGAGAGGAATTTGTGTAAATGGTTGGTTTTTTTAATGATATTTTAAGTGTGATTTTATAAATAGTTTTCAAAGGACATATAAAATGTAGTTTTTCCATAATATTTTAAGTTTATATTTTTATAGAATTCAGAAAACCATTACATTATATAAGGAATACATGTAGATTGATAATAACACCATGGAAAGGGAATGTCACTAACTCTATCCAACCTATTAGATATCAATCATGACCTCACTCCTGAAAAAGTTGAATTAATGTTTAACCCCATTGAAACTCCTAAACCTACTTTTCATCCAACAACACCTGTATGGTTTAAATTAGGGGAGTCCTCTACAGTCATATCTTCTTTCTGGTTTGGTGTTGGCTTCTAATGGGATGAGTCTTAGCCAACAAAATGGAATAATAACTATCATTAAGTGTTAAGTTCACCTTATTTGAAAGGCCCATTTTGTGTATTTATTTTATTAAATATTAATACTATCAAATAAAATAGGATGGATATAAATAAATAATGGATGGATGTCAATCATATGAAAAAAGAGTATAAAGATAGAGTGAAATAGTTCATCAAGTTTGAAAAAGATCATGCATATGACCCTTTTCAAATCCTTTGTCTATGTTTAAGTTGTTGTTATTCAATACTAATTAGTTAAGAGGAGTTAGAAGAACACTTGGTCTATCATGGAATAGATCAAAGTTATAAATGTTAGAATAAATACAGGGAAAAAGAGAATGTAGCTAGTGGTTGGGATAACAATGTGTTTTATAAATCATCTGATATGATTACAAGTGTTGAAAATTTAGAAGACTATATTGAGGATATGATTAAAGATTTGAATTATTATGAATATAATATTGAGGAAATGTCAAGGACAGTTGAAGATGAACTTCATGATTATCCAAAATGGTTTTAGAAGTTATGGAGTTGTGAAAAGGCATCATTGTATGTTGTTTTCACTAAATATACAGCATTTAAAACCATACTAAAACTGTATAATTTTAAAGCAGGAAATGGATGGAGTGAAGCCAGTTTTACAAAACTATTTTCTCTCTTGAATGACATGCTCTCAGATGATAATTAGCTCCCTATCCAAACATAAGACACCAAATGAATGTTATGCTCGATGGGTATGATCTCTATAAGAATACACATCTTCCCAAATGGTTGTATACTATTTCTCAATGACAAAAAATCACTTATATAATTCCCAAAGTGTGGTTCTTCTAAATACAAGAAAAATGAATTCAATCCTATGAAAGTTGTATGGTAATTTCCAATAATTCAAAGGTTTAGGTGCATATATGGAAGTGAGGAGACTGCAAGGAAATTGACATGGCACACAGATACATGAAATAAATATGGGAAATTATGTCACCCAGAAGACTCTCCTCAGTAGAATAAAATTGATCACAAGTATCCTGAATTTGGAAATGAGCTGAGAAACTTTCATCATGTGTTATCGATAGACGGAGTTAATCCTTTTGGTTTTCAAAGAATCACTCACATTACATGGTCAGTTATGTTGGTAAATTAAAAATTTCCACTATGGTTATGTATGAAATAAAAATACATCATGTTATTTATGCTTATATTAGGACCAAAACACCTGGGTAATTATATTGATGTTTATTTGGATCCACTGATCAAGGATTGGAAATTGTTGTGGGATTCAGGTGTTACGTTTTATGATTCCTATAGAAATGAAGATTTCACATTGAGATCTATGTTGTATGGGATGATAAATGACTTTAATGCTTATGGAAATTTGGTAGGATATAGCATTAAAGGAACTCAAGGGTGTCCCATTTACAATCAAGGTATACAATCAATTAGGTTGAAACATTCATCAAAGATTGTGTTTTTAGGATATCACAAATTTCTGCCTTGATGGCATAAGTACTAATCTTGGACAACATCAATCGATGGATGTTCAGAAGAACATACAACACCATCTCCATTAATAGGTGATCAATTGTTTGAGAAAGTAAAAAGACATAGACACTACTTTTGGTAAACCATTTTCAAAAAACTTTATGAAAACCAATTGGAAAAAGATATCAATTTTTTTTGAATTATCATACTTTAATTTTCTTTACGACCAAAATTTTCTTGGTGTTATGCATATTGAAAAAAAATGTAAGTGATAGTGTCATCGATACATTGCTAAATGTACCCGGTATAACAATGGATGGAATTAAGTCTAGGTTAGGCATGGATGTCATGGAAATATGAGAAAAGTGGGTGCCAGTGAAGGGTGAAAAACAAACTTTTCTTCCTCTAGCTGCTTACACTCTTTCTAGGAAGGAGTGATATAAGTTTTACAACTTCTTGAATGACTTAAAGGTTCCATAGGGGTATTTATCAAATATCAAGAATATCGTGTCAATGAACAATTTAATGTTAAAGGTTATGAAATCACATGACTGTCATGTTTTTATGAAAGATCTAATTCCATAGATTTACATTTCATTTTTCTCAAGAATGTATGACATACATTAACCAAGATTTGTTTCTTCTTCAAAGCTATATGCAGCAAAGTTATAGACCCGATAAAATTGTTGACTATGGAAAGAGAAATTGTCATAATATTATGTGAATTAGAAATGTTCTTCCCACCACAATTATTTGATATGATGGTTCATTTGATGGTTCACCTGGTGAGAGAGATTGGAATATGTGGTCATATACACTATAGATGGATGTACCTCATTGAACGGTATATGAAGATTTTGAAAGGGTATGTCAAGAATCAAATTCATCCAGAGAGTTTTATTGTACGGTGATATATTATTGAGGATGCCATTGAATTATGTACTGAATACCTATTTAGTGTGGAAATCATTAGTCTATAGAAATTTCATCACACTGTGCAGCTTTTTGGTGAATGAATTTCTGGAAGAGATGTTGTCATAATAAATATTATAGATCCCGATCAAACCCACCTTTACATTTTGTATAATAGTTTGGAGGTTTCCCTATATTTTGAAACCCATAATGAAATTATTAGGAATTTTAATCCATCAAGGGATGAAAGATGCATATCAAATACACATAATCAACAGTTTATACACTACAAGAAAACAGGCGTTTCGCAGTGGTTTTTTCGCGGCGGTTTTAAAAACTACCGCGAAATAGCTTTCAGGCCGGTATTTCGCGGCGGTTTTTAAAACCGCCCCGAAAAACCGCCACGAAATGTGTAAAAAAATTTTATTTTTTTTTTAATTTTTTTTAATTTTTTCAAGGATTAGCGACGGTTTTTAAAAAACCGCCGCGAAATAGCGGCAGTTTGGGTAAAACCGCCGCGAAATGAAATGAAAAAAATAAAAAAACATGAGAAACTGCGAAATCACTAAAACTACCATAACTTTTGATCCGAGCGTCCGTTGGAGTGCCACGACTAGTCAAATCGAAGCTCGTGAAGAGATCTAGAAGCACGTATAATCAAAACCATGAGATGGTCTAAGGTGCGAAAGATATGAGAGTTGTAAGAAAGTTGAAAAAAGTTCTCCAACTTCAAATGACCATAAATTTCGCTCCGGGTGTCCGTTTGGGCTCTACCACATATCAAATCGAAACCAGCGAAGAGAGCTACGCACTATATTAACACAATAAAGCTTCTGTCGTGTTTTTCAACCCCAAAACCCCTCTTAAGGCCTCCGAAACCCCGTTTCCGTCACCAGTGTCCCGTTGAACCTATCTTCAAATGGATCTAACATTCGATCCGCATGTTATTTCAGACTCCTCCACCTTCCAAATCGTAGGTCATTCCATAAGTTTCGGTTTGACTGGTCGCGGCGCCCACATGGACTCCTGGATCATAAGTTATGGTCTTTTTAGTGGGTATCGGGTTTGTTATGTTTTTCGATGCCTCGTTTCTACCACTCGTTCCCCGTCAGCTTTTTTTAAAATAGTTGTAACTTCCGATCCGTCGGTCCATTTGGTCTCTTTCACTTATCAGCTCGAAGATCATTTTAGGATCTTTGATTTGACTGGTTGCAGATCTGGAACGGACTCTCAGATCATAAGTTATCTCTGTTAATGTGAGTCCAATGTTTTTGTCACTTTATAACCGTTTTGACGGGTTTTAACGGTTACTCCATTTATTACTGTTTATTTGGGTTTCCATGAATTGTTATCTTTATCAATGGTTTTTTGTGGGTTATTATGATGATTGTGTTGAATTCTTATGGGGTTTTCCAGAGTTGTCTTGAGTTTTCATGCTTTCTCATTCTTTCTAATGCCTCATTCTTCATGCTTCTCCATCCGTTTTCATGCGTTTTCATGATTTTTCATCCCTTATCACGTCTTTTCATACTTTTTCATGTGTTTCATTTATTATTTATTATTTATTATTTATCATTTATAATATACTTTAATTTATTTATTATCTATTATTTGTTACTGGTTATTTATTATTTATTATTTATATTCATTTATTATTTGTTATTTATATTCATTTATTATTTATTATTTATATTTATTTATTTTTAATAATAATAAAATAATATTATTATTATTAATATTTGTTTCTGGTTATTTATTATTTATTATTTATTATTTATATTTATTTATTACTTATTACTTATTACTTATTATTTATTACTTATTATTTATTATTTATTATTTATTATTTATTAATTATTAATTATTAATTATTATTTATTATTTATTATTTATATTTATTATTTGATTATTATTATTTATAATTTGTTTATTATTATTTATTGTTTATTATTTATTATTATTTATTTTTATTATTTATTATTTATTATTTATTATTATTTATTTATTATTTATTATTTATTATTTATTATTTATTATTTATTAATAATAATATTTTATTTATTATATGTTATTTATTTTTTAATATTTATTATTAAATATTATTTATTATTTATTATTTATTATTTATTATTTATTATTATTTATTATTTACTATTTACTATTTAATATCATTTGTTTATTATTTATTATTTATTATTTATTATTTATTAATAATAATATTTTATTTATTATGTGTTATTTATTATTTATTATTTATTATTAAATATTTTTTTATTTCGTATTTATTATTTATTATTATATATTATATATTATATATTATATATTATATATTATATATTATTTATTATTATTTGTTATTATTTATTATATATTATATATTATATATTATATATTATATATTATATATTATATATTATTTATTATTTATTATTTTTTATATGTTTATTATTATTTATTATTTATTATTATTTATTATTATATGTTTATTATTATTTATTATTATTTATTATTATTATTATTTATTATATCTATTAGTTATATATTATTTGTTTTTTCAATTAATATATATAAGTATATTAAATTCTGTTTATTAACCACATGACGAGCTTGCTGGAGTCGTAAAGTCTTTGGAAAATATGCAAGAAGTTAGGGGTTCAAATCTCACCAAACACAGTATTTCTTTATATTGCATGGGATGTGCATGCATGGATAAATAAAGTAAATAAAGTAATATGAAATAAATAAAATAAATACGAAATAAATAAATAAAGTAAATAAATATATAAATAAAATAAATAAATAAAATAAATAAATACGATAAAATAAATATGAAATAAATAAATAAAGTAAATAAATAAATAAATAACATAAATAAATAAAATAAATACGAAATAAAATAAATAAATATAATAAATACGAAATAAATAAAATAAAAAATAAATACGAAATAAATAAAATAAATAAAATAAATAAAATAAATAAAATAAATAAAATAAATAAAATAAATAAAATAAATAAAATAAATAAAATAAATAAAATAAATAAAATAAATAAAATAAATAAAATAAATAAATAAAACAAAATAAATAAATAAATAAAATAAATAAATAAATAAATAAATAAATAAATAAATAAATAAATAATATAAATAATATAAATAAAATAAAATAAATAAATAAATAAATAAATAACAAATAATAAATAATAAATAAATAGATAAATAGATAAATTAAATAAATACGAAAAAAAATAAATAAATAAATAAAATAAATACGAAAAATAAAAAATAAATAAAGAAAAATAAATAAATAAATAAATAAAATAAATAAATAAATACGAAAAATAATAAATAAATAAATAAATAAATAAATAAATAAATAAATAATTAAAAAATATAAAAAATATAAAAAAAAATAAATAAAAAAATAAAAAACCACCGTCAAATCATTTAGAGGCGGTTTAAACCGTCGCTAAAAAACCGTTGCGAAACGTTCTGCGACGGTTTTGAAAACCGCCGCGAATAGTTTCCCGGCGCACGATTTCACGGCGGTTTTTCAAAACCGCCGCCAATCTATTTAGCGGCGGTTTAAACCGCCGCGAAACGTAAAATCAAACCGCCGCTAAATGCCTTTTTTGCTGTAGTGATAGGATAGTTTCAGAATCAATTTTTTAAGGATTCAGATGAAAAATCGGGATTCAATTTCAAAATGAATTTGATGGATAGCTAGAGGACCATGTGTGTATGTATTATCTTACAATGGTTATGTAATTAATGGTTACATGTTCTATGAAAATGAACATGATAAAAAAATACCATAAAAAATAGTGGAGTTACACTTGTGGATGAAGCAATGCATGTTTCTGGTACTAAGGATATAAACCAAATTTAAGTTAATATTTCATACTTTGGAATCATCAAACAAATATGGGAGTTGGATTATACAACATTCAAAGTGCCAATTTTTCAATGCAAGTGGGTTGATAACAGGAGTGTTGTTAAAATATATGAATTGGGATTCATTAAAGTTGATTTCAGTAAGGAAGGGTACAAAGATAAACTATTTATAATGGAGTCACAAGTAGTACAAATATTTTATTTTCTAGATCTCACAAACCAAAAGTGGTCAACTATTCTATTATTGACCAAAACCATTGAAAGGTCATTTGAAAATTCAACTATGGATGACCCTTTTATTGGGATGTTTCAATCATTTCATAGTGGTACCAATATAGATGGAGTTTTTTATTTTAGAGGACACCACAATGAAGGGATTTGGATAGTCGATAGAGGGGTCAAATCCCTTCATCTTTTAAAAAGAGAGTTTAATAATTAGGTTATATTTTTTTCCAAATAAACATTGTGTTGCCTCATGTTAATATTTATTCATTGCTACATTTATGTAATAAAAATTAAAAGTTAAACCACATCTACAGATAATGACTTCTGCACGTGTTGGTGCTCCCAATCCTGAGGAACAACAGGTCTCTCAACCTTCTGTTACTCGTACTGCAGAGGAACAATGACCTTCTGCATGTGCTAGTGCTCCCAAACCTAAGGGACAATAGGTTTTTCAATCGTTTTCTGCTCCCAACGTAGAGTTAAAATGACCATATGCACATGATGATGTTACTACTATAGAGGAAAAATATATTTATGATGTTGAATACAAGTAAATGGTGGGTGATGAAGGACCGGTGAAGCATAAAAAATAGGAGCTTCTTAGTTTGATGGTGTTAGAAAAAATCATTAAAGAAAAAATCAAAGGCATAAAATATGAGGTCGGATGGAATGTGTGGGGATAGCATGTTAACCCCAACAAGTCCATGTTTAGTAGTTACATTGGAATCGTCACTTGAAAACATGTGTCGATTGATATAGATTTTTGGAACCATGATGTGCCCATGCTTAATACACCAATGTGGGAAGATATTATGGTAACATTATGATATCATTTATTTATTTTACTAAAAAATAAAAATAATGAAACATTGACTTACTATTCATCATCCCTTATAGAGTGCATTTATAGTAGATGAATCCCACAAGAAATATGTATTAATGCCTACTGGAAGGATTCACATAGGCTTTCACACAATTCTAACGAGATATCATCTTGAAGACACTAAAAGGAAAATAAACTTGCACCCACCACTTATGTATGCATACTTGATAACCCAATAAGTTTGGGATATATTTACTGGTCTTTGTGTAGATGTGTCTTTCAGGCACATTGTGGCTAGTAATACATTTTTTTGACAATATGTGTATTCATCACTTTAATTGAAAATTTTTTATTTATGAAATAGCAAGTGAGTGATGAAAATATAGAATGGGTAGAAAAACCAATGTTCCCATATCATAAAGTAAGTATGGGGTACGATTCAATTAAAAAAAATTGGTAAATATTTTAAATCTACCGTAATAATTTTATGTGACGTGAAAAAAAAGCATAATTATGTTCTTCTATTTATATACAAATTGATGACTCCAAATCCAAATCCACCTCCATCCCACACCATGTGTTATAGAAGAAGGAACTTGTAAATAAATATGGGTTATTGAGAGATGAATTCATAAAAAAAGTGTGGGAAACATGTGTAAGTATGACATAATAAAAAAAAATTCTTTAAATTGCTATTTCATAACAATATTACTTATTTTCCTATATTTTCTATCTGACATAGTCAAAGGAATCAGTAACACCTATATCGGATGAAAACCTAGTATCGGTGACCTTGAAGTGGCCAGAACAGTATGGTCCTGTCAGAGGTGTGGGTTTTGGGGTGACACCCCAAACATATTTTGATAAAAAAACAAGAGGAGGATAAAGAAAAAGAAATTAAACAGATGAAAGAAAGACTAGATACCCTTGAAGAATAATTCCAATGGTAGAGAGAGATGCTAGAAACATTTATGTGGGGAATAAAATAGAAGAAAAATCTCAAGAACAACCATTATGTGAAGATCCCTCCCCACCCCCAATAGCTTTGAGGTGAACCATTACCCTCAAAGAGATTTCTTAGTCATTGTAATCAATATTCTATTAATTGTTTCTATGAAATGTGAATCAAACAGATACTAATACATTTCATGTACTAATATTCTACAGGGTGAAAATGACTGTGATTTATATCTATCAATACCCACTCATCACCTTGTAGCGAGGTCTATGGTGTTCAATACCCAATACAAAAATATATTTAATATACCACTTCCAAAAGGTCATGTGAGAGAGGTGATTAACATAGCTCATGATTCAAGCATTGAGCTACCTGCTCCACTTGATGGTGACAATATTCATATGTCCAACTGAGCTGTTGGAACATTCATCGCATGGCCATCACATCTTGTAAAAAACATGCTCATAATGAGGTATTCATTTCCAATTTATTTTTCAAGATAAAACTTTAACAATTAATGAAAAAAAGTCTAAATCGATGAATGTTATTACAGACGTATAAAAGGAATGGGGTGAAATGAAAGTCTGACTCAAAACCATTTAAAGGATCAACCAACCAATCAAAAATATCTACCCAAAGCACCTTTATCCCTCCAGTTCCATATCACCATTTACTAACATTGAGGGTTCATGTGGATACAAAGTTACAAAATGGTAGTACTCACATAGTTGATTTTGAATAAAATATGTACATAGAGGAAGGTGAAGACTACATTGGTGTTGATAATGTAAATGAAATCCTCAACTATGATTGATTAGGTGCCTCAATTGTAAATGTATACGTGAGGTATGTTTTCATGATTTGATTTTAAAAAAGCTGATATATTATGTAATTATGACTAAATACATTTTATATTTTTTTAGGAGTATATATTAACACCAATTTAAGGGATTTCCCCGTGAAAAAAAATTAGACTCGAATGTTCTCACACGACCTAAACTGAACAAAAAAATAGAATCCAACAAAATTGATGAAATAGTGGCACACCTGGTCAAATCATTTGAAAGAAATATTTCAGATGATAGAATATTCTTAATACCAATGATACAGGGGTAAAACTCTACAATTCAATCATATCACATATATTTTCATTTCTTTTATTACTTATTCCTTTTTTGTATTTTAGGAAACATTGGATGCTTATTGTGGCCAGTTTAGATACTCCAAAGATTTATTTCCTGGATGCACTGCATGGATACCCAACAAACTGACCACACATGATGACATTTTTCAATAAGTAATACACTACATCCAAAGTTTTAGAACTAAACTTCAAGTTATACAATTTATATTATTATTTTATGAGGATTATGTTATGATAGGGTAGCACGTCAATATTGTGAAAAATAAGGAATGAGGTCAGGGGCTAAGCACAAGGATGATGAAAATTTCTACAAGTGTACAAGTATCTGGGTATATATAATAAGACTTCAATATCTAAACACATATCAAAACAAATTACTTATTTCTCTCAATGTTTTTGTAGTGTCTGAAACAAAAAATGGAAAATATTTTGGTTGTTATGTTTGTAAATTTATGAGGGTTATCATATTCCAGGAACACACTAGCATCCCCAAATAGTAGTTTTAAAAGATAATTAATATTTAATTTAAAATATTTATTAATCATTTGTGTATTTATATTTTTTCTAGTACTACTATGACTATTGAAAAAACTTATATTCACAAGAGGATACATAATTTCTTAGAAATGAATGGGTAGTATACCTGATGATATAATGTACACAAATAACATGAAGATGTGACTTTCATAGAAGTAATGAATTGTTCTATATTTATATATTATTTATTTATTTTTATTATCACTCACATAAGAATTTTTTTCTTATGTAGGTGGATTCGTTTGTTTGAGTTGGGGTGGTTTGTTCCAAGCTACTCATGCTCGTGAGATATTGGGCTTTGAGGATGCAACTGAGATAATGAAAATAAATAAATGGGTCAAGAATGTATACAACCATCATGAAAAGGTAAATTCTTACTAATTATTTTATAAAATTTTTCATCATTTTTTCTACTATTTGTAATTTAATTTCCTTATCATTTTTATCTAACACTTAGTTTTTTTCACAGATCTTTACATTTACCTTTCTTCTCTTTGTTGAGCTACCAACACTACATATAGTCGATATTATTTAAAAGAAAAACCTTTCTTTTTGAATACAAAAAGATTAGAGGAAGATCATGTGCTCATTGTGGTGACTTCTTGTGATATAATGGGAACATGATATTTCTCTACTCTCTTGGTTTTCAACAACGAGAAAGGTTTTTCAGCTAAGAACATTGATTCAATATTCAGTGTTGACAATTTGAAAAAGAAATAAAATGGATATCATTAGATACTTTGGGGTGTGTAGGAATCAGCCACACCTCAATATGACACATGATGTGATAGTTATGACTCCAAGTGCTTCTTTCTATTTAAAATTGATATAAATTTTGTAAAAAACACAACTGACATTCTCAAAATTGAGAAAACCTATTAATATTGTTTTGATAATTTAATACAATGGTACATAAGTAATTTTTGACATATATAAGTCATACTCAACTCAATATAATAAACTATATGCTTTTTATGACTCAAAGTGTCTCTTTTTATTTAAAATTGACATTAATTTTAGTAAAAATAACAAATGACATACTGAAAATTGAGAAAATAAATTTGGATTATTTTGATGCTTTAGGAAAATGATCCATAAGTTATTTGTGAAATGTAGGAGTCAACCTCACCTCAATATGATGCATGGTGTGACTGGTGTAACTAAAAGTGTGTCTACTTATTTAAAATTGACATTAATTTTAGTAAAAAGAAAAGGTGACATATTGAAAACTGAACAAATGCATTCAGATTATTTTGATACTTTAAAACAATGATCCATAGGTCATTTTTGACATGTAATAATTAACTTCACCTTAATATAACTCATGGCGTGACCTATATAACTCTAATTGTGTCAATTTATTTAAAATTGACATTAATTTTAGTAAAAAGAACAAGTGACATAATAAAAAATGAGAAAACAAATTCAGATTGTTTTGATATTTTAGAGAAATGATCTATAAATAATTTATGACATTTAGGAATAAACCTCACCTCAATATGATGCATAGTGTCACTGGTATAATTCCAAGTGTGCCGATTTATTTATAATTGACATAAATATTAGTAAAAAGAAAAATTGTCATACTGAAAACCAAGAAAACACATTTGGATTATTTTATACTTTAGTAAAATGATCCATAATTAATTTTTTACATGTATTAATAAACCACACCTCAATAATATGCACAATGTGACCACTATAACTCTAAGTGTGTCTTTTTATTTAAAATTCACATTAATTTTAGTAAAAAAAACAAGTGACATACCGAAAGCTAAGAAAATAAATTCAGATTGTTTTGATACTTTAGGAAAATGATATATAAATCATTTTTGATATGTAGGAATAAACTATACCTCAATATTATGCATGGTGTGACCATTATAATTCCAATAGTGTTTATTTATTTAGAATTGACATTAATTTTAGTAAAAAGAACAAGTGACGTACCGAAAACCAATAAAACACATTCTTATTATTTTGATACTTTAGGAAAACAATACATGAGTCATTTTTGATGTGTAAGAATCAACCACACCTCAATATTATGTACAATGTGATTGGTGTGGCTAAAACTGTTCATTATTAGTTTAAAATTGACATTTCAGTTCAAAATGGGTCACTCACTAAAAACCAAGATAGCGCACATTGATTGTCTTGATAATTTAGGAAAGAGATTCATGGGTCATTTGTGACATGTATGAAGCAATATCATACCAAACTGATGCACGATGATATTTGTAATACTCAAAATGCATGTTTCCAGTTTGAAATGACATTTTAGTAAAAAAACACAACTAGCATACTGAAAACTAATAAAATGCCTTCAGATTGTTTTGATACTTTAGGAAAATGATCTATAAGTCATTTTTTACATGTAATAATAAACCGCATCTCAATATGATGCATAGTGTGGCTAGTATAACTCAAAGTTTCTCTTTTTATTTAAAATTGATATTAATTTTAGTAAAAAGAACAAGTGACATACTGAAAACTGAGAAAACACATTCAAATTGTTTTGATATTTTAAGAAAACAACCCATGAGTTATTTGTAACAAGTAAGAGTCAACCACACCTCAATCCGATGCATGGTGTGTCTTCAATGACTCTAAGTGTGTCCTTTTTTTAAAAAATGACATTAATTTAAGTAAAAAGAACATGTGACATACTGAAAACTAAGCAAACACATTAGGAGTGCTTTGATACTTTAGGACAATTATCCATGAGTCATTTTGATGTGTAATAATCAACCGCACCAAAATATGATGCATGGTGTGATTGGTATGACTAAAAGTGCATGTTATCAATTTAAAATTGGCATTATAGTTCAAAACGTGTCACTCACTGAAAACCAATAAAACATTCTTTGACTATTTTAATAATTTATTAAATTAATTCATAAATAATTTTTGATGTTTATGAATTAGTCTCGTATCAACCGATGCATAATGCAACTGGTGTGACTCAAAATGTGTGTTTCTAGTTTGAAATGACATTTTAGTAAAAACCAAACTGACATACTGAAAACTGAGAAAATGAATTCGGATTGTTTTGATACTTTATGAAAATGACTCATCAGTAATTTTTGATAGCTAGGAATCATTATCACCTCAATCAGACACATGGTGTGACTGGTATAACTCCAAATGTATCATTATTTAAAATTAACAATAAATTTAGTAAAAGAACAAGTGACATACTCAAAATCAAGAAAACACATTTGGATTGTTTTGATATTTTAGGACAATGATCCATAAATCATTTCCGATGTGTAAGAATCAACTTCACCTCAATAAGACGCATGGTGTGACCAATATAACTTGAAATGTGTCTTTTTTATTAAAAATTGACATTTTATTAATTTATACTTTTATATTAATGTTTAATTTATTTATTTATAGTATTACTAACATAATATTTGTTTTCTTATATAGGCAGAATGTTCTTCTCAAGTTGAGATGATTTTTTTGGAAACTGATACCATGGAAAAATATTTTTTGATATAGGAATCTATAAGTAAATACATAAATATACATATATATGTACTCTTGTGTGTGTGTAATTTCAATATATAAATACGTCATACATTAAATAAATGTATGTATAAAAATATTTATGTGTGTGTGTGTGTGATATAGAAATAGATATATATATATATATATATACATACACAATTAAAAGAATTTATGTCAATATATAAATATAAATGTAATAATATATAAATACATCATATAAATATACATATATAAATGTTTTTAAATATATAAATATGTGTGTGCATGCACACACATTTATGTATTTAAATATACTGGTATATATAAATAAAAATATATATGATATATATCAAATATATTCTATATAGACTAGTTGGTATGGTTTTCTTTTTAAGCGGGTTTTTACACCCACCTCTAAATATGATTTTCACAATAAATATTTTTTATAAAAAATATTTAGTAGATATTTTGACCATCGCTGATTTTTTTCAATATATAAATAGTTATCGATAATCATTTCTAATCAAAGTATCCAATTCATTTAGCGGAGATTTTCCAAAACTACCACTAACACATTTAGCAAGGGTTATAACTAGCACTAATAATGAAAATAACCCCTTCTAATGACTAAATTTTCTTTATAGTGTATGCAATCCCATATTGATGTGATTTTTTTAGAAACACCACGTGAGTTGTCTTTGACATATATTTTCTAGGAAGTTTTCTTAAACCACCATTAACATATCTAACATGGGTTATAATCACTACTAAGGACAAAAATAAACCCTTCTGATGACTATCTTTTCTATAGTGCATGCAATCACACATTGATGTGATTTTTTTAGAAACACCACAAGATTTATCTTTGAAATATCTCTTCTAAGATATTTTTAATGATACGTTTGAACAATAGATTAAATGTATTCCGGTCATAATAATTTTCATGATTAATTTTTTATTCTACATCATTATTTATTTTGAGTTTAACAATTTATTGTTTTGTGTGTTGTTTATCATGGACGAGATATCACTTGAAATTGGATTGATATTTGTACATCTATGAAATAAAATTGAGGTCTTATTTAGGTCCATAGTGTCATTTCATGGTTGTGATAACATCACATTTATGACCTTAACACCTAGGAATGATTTTGATTTAATCCCTACAATCATAGTTGTTATAGTGTCACAAACATGATTTTTTCTCACACTCAGCCACAAATGACCATCAGAGATCTAAAGCCTTGGAAACTTCATCTCCTTCATCGAATCATTAATTTTAACTCAAATATATGGAGGTTGGAAACTAATTTAATGGGTAGATGGTAAATTGGGGTTGTAAGTGTTGGAGTTAAGGCCTAAATCCATTGCAGATAAAAAATAATTATAGATATACATGACACAAGAGAATGAAATTCGTAGACCTAGGGACTCGACCCCAGGGCCTGGCCACCCCAAAACTCAAACCACCCCCACACCAATATGACTTAATAAACATTGAATAATTGTATTACATATCACATAATGATGTGTCATGAGAGTCAGAAATGTGACTTAATAAACATTTAATAATTCAATAATCATTTAATGCTTGATTGAATATCATACACATTGTAAAAGTTCAAATATATAACTAATATTGTATTAACAATTTATAAATTTTATGAATCTTTTATATAATTTTCTAAAAAATCTAATTTTAGAGTTCATAAAATTCATGAGGTTATTTCAGTATTATTTCACTCGAGGGGTAAAATAGTAATTTAACCTGTTAAATGAACCTGGAAAAATTTTATGATGGATCTGTTGAACTATAAATGGGGTTCTTACCTTGAGGTTAAATTTTGGAATGAATCAGAAGAGTTTCGAATCATGAGAAAATTAATAATTGAATAATTAATTATTTAAAAGGCCGCATGCTGATTTTTCATTTTTTTGAGAAAAATTGTAAATTGCCTTGTAAGTGATGGTTATGAACTAAAAGGGATGAATCATATTGTATGATTCATCCATATCATAATCCATGGTATGCATATGAGGAATATCATAATCTATTATTTAACCACCTAATTATAGGCATGTTATTGCCTCTATCATATGTTACGACATGTTGGATGGCCTACGATATATGATACCAGGTGCATAAATGTTGGTTCATTTTCCAAAAGGCATACATTCAGTTATTATTCATAGATATAGATTATTAGTGGATTTTTATATAATATATGATCATTTAAGTGCTAAAACAATCAAATATTATACAAATAGGAATATGTTATGTAATGTATAACAACTATCAAGATTTGGCAGTCATTACATGGCCTCTTTTATTAATCGAAGGGGATTATAAAAGTGTATGTCCCATCCTGTTTTTTTCTATTATTTAAATCAGGCAAATTATATTTGAATCTTTCTCTTCCTTTCATTTTCTACATTTATCTTTTATAAGATATTGTTAGCACACTTTAGATTCCTAGGGGGTGCTCTCATAGTGTATAAGGATTCTTTTGGTTAGTGTGATACTAGTGGATGAGAGAATATTTTTATGATCTCTAAGAATTCTCTATCCAAAAGACTTCATCAAATTCATCAGTTAAGGAATATACTAGACTTGGGGTATTTTATAAAACCTGTGACATTATGGGTTGTTAAATTTAGTGGAAATTTTAATTTTTGATCCTAAAGATGAGGAATTTTGTGAATTGGGACTTAGAATATGGATTTAGATGTTAAAACATCTATAGGAGATGTTTTTTGGATATGAATAAAGGCCCAAGAGGTATGTTGGGTTCTTGGGTGAGTATTGGAGTAGGTTCAGGTGGCCTTGCTGAGTTTTTGGGTTGTAGACAGCTCATTATACTATGAAAATATAAGGTCACACAATGATAAGTGATTGGTTTAGATATCTCACCTTGGACAGAGGGATGCCACAACATGAAGCCTAAGAAGCCGTAGGTCACACCATGACCAATGGGTGTCACGATGTAGTGATTTTTATGTGGATTTTTTCTTAGTGACCTTTATTTATTAGGTCACGTCATGACAAGGGGTGTCACACCATGGCGATGTCACTTACACATTAGGTTTGGTGACCCTTACATTTTGGTTTTTGGTAAATAAAATACTCTTACATATGAGAACCACATCATGGTGTAGGGTTCCATGTTGTGATAGTGATTCTTATATATGGATCTAATGACTCTTACATTTTTCCTTTTTGATTTCCATAGAGGAGGCTCGTCACACTATGGCCCATGTAGGTCATATCATGATGAGTGTCATTGTGTTCTATGTGGGTGAAGGCCATGTTGTGGCGGAGGACAAGATATAGAGGTTGGGGTCATGATATTTTTGTTTTTTACAAGGGGACTATTCTACACTGTGTCTAGAGGGGTCACACTATGAGGTATTAGGCCAAATGTTATTTGGTTCTGGCCAACATAGGTGTGTTATGCCATGAACCAAGGGGTCATTCCATGATAGTGTACTTAAAATGAAATCACATCACAAACCATGTAGGTAACAACATGACCAGGTCCTTATTCATGTTTTTAAAATAAGTTCATACCCATCATTTTAGGGTCAACCCTATTTGTGATTTAGGTCCTCCTTCAATACATTTTTTTTTTAAAATTTTAAAAATTCCACTTTAAGGTTTAGTGGTAATCGCACAATCCAAAATTCAAAAACATTGCAGAGAATTTGAATTAAAAATTAAAAATAGAAAACCAATCCATAATTTTAATTTTTGAAAATGCACCTCAAGGGTTGAGAGAGGAAATTTCATCCATCTTACACCCCCTATCTTCCACCCATCCATTCCCCTTGGTGAGGGGTGATTCATGGATCATTTTTTTGTAGAGTTGAGATAGGTTATTCCCCTCTTTACCTTCATTCTTCTCCCTCTTTGATGTCTGTTAATTTTATTATCCTTTTCGAGGGTTTCTATGATGATTTCACTATATTATGGTGGAAATAATCCCACTTTATGAGTCTTTTTCATGTAGTGGATAGAGGATGTCCTGAGGGGGTTAACACACATTGTTTTCACCATTTCTCTAAATGTATGTCATTGTCCATATTTATTTAGTTTTTTTAATTGTATTTTATTAGCCATTGAATTTTTGAATTATTTATATATTTTTTGTATCTTAGTTTTGATTTCATGTTAGGAGTGGACCACACACTTTTTCTCATAGTTTTGGAACTGTTATACTGCTCAATGATTTTTTAAGAAATTATGCCTAATTTTTTTAAAATAAATAATTATATATCAACTATTATAATTAATTATTTGGATTTGGTGGCTTGAGATACGATCTTGGATGTTGGTATGATCTTAAGTGAGGGTGATCGAGCTTTCTTAAAAGTAATAACTCCAAATGAGGTAGGTGGTCCTTGTACATCCTGATAAGGTTTATGCTTTTCTCATGTGTATGTGATATGCCATCTCACCACTTTTTACAATTGACCTTAAATAAAAAATAAATTGGTTGTTTTATGAAAAATCACTTGAGTATACTATAGGTTTATTGGGCCATGATGGACCCTTGGACACTAGATTGACACCTTGTTCACTGATAGCCAAGGGTTAACTATAATTATGTGTTATATGATATGAAAATACTATAGTGGTATAAATGAAATATAATAGATTTGGTCTAGCTTGTGATAGGTTCCTTTAGAACCGTATAGGCAGGGGAGTGTGATTTATTGAGAAAGGTTGGCTCAGAGATAAGACATATAGAGCTTTGGGATACTTTAGATCCTTTTATCTATTTGACTAGTGTGAGGGGTGAGTGTTCCTGTTCCACTTATATGTGTGTGTATCCTAGTGTAGATACCTTGGAATGAATTTAATTGTAGGTGAAGTGTGAGGGTTGATCTAGTTTAACTTGTTAATTGAGGTGGATGTAATACCACACTCTTTTGGTGGGTTATATGAGATTTCACATGTGGTCAATTAGGCCATGATGCAAGCATGGCTATAATGAGGATAGTGATTCTCTGAGTGATGGTATTTTTCCTTAGAGTTAGGAATGAGATAAAGGAGTGCATGTGGGGTGTCTGGACCTTTATATGTCTTAGGGGGATAAAGAGGGCTCCTTGGTATTTTATTTATTTTGGGGAGGGTGAGTTCTTAAGGTCCAATGAGGTTGTTTCCAAAAATTAATATAATGATGAGTATATGTTGTGTTCTTAAGAGTTTAACCTAGGAAATGTGAATCAGGTTTAGGTGAGTGGATAACACATATGATTATGACATATATGTTGTTCTAGGGAGGTGATCCATTCCCCAAAGGTATATGATATTTGATGTTTTAGGGGGAGAGTATATCCCTGAGTGTGTGACACATGTGGTTTTAAAGAGAGAGCATGATGTTAGGTGTATGGTGATAATACGATGAGATTACAAGGTGGGGTGATATTACCCCTAATGATGATTTGATGAGATTCTAGGGTGGGGATTCATTCCATCTCATGATGATATGATAAGATTCTGGGGAGGGGGTATTAGGAAATGTGAAGCTAGTTTTTTGTTATATTCAGATCAACCAGTAGGAGGGTTCCTTGGAAGATGAGGTGATCCCAATAGTTTAACTATTGAAATCAGGTAACTCCAATAGAAGGGGTGGTCTGATCAGTAGGCCACAACTTCTGATGATTTCATTTAGTGGTCTGATGTTGGTTTACCAGATGTAGTGATTGAGGTAGTGGTAGCTACATAGAATAAAAGGGTTTTGATCTTATGGGGAGGTGCTTTGTAAACTTTGTATGGGGGTGTAACCAATTCATATGGATGAAAAATTATATTAAATAGGGGTGGGACCACCAACATTGATATAAAGTAAATGAGGAGTTTTACTTGAATTGGATTTAATATTCAGATATCCATAATTTCTTATTGAGAATAGTAATCCTTGTATCTTCCTAGTAATAGGTTTTGGTGTCATTCTACCACGGATATAGGACTTATATTCTAAACCACTTAATTATTGTGCCTCCTCTTTTCTTATTTTCCCCCTTTTTCTTGAATCTTATTGTGTGATTTGTTCAGAAGAGTGTGTGTGATGTTCAACTTAGTGTGGTGAGTGACGTGCATCATCTTCTCAACTTCTGTTATGCTAATCTTGATGGGATAAAACCATTTTAGAGTATTATCTTCCACTATATTATATGTCTTCCAGTTTCTAGTGATCATAAGTTATAAGCAGAGGGGATTATTTTTCCCAACCAGTAGTATCAGATCTTTTGGGTCTCAGCACACTCGAAAACATCTCAGGTAATAGTATCATTATTTCCTTGATGTTATATATATATATATATTATTTGGGTATTAATATCCTCATAATATATGATAATGAAATAAGGAATGTTCGGGGTTGATAAGTTCAACAAAATGGACTTTTACTTCTAGAGAATGTAGATGAAATATTATCTCATACAAAAGGACTTGAAACTTTCATTGTATGGGGTCAAACCAGAATTTGTTAAAAATGATTCATGTGATATTTTGGACCAAAATTCACTTAGATTGGTAAGGATTTCACTAGCCTGAAACATGGTCTTTAACATCTGGGATAAGAAAATTATAGTTAAGCTGATGGAGGCCCTGATGGATATGTATGAGAAACCTTCAACACTTGACAAGGTTTTCCGGATGAAAAAAATGTTCAACATGATGTTATTAGAAGATAATCTAGTGGAAGGTCATGTGAATGATTTCAACTTGATTCGAATACATCTTGAATTATTGAAGGTAAAATTCATAAATTATGTGTGGTAAATTCTTCTAGTTTCACCAATTTTTGTATCATGATATGTTATGATAACACCATTTATATATTTTAGAGGGAAGGCCGAATTAGTATTTGAGGATTTACAAAACTTAGTCCTCATTAAATTACTCAAATGAATAGAGGTCCTTAAACCTTCCTTTAATGCTTTGAATATTTATGGAAGTAGGAAATCACATTAGAGGAGAAGTTAGAGACAATCAGAAGATAGATCTTGAGATATAATCCAAGGTAAGTCAACTAGCCCTTTTCCTACATGTCAGCAATGTGGGAAATGTGGGTATATCAAGAAGGATTGCATAATTTTCAAGGAATTAACCGAAAGTAAATCTTTCAAGATATCAAATTCCATAAGCACAATGAAGGGTGGCAACAATATGTTGCTTAGTGTCGATATTCTAGTGGAGTCATTGGTGGTTGACTTTGGATCCACTTTCCCTTCAATAAATGAATGCAGATTTGTGGTCAATTATGTAACTCAAAGGGTTATAAGTGTTTATATATCATATGATGAAGCTTTATAAATCATTATAAAGGGATATGTGAACATCGGGAAGAGGAATGATGGATTCTTGTTAATCAAAGGAGTTATGCATATACCAGAGTTACAAAATAATCTTATTTTTATAGGATAGATCAATGATGAAGTCTATAGAATGACATTTTATGATGGAGTTTGTAAAAATACTCAAGGGTACATGGTGGTGGCATGAGGAGTAAAGGATGGAATTATCTATTTGACTATAAGATCGGAAGGAAGTGCAATGGTCAAAGAAATAACTTCCAAAGATCTATAATTTTATAATTTCAAGCTTGGTCATCTCATTGAGGATAATATAAAGGTTTTAGTAGGGAAAGTCATGATGAATCTCAATAATATGGATATCAAAAGTTTTTAGAGATACATGTTTTGGAAAAAAATAAGGTTTCATTCAATTTAAATAATTGTAATCCCATAGATTGGAAGATAGAACTTGTTCACTTGGATGTTTGGGGGGGGGGGAATCCTCGGTTTACTCTCATAGAGGATCTCTTTACTTTTTCAAATTTATTGATGATGTAATGAGGAATATATGGTTGTATTTCCTTAAAAATAAATCTAATTTATTTAGTGGATTTATGTAGTATAAATTCATGATTGAAATAGAAAGTGTACAAAAGTTGAAATATCTTAGATCAAACAATGGTGGAGAGTATAATGATAACAAGTTCCAGAAATTTTGTCTGAAGAAAGGGATTGAGCTAAGATCATAACCAAATCACCATAAAAATAGTGTGGTAGAAATAATGAACCAGTATTTTAATGAGAAGGTGTGATGAATGTGGATGAATTATAGAATTCTAAAGACAATTTGGGTGGAAGTTTCCAACATGAGTGCATACTTATCCAACAAAAGTCTACTATCTATTGTGGGAAGAGTCTAATAGAAGAGATAAGGTTAGAAATGCTACTAAATTTCAGTCATTTCAAACTCTTCAAAAGTTTTTAATATGTTCTTATTGATCCCAAGGATAGATATGAACTTGAGTCAAAGTCTATGGTATATTTCCTTATTGGTTTTGAAAATGAAAACTTTGGATTTTAGTTGTGTGATGATGATAAGATATAATTCATCATAAGATGAGATGTTATATTCAATGTAAGGGACCTATGGAAGGACCAGAACTTGGATAAATCAAAATTTGAGAAAAAATAGTCAACTAATGATGTTTAAGTTATTCTAGATAAAAAACCATAAGATCACAAGTTCTAGAGTGTTCAGGTGTTAGAATGGATTTTCCAGAAGTTAAACTAGTGGAAGATGTTTCAGAATGCTCAGGGGATAATAAATCTTGAGGTAAAGCTTTAAAAGTTGACTAATTAGAAGTTGGTTCTCTGAAAGATAAGTCGTTAGAAATAGTGGTACCTAAAAGAGATGAATCATAAAATGAGTTGATAAAATCTTCTAGAATCATGTGACCATTCCAAAGATATGGTACTGATGTGAATTTTATAATTGTAAGAAACATAGGAGAACCTGAATTCCTATAAGAAGATATTAAAATTAGTGACTCAAAATAGTGTGAGTTAACAATGAAAGAAGGGGTGTCTTCCTTGAAGTTTAACAAAACTTGGGAGCTGGCTAAATTACTAGAAGGAAAAAGTGCTTAAGAACAAATGGGTTTTGTATTAAAAGAAATAATCTAACATAAGATGAATATACAAGGCATATAAAGTGGTTAAAGGTTTCCTATAGAAATATAGATTTGACTTCTCAAAAAAATAACTGATTGTAAAACATTCCACAATCTAGATGGTGTTGAGTTTTGTTTCTTCAAATGATCTACACTTGG